>NESQ01000295.1:0-123613 GCA_003070745.1 Tuber borchii | reverse complement strand
AAACTCGCCAAGATCCCTGCAGCAGACAAACTCCAGAGACAGATTAATGCCGACACGCTTCAGGGCGTATTCGAACTCATCTTTGAACCCTTGAGAGATACTACGCTAGAGGGCGTCCCAATAGACTGTGCCGACGGGAAAATCCGGAGATGCTTCCCGATCTTGTCTGGGTGGATTGCTGACCATATGGAAAACGCCGCACTACACGGGATAAAAACCAACGCCTGTCCTAAATGTGAGGTCCCTCCTCATGAGTTAGGAACCGGCGCCAATCATCATCGGGCTAGAAATTACGCAAGAAACGAACGTTACGAACGCCTTGGTATAAAGACGGGGCAAAATATTTTTCAAGAACTTGAAAGAGTTTCGGCACCTGATCTGCACATGCCGGATTTGCTACATACGATTTATCTAGGACTATTCAAGCATATGATGGAATGGATACAGGGATTTCTCAAGAAACACTCACGACAGCAGGCGTTCGACGACGCCTGGAAGGCTTTGCCGCCGTACCCGGGATTCTATGCGCCCAAAAAAGCTTACCGTGAGATTACGCAGTGGCAAGGAAAGGAGATGAGGGTTCTAGGGCGGTGTCTGTTGGGAGTCCTCGCCGTGGCATTGAGACAGCCTGATAGCACACAAGTACAACCTTTCAAACGTGCGCTCATCTGCGTCGGGTCGCTACTTGATTTTAGCATGATGGCTCAATACCGAAGCCATACAGACGAGACCATACAGTATATGGAAAACTATGCGAAGCGTTTTCAGGAGACGAAAAATATCTTCTTGGAGTTTAGGATATCGAAACAGACGCAGGCCAAGGCTGATGAGCTTCGCAAGGAGCCACGCCGCCAGTGTACGCTAGTAAACCAGTCAGTCGCTAGATCGAAGAGGCCCCGGGTACGCGAGGAAGACCGCCAAGAAGAAAACGACCAACGTATGGACTTGATCCACGCCGAATCCCATTTCAACTTTATTAAGATGCATCTAATAATTCACTTTCGCGAGCACATCTACCAGTTTGGCAATATTCCTATGTATTCTACCGAGTTTGGAGAGCTCGCGCACAAGGAGCAGATCAAGGATGGGTATCGACGTTCAAACAATATTGACGCAGCCGACAGATACTAAGCAGCTACGGCCGGCAGCATGCGATCCGGATGAGACTTTTGAACTTAGAATTCCTGCGACGTACCGGAGCAGATCTACCAGCGGAGGTAGTCGAGCATTTAAAGAAAACGGGAACCGCGTCAGTCCCACCTGCCTATCATAGGATTCTGAAAGGACGTCGTGATGAGATACGCAACGTCGTCGATATTAGCAGAGTGTCCGATATCTCCCTGGAAACAATTTGTCGAGAATTGATACGATATAGCCGACTGAACCTGCCACTCGGGCGCCGGCTTCCTGAAGATCTGGCGGTACTTCGATCGCTACCGGTTGAACTAATGACGACACTTGAAATCCCAGTGCTTGCGTTCCAGGAAACCGATGTTTACGACATACACCGGGCCCGGTGCACTGGTACTCGACTCTTCCGTAACCAGGCGAGCAGGAATGATTCTATTTGGATACAGGCTGGTGGCGAGCAGACGTATGGTACGCTTAGGGGGCGTGTCCCGGCGAAGCTCATAGCTCTTTTCAAAATCAGGGATTACACGCACCAGGAAACTGTCTACCGCCTTGCAGGCGTTCAATTGATGAGTGTGGTTAACTCAGGGCGCCCGTCAGACGTACACGGCCTTGTGACGGTTCATCTGAGGGATGACGCCCGGGAACTGACAATTGTGGATATAGGAACGATCATAGGCCTAGCACATCTCATACCAGAAACGGACCGGCGCTGGCTTGTCAACAGCAGGATCGATTTAAGGACGTTTAACGAGATCTATTGAACCACGCAAAAGGGGGCTGGTCCTATATGATTTAACACGGATGTATATAAGTTATTAAAGTTGGGCTCCGTCGCTCCCACGCCTGGCTCCGTCGGGGAGCCAGGGCGTGGGAGCGACGGAGCCAGGGCGTGGGAAACGACGGAGCCAGGGCGTGGGAAACGGCGGAGCCAGGGCGTGGGAAACGGCGGAGCCAGGGCGTGGGAAACGGCGGAGCCAGGAGGTTGGAAAGAGATCAGTATATAGACGAAAGAGATCAGGAGTAGTATATACTAGTAGACATAGAAATTGAAATTTCTTGAATTACGCTAGTCAGACCGTGGGTGAAATTTACAAGTATCGTGGGCTAGAGCTAGTAGTACGTCGCTCCCCCGAAAGAGATTGGACGTCGCTCCATGAGTGAGAGAGTGCGTCGGGAGGAGACCCAGAAGGGGCAGGGAAAGAGGGTGTATTGGGGAGGCGTCGGGACGTAGGAAAGAGGGTAGGAAGGAAGAGGGGCGTCCTGACGATACATTAGGGCCAGGGGCGGTGGGAGGCGCCAGGACGCCAGTGGAGTGAAACCCAGCTTTCAGACGCAACGGGCGTTAAAACTCACGTCAGGACGCACGGGACGCAGGGGACGAACAAATTGACGAGTGATACGTCAGGACGCAGCGCCCGCGCGTCAGACGCATGTTAAATTTTTGCTGATGTAGTACTAGTGACGAAGTCGTGAACCCGCGTGTAAGATGTTGAGCAATCTCGAAGGCGTCTGGAAGATAGACGTATTGATTCCTGCAGGCGTCCAAAGAGCACCGAGCAGCATCGGGACGTGATAGCAAAAGTAAGCTGCATCATGATGCGATTGGTCGAGAAGGTGATCGTCAGGAGGTGAGAGGCGAGGAACAGAGGCCGTCAGGATGCGAGAGGCTAGAATCTGAGGCCGTCAGGAAGGGAGAAGGGAAAATCAGAAGGCGTCGGGACGCAGGGCGGAGCATTGGATGCCTTCAGGAAGGAGAGGACGCAGGGATCTACGTCGGGATGGCATCAGGATGCGGTGTGACGGGGATGGCGACGTCCAGATGAAACGTCACATGGACGTTGCGTCTAGAATCGCGGTTCACGTTTTAAGCGTCCCGAGCGTCAGAAGCACAGGATGCTCAGGACGCATATTAGAATTTTTGCTGATTTTCGATGAAGTCTATATCAACTCGATGGAAATAGACAGCTACGCTTCAGGCAAAGCCACCCGACCAGTAGCCATCAACGTACATCATGCACAGGAGGGGTCTATGTTCATTAATGGGAAGGAAGCAAGAGTCTTGTTTGACACAGAAACAATCGGAGCGAACCTTATCAGTGCTACGTTTGTCACCACCTAGGGTATTCCATGCAGGAACATGGAAAAATCAACTATGATCCACATGGCTATGAAAGGCTCACGATCCGAAAGTCACCAGAAATGTATTGTAGATATCACTGCAGGAAAATTACAAATGAAGGACAATAAAATCATTGTCGGCAACCTAGCAAAATACGATGCCCTGATAGGCATGCCGTTCCTCAAACAACATCTGGCCACAATTGAATGCAGCGGACTAGCAATAACATCCTCCAAGCAAAGAGTTAAGATCAACTGTACACTTACGAGCGGAAATCTCCCTGCAATTGTAAATAGCACTGAAGACATCATGGCTGAACACTCTGAGGTGTTGCCAGAGAAGATCCCAGAAGGACTACCGCCACTGAGGAAGATTAACCACCATATTTGCCTGAAACCCGGGGAAGAACAGCGATACTAACACACCTACTCCATTCCAGAACGATGGATGACAGACCTAAAAGAATAGATAAAGGAGAAAGAAGATCAACAGATCATCGAACGAGAAGCGCTCCATGCGGCAGCACCAATATTTGCTCAAGAAAAGAAAGACAAAGTAAGAATGAGGCCACTTGTCGATCTTACAGCAAGAAACGAAATCACTACCAAGGATGACGAAACAATCTGAACCAAAAGAATATCCTAAACTCGCTAGCAAGAGCCGGATATAGGAGTAAGATTGATCTTAGTGATGCTTACTTTCAGACCAGAGTAGGACCAGAGGATCTGGATAAAAACGGTTTCAAATCACCTTTTGGATGTTTTGTCAGCAAGGTTATACTTCAAGGAGATATGAATGCCCCAGGAAAATTCATGCGCATAATGTCAGACCTATTTGCCGACTATATTGGACAATTCGTATGGGTGTATATTGATGATATTCTCATATTCTCTGATACAGAAGATGACCACCTGAAACACATCGCAATGGTATACGACAAACTCAAGAAAGCCCGGTTTTATGCTCGCAGGAAGAAATCAGAGTTCTTTGTGACTAGCATGGATGCCCTGGGTCACATCATTGACGAAGAGGGGCTGAAACCAGCTCCGGAGAAGATAGCGACAATTGAAGAATGGACCACCCCTAAGAGCAAGAGACAACTCCAGGAGTACCTCGGGACTGGTAACTATATCAGCCAATTTATCCCTCATATTGCCACTATTACGGCACCACTAACTGCCCTTACTGGTAGTGAGGAATTTGTGTAGACACCCACCCATGACCAAGCTATGAGTAATGTTAAGTGAGCTGTTTCACAATACGAGGTTATGAAACCACTGAATTACGAATCAACCACACCAATATGGCTAATCACTAATGCATCTGATAGTGGTGTGGGAGCCTGGGTAGGACAAGGGGAATCAGCCGATACTGCAAGACCGGCAGCATTACATAGCAGGTAGTTCTCTAACACTCAGATGAACTATGGTACTACAGACAAAGAGGCTTTAGCGATTGTGGATGCCCTGATGGCATTCCATTACCTCCTTGCAGGAAGCAAGTTTACGATTGTCACAGATGATCAAACCCTAATATATCTCAAGATTAGCAAGACACCCACTAAGAAGCAACTTAGGTGGAGGGGATTCATTGGACAGTTCAACGCAAAAATAGTATACAGACCAGGCCAATGGAACTGTTTAGCTGACGCCTTATCCCGACTCTATGTGAATGATAAGAACTATCCCCATACCGCGAAAGTCCCCACATAAGAAGATCCTGATAATGACAAACTTTCTCTCTCTGATAACATACCCGTTACCTTCCACAGTGAATATTTGACAGCCAAAATGTCTCAATTCCAAAGCCTACCAGTTTCAAGTTCCTACGTCTATGATCACTCAGAATGTGGTAGCGAATCTGAATTCATGGACTATAGGGAAAACGAACTGATCCACGATTGGGGAGATTATAGAAGTATCACTAGCGGAAGAAGCGAGGAAGAACTACAACATTCTGCCCTGCATTGGAGTTTTTGCGAGATTGATAAGTGCCCAGATCACGAAGATTTGAAGCCACCTATGAAAACCTAGAGTGGATCACCTAAGAGTAGCCCCCCGGCTATACCACCTCACACTTCCGACAAAGGAAGTAAGAAGGATACAGAACCCGATCAAGACAATATACAACATTCCAGGCCACACCTGGACCTCTCTGGAATCAACAGAAGACTACATGAAGCCCTCGGTTGCGAAACTAGAGGCATCCCCTGTGAAAGCTCTGACTGCCCAGTGCATCAGGCCAGACGATCTCCATCAACAAGACCCCTGTACGGGGGAACACTTTCCCACCTAAGCATCGTACCCGTTGTGGAAATGCCGCGACTTCCCCATCATAACCGCCAACTATACAACGTATATGAGGAAAATGAGGAAGATAATGATGAGGTGACAAGACTAGAAAGGGTTACAGATTAAAGAGACATCACTCAAGCGGTGAACGACATGGAATCGATATGGAGAGAATAGATGACAAAGGGCTATAGAAATGATCCGATTTGGAAGTTGGCCCAGGACTCTCGCCTCACCCATAAAGGTGGAAAGATGGAACATTACCGCATATCCAACGGACTACTCTATGCCACCACTCGAGGAGGAGAACAGTGCCTCAACATACCTAGGGGGTATGGAGTCAACGGGGAAATGTTAAGAGAATTGATGATGGGAGAAATCTACAGCTAAGGACACTATAGTGGAGATCGAAATCTCTGGTATGCTACTGTGTATGTCTACTGGCCGGAGATGAGGCAGGATTTTAGGGACTATGTTCGGCAGTGCAAATTGTGCCAGGCCAAGAGAGAACGCAACACTCTACCTGTCGGTGATGCACAAACCCTTCCTTTCCCTTCTGAGATATTTTCGAGCTATGCTATTGATTTCATCGGTCCATTCACTACCTTGAAGACTTCCAATACGGTCCTGGTGGTTGTGAATAGAGCGGTGGGACTCTGCTGGCAGATCCCAACTTCGACTAGTGCTACTGCAGCACAAACAATGGAGCTACTCCGGCATCATATTTTTACGCCACATGGAGTACCCACTTCGATTGTCAGTAATGCTGACCCCCGTTTTACCTCCCGGTTTTGGAAACAACACCTCAAACCCATGGGAATCAAACATATTATGGCTGCGCCAGGCCACCACCAGACCAATAGACAGGCTAAGCGGAAAATTAGGGATCTCAAGACAGCTTTGAGGAATGTCACTAACGCTCGCCAAATGAACTGGCTAACTGTTCTTTCCGAGTTGACAGCATACGCTAATGCTGGCTACTCTGATACCCTTAACATGTCCCCATACAAAGCAGTGTATAGACGAGACTACCCACTTTTGGACACCTACCGAACCTACCCCTCGGCCGTCCCCGCCTCTGATGACTATTACAACATACATCAAGAAGTCAGAAATGCGGCATACCAAGCACTGCAGCCGGCCAGGGTTAGGAGCACTAGGACTGCGGGCAGGGGGAGGAACCCCGAAAAACCAGTTGAGATTGGAGGGATGATTATGGTATATGGTAACCAGTTTGCGACGGAATCTGGCAGGTCCAAGAAGCTACAACCGAGATGGTGAGGGCCTATCACTGTATTAGAATATGATGAGCATACCCAGAACTACACGGTCAGTATAGACTCTAGAATGTATCACCGGCAGAAGGGAGTGTTGCACTGTTCAGTCATCAAGCCTTTCCGTCCCAACGACAATGAACGATTTCCGGGTAGAGCCCATGCGAAGCCAGCACCCAGTTTGATCAACAAAGAGCAAGAATGGGAAGTTGAAGCGATTCTCGACTATAGAGAGCGGCACGGCAAAGCGCAATTCTTGGTTAAGTGGAAAGGATACCCAACGAGCGAGAACAGTTGGGAACCACTAGAAGGACTCGAGAACTCGCAAGAGATGGTACAGGCATGGTGGAATGATAACATGCCAGGGGAGGAGTTTCATGTTATTTTTGCAGGATATATTACAGTTTGTTGTTCTCCTACTTGGGACGGTCACAAAAGGTATTCAAGTGAGCCCCCAGCTGATAGATGGTTCTGGGAACCCCACTTGGACACTGATTATGATAGCGAGGAGTAATGTTTTCTCTGTTATATGTTTGAAAATAAGGATTTTATTTTGTTTTTGGGGTGTAACTGGTACAGGTTACTAGTTGATTTTGAGTATCATATGATACTCTATATGTTTTATGTTTAGTTTTGAGTCTCATTTGATACTCTATATATTTTATGTTTGGTTTTGAGTATCCTTTGATACTCTATATGTTTTATGTTTGGTTTTGAGTATCGTTTGATACTTTATATGTTTTATGTTTGGTTTTGAGTATCGTTTGATACTTTATATATTTTATGTTTTATATCAGGATATCAATGTGATACCTGATTTGTTTAATGTGATGTTTCAAGGCTACCATTTCGGAGCCTTACGGTTATTTGATTACAAAGACTTAGGTAGTCTAACAAGTATATTTAAGACCTGCTATTCTCCGGACTTAGAGAAAGCAGACTTCGACAGACAGAGTTTTCAATATACTTGATTGAACAGTTACTTCTTCAGTTTGCTTCGAGAATCTTAGTATTTCAAGTTGGTTTACCAAACGCCTATTATGAGGAACTAATTAGTAGTTGCAATATAGTAAGAAGTTTGTTACAACAACCTCGTCCAAGCCTCCAGTACTTAGTCTCGCTAGATAGCGCACTTTGCTATAGTGCTAGTACCGTTACCCTCATAGAATACGGCACCACCCCGTGGGGCCGTTACATTGGTTGTCTTCGGCATCATGTTACAATGCTTTCTAAGAGGAATCATCAGCTGGTATTGGAGGCAAAAGGTAAAGAGAGGGAGGAGAAGAAAGATGAGGTGGCTGAGGAGTATGCGCCATGGTGGCCTGAAAAGCAGTGGCAAGAGGGGGTTGTATTGAAGTGCGTGGCTGGGATGGCTGAATCTGTTGAGGCTAAGAGTGTGGCCAGTGAGGAAGAACCAGTGGGTGTGGCTGTTGTTCGCCTACTGGTAGTGATGGAGGTAGAGAGGTGTAAAAGGAGAAGAGTGGATGATGAAGAAGAAGAGGATAAGGTAATTGAGGTGGAAATAAGGGAGATAATAGTTGCACCGTTGGGTCCTGCCGGTAGTAGTGGGCGGAGAGTGGTGTCTGGAGTAGGAGAGAGGTCTTCAAGTGGGCCTAGAAGAAGAGGAAGAGGGGGTATTTTGGGTTGCGGGAGCCTGAGTTATATGGGCAGGTGTGGATATTAGTGTCAGAGACGGGGGGTCGTCCATTGCAAATGGCCCAACTCGTGGTCCTTGTGCCTTATGGAAAGGTTTTGGGAGTGTGGCTTGGAATAAGGAGTTGAGAAGGAGAAAGTAGGTGAGAGGAACCAATGATGATTCCTTAGTGAAGTGGAAGGATCAACCTATCGAAAGGGCACTCTGACAGTAATCAGGCTAAGCGACTACTGTACAGGAGGATGGATTCTCGACTAAGACAGAACACATTGGGGCTGGGGTTAAAATCCGCATTTGGAACTTCAGGGAGCTAAAAGGGAGAGTTTAGATTTCTTTCAAATTGTTTTTAATTTTCTTTAACTTGTGTTTTGAGGACTGGATCAAGTGATACTTTCTGGGGAGATGTTGGTTTGGAAGGTATAGGGTTTCCTCAAGGCTAGGTTCATGCTATTAGCTTTGGGGGGACATACCAGTTGAGAATGTTCCAGGTATACAAGATTTGCGTTGGTTTCTTTGGATAATGGACAAGAGATAGAGGTTTTGAAGTATTATAAGGCCAGACAGCTGAGTTGCTAAGGAAAGAGCCATAGAGTATTTGTTTAATATAGAAGTAGCTAGCTAATACAATGCCGAAAAGTCACCCAACAAGAAAAAAAAAGAAAAAGAAAGTGAGGTGAGGCTGCTCTGGTTGGCTCATAGACCAATCAGCCAGTCAAAAAGTCGAATATCAAGTATCTTCGTGCCAAGAGTTTGCCTGACTTTTTTCCACCACGAATATTCTAGCCAAGATTGGCTGTTTCTATGGTTACACTCATGTAATTTTGGCCAGTAAAACTCGATTTCGCCTCACTAATGCTCACCCCCTAGTACGGCGGGTCATGTAGACATCGAGTACAAAAAAAAAATCTTAAGCGAGTAGGAGCCAAAGCGCCAAGTTTGCTTACGTAAGCAGTCAGTGGAGCAGGGTGAATCCACCAAGTGCTGCACTTCAACTACACCCTAGCCATTACTCCTGCCCATTATTTCAATTAACTGCTCTCCCAGCAGGACCTCGATGGTGGGTCAAGGATTATATGGGTAGATATTGTGAGTAAAAACCACCTGAAGTGAGCCAAAGCACAGGGTTGGCTTATATAAGCGTCTGGGGGCAGGGCGGAGCCTCTGAGTACAAAAACTCGCACCGCCCTGCTCCATAATGAACAGTATAATATTATTCAATTAGTAACATATTATTGAGCTACTCAAAAGCGTACTAAGACTTAGGGTTACCGTGTGGCTAAGGTTTCACAAAGGGCATCGTCTGATTTCGATCCAGCCACGTACAGTACTTGGGGCCGAAAACATGGAACACTGCCTTTTACATTCTATTCTGCTTTAAGATAGATAGGTATAGTAGATGCAGGAGGGGCATGATGGTTTTACTTGCATTATTGTGTTGCCCGGGGGAGGACGAGGACGGAAGCTTTATAAGGCTTTAAGCCATCATGTAATAGCTACAAAGAGGGAGGACGATTGTGGATACAACAATAGTGACAAGAGAGAAAGAAGATGAGCAATCTTTAGCTTCAAATCAAGTGGACAAATTAGTGTCTATTCTTTTCTCTCTATCTACAGAGCCTCAGAAGAAAGCTACTTCTATTGATCGGTGATTGCTCACCGAGCTCTTCTCTTTTCTTTTCTCCTCCAGCTTCTTTTATCCATCTACCTCCGGACTGGACAGACGCTGTATTTTCTGCCCTTACCTGGGAAGGAGGCCGGACTATAGTCTGCCCTAACCTGTGCCCGGGATGGACGGCCGGGCCCTACAGGCTTTTTTGAGTGATAAGATGTGATTGGGGCTGTAAAATTAAATGAAACGTCAAGCACGAAAGACTGTGGTCACCAACAGTGGTGACAAACATCTTCTCATTCTACTACTCACTCTTATACTCGCCACTTGGGAGATGAAATCATTATGACCGAGTCAGCCCTAATTCGCATGTCTAGCCCGGCCATAGTTACCCACCCTGCCTGGGACGGACGGGACTATTGCCTGCCAGGGCCCTGGTGTCTGCCCAGGACGGTTGGGAATATTGGCGCATTCTACTAATATTGGAATGCCTTGACAGCAAGATTCACGGGACAGGCGCAAGCTGAGTTGGCTTGGTATCAAGGCATCCGAATACTTGTGGAATGCCCAAGTACAGAGCCCTACTAGAAAGTAGTAGATAGAATAATAGACAGGAGTAACAGAATACTAAGGAGCTATAACTAGCTAAGGATCATGTGGTTGTAGTTGAAGTGCGGAACATGGGGGAAATCTGGATTTTCTTTGCTCTACTGACTGCTTACATAAGCACACTCGGTGCTTTGGCCCCTAACCGTGCCAAGGTTCCCACCACTTTGAATGACGCTAAGCGACCTCCAAAGCAGGTGGCACTCCGAGGGAGTGCCTAACAGTTCAACGATAGTAACAGTTCAACGATAGAATAACCATCATACCACTTCTCATCGTGAACCATCCAACTTTTCACAAACCAAACCAACACTATGCCCAATGAAAAATATGCCGCTGAGGAAGCCAGAATTCAGCAAGCGATCAACCAAGTGTTCGACGAAGAAAGCCCAAATATCGCGGAATTGGCATGCGAGTATGGTCTTCCAGAGCAGCGGTTGCGGGAACGCTGGAAAGGACACCAGTCACGCCAGCAAAGAGAGTCACCAAACTGGAAGCTTACACTAGACGAAGAGCTTGGTCTATGTCAATACTTGAATAGGCTTGACGAGATTGGAATTCCAGCGCGTTCTTGTCATATCGCGTCTTATGCAAACTCGGTTCTTGCATCAACTCATTGTGATACCTCATCGCCACCCCCAGTTGTAAGCAGCATGTGGACCGGCCACTTCCTCACATATCATCCCGAATACAGCGTACGGAGGCAAAAGACCCTTGATGTCGATCGGAAACGGTCTCATGATCGTAATACCTTAAGTGCATGGTTTCAGCGGTTTCAGATAATAAAAGAGGAGAAGGGAATCCAAGATACTGATACCTACAATTTCGACGAGACAGGATTCAGAATCGGCATTGGTAGAGACCAATGGGTGGTAACTCGCGAGGCTCAATGGCCTTTGTTTCTCGCGAGCTCTAGTAATAGAGAACTGGTGACTGTTGTTGAGTGTGTGAGTGGAGATGACGCGGTACTTCCTCCTATGCTTATTGTTCCTAGTGCGATGCATATGGAGGATTGGTATACGAAGACTGAAATTTCGGATGACTTCTTTGTTGGCGTCTCGGAGACAGGCTATACGAATGACCGATTGTCATTTGATTGGATTTAGCACTTCGAAACATTTTCTGCCTACCGGCAGGTGGGAGCATGGCGAATGCTTTTGTTAGATGGTTACGATTCACATTGCACTCGACAGTTTATTACATTTTGCAATGAAAAGAAGATAATCCTCTTTTGTCTACCATCGCATTGTACACATCTCCTACAACCCTTAGACGTCGTCTTCCAACCCTATAAACACTACCATGCGGAAGCACTCGATGCAGCTACGAGAACTGGATGCTCAGAGTTCAATAAAGTTGAATTTTTTTCAGCAATTGAATCCATCCGTACCCAAACCTTTAAGTCTACGACGATTCTCTCCACGTTCAAAAAAACCGGCCTTGTCCCATTTGACCCGAGTATTGTTTTAACTAAGCTACCTGAGATTCAAGAAAACAGTATTCAATAGCCTCGAATGCCATCTCCAATACCTGAGGATATACAGTCAACACCGAAAACCTTACGCTCTCTTAAGCGCTATGCTGAGACACTGCAGACTGACCTGCAAGACCTCTCTCCATCTTCTCGAATAAGTCTCCAGAAATATCTGGAGGGAAGCTTAGCACAGGCACACACCGGGGGTCTTGCACTTGAGGACCTACAGAATACGAAAGCGGCAGAACTCGCACGGACAGCGTGACAAAAGCGAAGCCGCCGGACACTTCAGAAGGGCGGGGTCCTCTATGCACACGAGGCACGGGCCATGGTTCTTCAAAAAGAACAGGAAAGTGTTGAAAAGGAGCTTGAGAAAGCCCAGCGCATGCTCGACAATATTCAGAAGGCAGCGGACAACAAGGTCAAGCGGGAGTGGAGGGAGATTTCAAAGCAAATGAGAAAGGTGGTGAAGGAGAAAAATAAAAGGCAAAAGTTGCAGAAGCTGTTGAGTTGTGAAATTGGGCATTCTGTAAAACACTTTCATTCTATGTAAAAATATTCTATCGTTGAACTGTTACTATCGTTGAACTGTTAGGCACTCCCTCGGAGTGCCACCTGCTTTGGAGGTCGCTTAGCGTCATTCAAAGTGGTGGGAACCTTGGCACGGTTACTTGCTTAGGATTTTTTTTTTGCACTCGATGTCTACATGACCCGCCGTAGAGGAGGGGCTACTAGCCTGTCGCTAAAGCAGCCATGGAATTCGCACAAGGGGCTCGATGGAGGATATAGTGAGCGATGGGGATGGGGGTGTTGTTTTCTGGGCTTCCCTCTGTTATCTGCTTATCAGTGATGTGAATCTTAATTTTAGATTTAATCATTATTATCCCTTGGGCGGTCTGAGACAGTAAAATTCGCGACAGGCACGCTAAGGCCTTGTTGGGCAACTGCTGGCTGTACGCGGTCGGAAAATAGTATGTTTCAGCCTTTTTAATGCTAAAATGACTCAGCAGTTGGGTCAACTCAAATAATTCTCAACGAATCGCAACACTCAAACCCTTCCAAAACGGGCCTTAGCGTGTAAATACCATAATATTCGCAATAAAAAAGCGTGCATGTCGCGAATTTTACTGTCTAAGACCGCCCAAGGGATAGTAAAGGGTATTTAAATCGACCAATGACTGAATGTGATGAATCCTTGTCTGAATTGACAGTGGCGGGAGATCGCTAAGGCTGAAAGGTAATCTAAGTGGCTTACGAGATTGGTTGAAATAAAGGCGCATGATTTGTCGGTCTGCATCCGAAAAAGAGCCTCAAACTCGAGTGGTGAAAGAAAAAACAACTAGGAAAAGAAAAAGTAAACAGCAACTTCCTTTCATCTGGCTTAACGGCAAGCTGTCTTCCGGCAGCTAAAAAGTGTGATACCTGCAGCAAGACAAAAGAAGAAAATTGATCCCGCATGGAAAAAAAGAAGACAAATTAAGCCTCATTAGGATGGATTAGTCGATATTAGAGATTAGGCTATTGTTAAATGAAAAACTATGAGGCTAAGCGGCACATACTGCTAGGAGGATCGCATGCAGGAGGGCTCTGATGAAATTAATTTTTCACTCATACGAGTCCCTGAGCAGGCCCCACCTAAAACCTCGGATCCCTCCATTCAAAATCGGACGGAGGCGGTAGCCTAAACCATTTTTTATCTAATATCAGCAGTGGGGCTATTGAAAAAAACCGTGATATTGAATGCCGTCTCAAACAATGATAAACTTAGAGTTTCGAACTCTAATCTTAGGCGAAAAGCTGTTTAACCAAGCCATGAACCATTGGAGAAAGAGTCATAACTACCGTGCACCAGCCGCTTGGAGACAACGCTCAAGTGCAGCAGAGTGTCAACAGACTGAATCGAAGTTGAGACCTTTCTTCCCACGCTATGCTCGTCATAATTTTCGCTATCTTTTAGTGCACTGTATGCTAAGAGTTTTGTTCATAATATTATGAGAATTTTCTCTCCGCAGTTACAGAAGATTTAGCCAGCTACACCATCTGGCTAATCAGTTTAGTAAGAAATCTTAGATTCTAAAAATGCCAGGTTTTGATACTTGTAAAAGGCTATTTATCAGAATATTTAATGACTCCTTGAATTACTGCTTAGGTTTACCGTTGGAGGTTAATTGATCTTGGCCAACTTGTTCCTCGACTGTTAGAGTGTTAGCGAATGTAGCGACCTACTATGAGACTACACGATCCGCACTGTCCTAGTATAGGTACTGTACATCGCAGTCGCGATATATATGAAGAAGCATGTCCCTATCTACGGAACCTAAGTTAGTACGGTACAAGGCTGAGGGAAGATCTTCTCCACATCGATCTATATCTCAAACTAGGCTGTAATTCAAGATAGTCTAGATTGGTTCGTTCATAAGGCCCGAAGCCCTTGTATACTGGTATATGTAAGGTTGGCTAATAGCATCGTAGTACATGCGCTCCAGGGGCGTATTTCACCGTACCGTACTGCAAGACCTTTTTTAAATGACGGGATAATGGTTAAATGAGTGGGGGATTTCATTTTACCAATGTGGTAGGCAGAAGCGGAGTTTTGTCGTCACAAATTTGGCGAGGCTGATCAGAGTGGTATCAATCAAAATACCCCGCTTTTCATACACCCCCAGGAATTCTTGTGGTCGACCGACTCCAACACCCATCATTAACTCGCGCAATATCCTAAGCAGCAGCAAAGAAAGAAAAATGCCCCAATTATTCCATAATAATTCAAACTCTTTCAACACAAACAACTCTTTCAACACGACCTACATCAACCATACAGCTGCCGATGATCGACCAAATATCCTAACCTGGCTATCCCCACTAGATCCTAAGTTGCGCCATCAGGACATCCGAGACCGTAGGGTCGAAAGTGTGGGGGAATGGCTTTTACAAACTGAGGAGTTTAGGAGCTGGTGCACCGGTAGTGAGGGAGTTGAATCCGATAACGGAATCCTGTTTTGCCATGGAAATCCGGGTGTTGGGAAAACATACATTAGGTAACAGGAATGAACCTCAATAAGTGGAATAAAGAGGGCAAGTGCTGACAAGTGGCGATGCTAGCTCTATGGTTATAGATAGCTTGTGTAACCAGGCTAGAGGACGAAATACCACAGTTGCATGTTTTTATTTCGACTTCGCCGCCAAAGCCGAGCAGTGCCCCGCGAGCGTGCTGGGCTCCCTGCTAAAGCAGCTAGTTTTCGGACTCGAGGAGATCCCGAAAGAGATATCAGAAGCATACAAAGACCGAAAAAATGCCATTGGTGGGCAGGGACCGCAAATTTCTAATATTTTAAAAATGCTGGAGACTACATGTGCCAGAAAGCGCGCGTTCATATGCATTGATGCGATAGATGAATGTGCAACAGAACACCAAGTCAAGCTCCTCGATTCGCTGGATCAACTGCGCGAGCAGTCTCCGGGCACCCGGATATTCGTTACCGGAAGGTCGCACATTCTGCCAGAGATCCTCAGGTGTCTTCCTGGAAGAGTGACGAGCTTATCCATAAGTCCTAATAGGGATGATATTATCACATATATTCATAGCAGGCTCGCCGCGGACACAGCCCCCGATGCAATGGACAGTACTCTAGAGGCAGACATCGTGAAGAAAATCCCTAGCGATAGTTCAGAAATGTACGTAGAAGTAATGATACAAGGGAAGCTACTTCAATTTATCGACTAACGGATATCTATCTAGATTTCTGCTGGTCTCAATGAATATAGATGCGATCCTACAAGAAACTACCACCCGTCGAAGGCGACAGAAGTTAAGCGCGATTACAGATGGCTTAGGGTTAGGGAGTGCTTATAGTGAAACCCTAGGGCGGATAATGAAACAGGGTGGGGCCAGAGCGAAGCTTGGAATGGCTGCTTTGATGTGGATCTCATACTCCGAGCGGCCCTTGAAGGCTGTTGAATTGTGTCACGCCCTAGGGGTCGAAGTGGGGTCGCCGAGTCTCGATGCCGAGGATGTTCCCTCAATAGGAACATTGCTAGAGTGTTGTCAAGGACTTGTCACTGTAGAGAAGGAGGCTTCCACGGTCCGGTTAATCCATTCTACCCTTCAAGAGTATCTCCGAGCTCAATCTGAGCTTTTCGGTACTGTTCACTCGACCATGGCAGAGACCTGTCTAAGTTATCTGAATTCACAACAAGTCAAGGCTCTTTCGACAAGTCCCTCTCCTGATCTCCAGAGCATACCTTTTCTCGAATATTCTTCCGTGTATTGGGGAGTGCATGCCCAAAGGGACCTTTCTGATTGCGCGAAGTTGCTTGCATTGAAGCTATTTGGGGACTACACTAACCACATATCCATTAGAATTCTTTTGAAATCACTAGAATCTAAGAGATATTCGTGCACTAGCTATTTTGACAAACCTGTCTTCTTGAGTGGCCTACATTGTGCATCTTTCTTCGGGATTGTTGAGGTTGTGGCGGGTTTGATAGAAGTGGAAGGTTGTGATATCAACCAAAGAGACTGTGAGGATAATACACCTCTTGGGTGGGCTGCTTGGAATGGGCACGAGCAAGTTGTTGAAATGCTACTCAAACAAGGCGATATCGATCCCGACAAAGTGGGCTCGAAGGGCCAAACACCACTCAATTATGCTGCTTGCAATGGGCACGCGGATGTGGTGAAAGTGCTACTCGAACGGACCGAGGTCAACCCCGACAAGCCAGATAACGACGGTCAGACACCGCTCTGGAATGCTGCCTGGGATGGGCACGCGGAAGTGGTGCAAATGCTACTCCATCGGAGCGAGGTCAACCCCGATAATCCAGATAACGGCGGCCAGACAGCCCTCCGGTCTGCTGCTTACAATGGGCACGCAGAAATAGTGAAAATGCTTCTTGAACGGATCGAGGTCAACACCGACAAGCCGGATAAAGACGGCCAGACACCACTCTTGTGTGCTTCTTGGAATGGGCACATGGAAGTGGTGAAAATGCTACTCGAACGGACCGAGGTCAACCCCGACAAGCCAGATAAAGACGGCCAGACACCACTCTTGTCTGCTTCTTGGAATGGGCACACGGAAGTGGTGAGAATACTACTGGAACGGACCGAGGTCAACCCCGACAAGCCACATAACGACGGCCGGACACCACTGTGGTGTGCTGCTTACAATGGGCATGCGGAAGTGGTGAAAATACTACTCCAACAGAGCGAGGTCAACCCTGATAAGCTAGATAACGACAGCCGGACACCACTCTGGCCTGCTGCTTTCAGTGGGCATGCGGAAGTGGTGAAAATACTACTCCAACAGAGCAAGGTCAACCCCGACAAGCTAGATAACGACGGCCGGACACCACTCTGGTCTGCTGCTTGCAATGGACACGCGGAAGTGGTGACAACACTACTCCAACAGAGCGAGGTCAACCCCGACCAGCCAGATAACGACGGCAGGACACCACTCTGGTCTGCTGCTTGCGGTGGACACGCGGAAGTGGTTAAAATGCTACTGGAACGGACCAAGATCAACCCCGACGAGCCACATAACGACGGCAGGACGCCACTCTGGATTGCTGCTTGCAATGGACACGCGGAAGTGGTGACAACACTACTCCAACGGAGCGAGGTCAACCCTGACAATCCAGATAACAACGGCGCGACACCACTCTTGTCTGCTGCTTGCAATGGACACGCGGAAGTGGTGACAACACTACTCCAACGGAGCGAGGTCAACCCTGACAATCCAGATAACAGCGGCGCGACACCACTCTTGTCTGCTGCTTGCAATGGACACGTGGAAGTGGTGAAAACGCTACTCGAACGGACCGAGGTCAACCCCGACAAGCCAGCAAACGGCGGAGGGACACCACTCTCGGCTGCTGCCTGCTATGGGTACGTGGAAGTGGTGAAAATGCTACTCGAACGGACCGAGGTCAACCCTGACAATCCAGATAACAATGGCCGGACACCACTCTGGGATGCTGCCTGGGATGGGCACGCGGAAGTGGTGCAAATGCTACTCCAACAGAGCGAGGTCAACCCCGACAATCCAGACAACAATGGCCGGACACCACTCTGGTCTGCTGCTTTCAAAGGCCATGCGGAAGTGGTGAAAGTGCTACTCGAACGGACCGAGGTCAACCCCGACCCTCCAGATAACAAAGGCCGGACACCACTCTGGTCTGCTGCTTACAGTGGGCACGCGGAAGTGGTGAAAATCCTACTCCAACGGAGCGAGGTCAACCCCAGCAAACCAGATGTGTCCGACCAAACACCACTCCGGATGGCCACTCAAGAGGGCCACACCGCGGTAGTGATGCTGCTACGGTCCCGGGGTTCCTTAGTATGACTCAAAATCTCCATTATATTCCCCTCTCTTCTTAGTTTCTGGTTCTAAACCCTCTTTGCATATTTGTGCTTTATTTTCTCTTTTTTTAATTGCCTTTTTCCCTTTTACCTTGCGTGTTGTTATAATTTTATACAGAGAAAGCCTACTAGGCGCAAATTTCCCTCATAATTACAAAGCAGGGTTAACCAACATATGATTGTGATTCACTTTCACTATGCTAGTGGGCATGGCCCAAGGAAGGCCGTGCTTGTATTCTACTACCCCCGAGGTGTGAGCTTGTAGAGGAGGTTGGGAGGACATCCACACTTTTCCATCTTGCTTGTCATGAACAGTTAATACAATAAGGACTCTTTTAAACTGTCGAAATAAATTCTCACCCCGCAAGTACGATAATATTATGCATCTTGAAAAAACTCGATATAGCCCAACCCTTCCCGCAGTCTTAGGTGTAGAAAAGTTGCATGGGGTGCAATTTGTTCGTGTTCGGCGATATGCGCTGAAGGTGGATGTTAACTCAGAGAGGGGATTTATATTCGAGAATAATGAAAATGGTGGTTGCTTGTAACTTGGTCTCTACCATCGACTAAAAATACATTGAAAAAGGGGGAGTATAATATAGCAAAATAAAGGCTAGAGAGCATAGAATGGTTAGACGAAAGACTCAGAGTGGAGAATCTGGAGATATTAGTACTATGTAAAGATGTTTTTGTATAGGAGCCCGCTAGCATGGAGGATAGTGTTGAATCCATGATGTTTTTCCTCCAATTTTGGGGTGAATTGAATTTTTAAAACCGCGATCTTTTTTCCGTTTCCTTCACTATATAAAGTACTAGGCCAAAAGGATCCGTACGATCGGTGGTTACCACGCGACACCTCAAAACACCCCACTCCTACAATCAACCACCCCTCAACCACAATGCCTCCACACAAGACAGGCTACCTGACAGAGTTTGAGAAAGGACAAATAGTTGCTCTGAGGAAAAAAAAAATCTCTTTGGGAGAAATTGGAGAGCTCTTAAACTGTCCAAAGAGCACTATTCAAACTTTCCATAACTGCTTCCAAAAGAGGGGTGATGTAAAAAACCTTCTCATACCTGGAAGACCTAAAATTATTGATTCCAGAACCCACCACCGCCTAGTCAGAGAGTCTAAGAAGGCACGCCACCAGACTTTATCAGAATTGCGTAATGATGTTGCACCACATTCCTCTCTCCAAACAGTCAAGAGAGCTTTGGCCTCAGTCAACATAAAGAAATGGAGAGTTAGGAAAAGAGCTCTTCTAAAGGATGAGCATGCTGTTAAGAGGTTAGCTTGGGCAATAAAGTATAAGGATTGGGCAAAGGAAGACTTTGAAGGAGTCATCTTTAGTGATAAATCCTTGGTTGAAAAGTCTAAGGATCCTAAGGGTATATGGGTATTCAGAACACCTGAAGAAAAGTGGCACAAAGACTGTATTCATGGGGTTACCAAGGGGCCAGGGATAAAGCTGATGGTTTGGGCTTGTATTTGGGGCAGAAATAAGGGTCCTCTGATTCCTATTTTTGACAAGAGTGTGGATAGATTTGTATATATTGGAGTTTTGGAGGATGGTTTAGTTGATATCTGGCAGGAGGTGGAGGACACAGTTGGGGATCCTATATTTTAGCAGGATGGTGCAAAGATACATACTGCAAGAGATACTATGGCTTGGTTTGAGGAAAACAACATACAGGTTATGGAATGGCCACCCAATTCTCCTGACCTCAATCCTATTGAGCACTGTTTAAAGAGGATGAAGGAAAAGCTGCACCAGTGCTTTCCCAACATCCACAAGACCAAGGGGGACCCAGATACTGTTAGAAAACATCTAGCAGTAGCTCTAAATCAGGTTTGGACTCAGGATATTGAGGGGGATTTTCTGGAAAGGTTGTGGGAGTCTATGCCTAGTAGGGTTGCTGCTGTCTTAGATGCAAGGGGATGGTATACCAAGTATTGATTTTTTTGTTTTCTAATTTTACATATAGCTTTTCTTATATCTATTGTATGTCTACACATATTTTCAGTTTATCCTAAGTAGTTGTGGTTGTAGGGGTAATAAATTTATAGTGGTAGTGGGGTTGCCGTTGCGTTGCCGTACGGATCTTTTTGTACCCGTACTTTTTTTTACTATGTGTAAACCCCCCGCTCTCAAATCTCCATTGCGATCCAAAGTTATTCAACACCGGTCGGGCTAATGAGGTCTGGTGGCCTCATAGTAAGTCGGTACACTGCACCGTAGAGTATCATATCCTACTACAAGTAAACTTATGATACCGTTCCAAGCCTTTGGGCTTCCGAGTGATATACCATGACAGCACGATTGGAAGAATGTGGGGGACTTTGCAAGAAGCAGGAGATTGTGAACGACCGTTTAGATACATTGTAGGTGGTTCAGGAGTGTGCAATAGATTTTTTCACGGGATATGAAAGAGATTGGACCGACATGTCTTTCCTTTGCTATCACAGAAGATACGGTGGAACAAGGGTATGTAGGAAAATAGATAAATAGGTGTAGGTTAGTGATCAATAGAAGGATCAGGATGTGCTACTTATGCTTTACTTATATACGTGTCTCTACTGTTAGTTTTGTTTTAGATACTGTACCTGTTGGAAATGCCGCTTGGCATGTTAGAGTTTCCCTTATTTCATGAAAGCACGGAGGTTAAGAAAGATGTTTTATTGATAGTTAAAGAAAGCATGGAGGCTACAGAAATGTATGAAGAACAATGTTGGATGTTAGGATCAAACGGTGGGGACAGAGGAAGTATTTGTGAAGCGTTTCTTTTGTTCAGATAGCTCAGAATCTTTGTTTCTTTTTGTTTTTTTGAGGGGTAGACAAGGTGATGAGGAGACATGTGTAGAAGAACGCGGACACGAGTAGTAATTGTTAGAAGGCTGGGGATAGCGCTTTGCTTTCCATATATACTCCTGCCATTACCGTGAGATTAGCAAGCAAGTGTGGCGAATAGACCTAAGTTTCTCGCTATCGTTACCCTCTCTCCTTCTGTTGCTCTTTCGGTGCCGTATTTTCTCTCATTTCGAAAACTACCCATGTTGTAAACCCTGATAATTTCCTTCGGGGGGTGAATTATCTGGACCTTACAGTAGCATGATAACTTAGCCGCAAGTTGTATTGACATTGAATATTACTCTGTGAAAATGAACTCCCCCGGAAAGATGTCGGACGGGAACGCCTGGGGCGGGGGTGAATTGGAATAGTTACCCCCGGACGAGCTGGCTGTGGGTAGGATGAACAGTACCTTTACGCAAGTTTGACCGTGTCACCAAATTAGACTGTAGGTTGGCCTAGAGTGAGTGATAACTTATGATTCCTCAATTGTCATGCTGGGGGTGTCAGTTATTAGTTCCTGAAACGTAAAGTGAAAGTACCACAGTGAAATAAGTCTAGCTGAGTAGATAAATTATTAGGGCTTGTGTTCAGGTGTCCGTGCTGGGGGGTATGTATCCTACTACTGCAGGTTGCTCTGGGAAATTTGGCACTATACCGCAAAAACAGCGGAAAGTCTCTAGGTCCGGACCAAGATGTCTTAATTCCCGTCCGTAATATATCGTATAGCTTGGGATATTGGCATAAATAATAGGTTGTGATTGGGAAGTGCGGCTGGTATAGGCTGGCCAATGGGGGACACCCGTCGAGGGCGAACCCCACTCCCTCACTGGTCCGGATTTAACATATCCTGGCTCGAGCTTAGCGAGTTTCCGCAGTTCTTGCGGTATTCGGGTGGGTCTCTGGTCGTTGAGCTTATCGTCCTCCTTTCGACGGCGGTATTATATGTGATACACTTCTCTCTTGTTCCAATTTCCTAGAACAACAAAAAATTCTATCAATGCCCTAAGTAACTTAGGAGGAAGCAACTGAAACTAGGAGGAAAGATATAATACGTGCTATATAAGCTTTGCACTATATTATTAATACTTCTCTAATGGACTATGTCATCCCCGACAAGCCAGATAACGATGGTCGAACACCACTATAGTATGCTGCAGGGATTGGGTATTTGGAAATGGTGGAAATGCTTGTCAAAAGGGACGACGTTGACCCCAGAAAGCGAGATGTGTACGGCTAAACACTTCTCCTGATGGCTACTCGGCACGGCCAGCAGTGCTGGCACCACTGCGGCCCAGTCATCCCCAGTGTTCCCAAGCGTCCCTGGCGGACGGTAGGACCTTGATAGACGGTAGTCTAAGTAATTGACCATAGGTGCCGGTCTTCTCGCAGCAGTACTATTCTAGCGAGCGTGAGGCAGCTAGCTATAGGGTCCGGGAGTAACCGGTTGGTACCTACAGTCACCTCTTAGTTTCACCATTTGATTGATTGCTTTGATTGTTCTGCATACACATTCGCTTATCTGGATGTGAACTTGCGGAAAGTTCCCAATTATGCCAGCAAAGTGCCTGTTTCCCGTAATGTTAAATATATAAGAACTGATAACGTGAACTCGATGTGCTTTGTATTTCTCACTAGTGAAACGAGATTGTTCTAGTATTTTTAAAGCTTATTAGTGATTGGGGAACATTGGGGGTGGAAACAGTGAATACGCGATAGACCGCAGGTATCCTATTAGCAGATTACCCTACTAAATCAAACCTGAGCGAAATAGCATAGCCCAGCCTAGCTTTTACCGATGATGGCTTGGTGAATTGCGCAACCTAAGACACCTGCAGTCCCGGGCGTCATAATCGCCGTCCGGGCATCCATCGCAGTCCCGCAGCCCATCTCATCCATCCATACCCAAAGACGGACGGACTGGACTCTTGGGTTCACTGGGCTCGGGGGTCCCTTAGTGTAACTCAAATCTTTCATCATACTATTCACTTCTATTGCTATTTTCTCGTAAATGTTGGATTGCCTATATGGCATTTGGTTATAAGTTTGTGCGGATATGTAGATATGTAGATAGGCTGATATTTTGATAGGAGATATACGGTTACAGTCATGTGGCATTGTGGTGTGCGGCGACTAGGCACTTATCAGTGGATGGTTTTTTTTTCACATCCTTTGCTGCTAGGCATGAGGTACTTGTTTCTGTTTCGTTGATGCCCATTGCCGTCGGAAATTAGGTATCAGGTATGATATTTAGTTCCATAATGCTCCTTTAATAATATCATGTCCTTGAACATCCGAGAGTTGGCGCACTAGCAGGGGATAGTCTCTAGGGGTTACGGGGGATAATGAATGGTTCTAGATTGCGTGAGATCGCTAGGGATCAGGGTTAATCGGTTCAGTGTTTCCCTTTAAAGTTTTTTAGGGGTTTTCGGGAGTATTGTGCCGCCAGATGGAGAGATATATCTTCTGGTGGAGTTCTTCGTATTTTATGTTTAGAGCCTATTGATTTGCGCTTTTTTTCTTTCCTTCTTCCGTGCGTTTTCCAGGCTCGAACAGTTAATCCTCGTGGCATAATAAAATATGATGCTCGGGTTTTTCGGAGGGGTAAAAATTGGTTTGAATGCTAACTTAGCGTTTAACTAATGTTTTATTGTGATTTGTATCCACTATGTACTAGTATATGGCTCCCAGAAGGTCATGCTTGTATACTACTACCCTCCCGATGTAAGCTTGAAGGCGAGGTCGGGAGGCTATCCACAACTTTATGTCTTCGCCATCAAGCAATATTAATGAAATAAGGACTAGGAAAACCAACTCCTATCCTGCGAGCACGGTACACCCCCGAAAAACCCAATACACAGCCAAACCTTCCCTGCATAGTCTTAGGTACAGACCACCTACATGGGGTACCATTTTTTCATATTTTGAGGTGCTCATGGTGGGCAAACGTGGATTCACTGAGATGATCTGTAAGAGCCGATACTAAAAATCGACGCTGCTTATAACTTCACTTCTTCTTCCACCAACAAAGAATGTATCTGGAAGATACAGGTAAATACAACCACAATAGGTTCCGAGATTACATCTTATTCGTCACAAGAGGCTCCGCTTTTCCAAAGAGAAAAAATCAAGATAATATTATTGAGAACCTTCCGGGCAATCCCCGATATCAGTGGCTCCGGTATAGACTCCCCCTCTCCCGAGTTTCCATATATAACACCATAATGCCCAACCGTATTCCACCAATCACCTCGACAGTCTCTATACAGTCAATTGCACCTTCAACTATTCGTGCCTGCTTCATCTTTGAGTGCCCCCAGCATAGACACGATTTTGGAGAGCGATGGTGCTCTACCCAGGCTATTCTATCTTCACTCTCCGCTAATACTCAGCCCGGTATCCCGAATTCCCTACAAAGGTATTATTGTTGGAATTCTTTGATGCTGCTCAGCATGCTTGGCCTTCGGGCACGGGTGCAGCCTATCCCGTTATCGTTCAGAAAAAGGCTTACGGATATGGGCTCTAGATCGATACGCCCGCCATGAGGAAAGCGGAAGCCCGGAAGCAATACTAGATGCGCGTGCGATGTCGGTTTGATGTCCAGAAAAATGGTTCGGATATGCGCTTAGGACGGATACAGCGCCGTATGGAACGCGACTCTGAAATAGTTGGACACGGGAAATGGGCAGATGTGCGGAGGCTATGGAGGGAGTAGTAGTTTTCTTTGTGGTGTTTGTCTTTCCTTTGTTAGCGCGGTTGTTTTTTTGCGGGGGGGGGAGGGACATGCAGGGAAGAAATGGATCTGTGTCGCGATTGAGAGAAGGATGGGAGGAAGGTCGTGGAAGGCTTCGTTGTTCATTTATTTGTACTCCTGTCTTTACCGCCAGCTAGTTTAGTTGGAGAGAGCATAGTGAGTAGTGAGCGTAAGAGTGAGTAGTTGAATGAAAAATGTTTTTCCCTGTCTAAGTTGTGTGTTGGCGATCCGTCCCCAGTATTCCTTTAATCTTGGCGTTTAGTTTCTCAATCGCCGTTTTCGTCATCCGTTGTTGGCCGTTCAGCCATAACCACGAAACTCTGAAAATTATAGCCCCTCCATTGGGCCATTAGGAACTATTATTCTTTTCTCTGTTCATTTTAACCCAAACTCTAAATATCCTAACTTATGCTCTAAGTCAGTAGCAGCGAGTTTTTTTGATTTTGCCTAGTGTTCTACTAGTATCCGGACTTATAATGAACAAGCGAATACGGGAGGCTATGTCATTCTCTCCACTCCCTTTTGCCTACCGTAATTATTCTTCCTTCTTCCATCTCCTCTTGACTACCCAATTTTCCTCTTTCCAAACTCCTAAACTCAGCCCCATCAATAGTACGCAAGGTTCACGCATCTCGGCGATCGGCTTCAAGTCTATCTGCGTGCCCAACAGTACTATGCTATAGTTTGCATCACTACTAGTACATACTCACTTGTATCCTCGTCGCTAGTAAAACTTACTTACTCTCCTTGATTGCGTGGTCAAATTGTGTAAATCGCTTAGCTCGCACAAAAGCGCCACGCAGCTAGCCGGGGTCTATTTGGAGCAAGGAGGGACTGCCAGCCTGTTGCTAGAGCAGCCGTGGAATTGGCACAAGGGGCTCGGTGGGGGATGTAGGGGAGTGATAGAGATAGAAATGTTGTTTTCTGGACTTCCCTCTGCTTCACTATCTTAGGGTTATCAGTGGTGCCATCCGATCAGCCAAAGACTAAATGCTCGGAATCTTTGCCTAAGTGCGTCATCGCGGGAGATCGCTGAGGCTGAGGGCAATCTAAGCGGCTTACCAGATTCGTTCAAGCCAAGGCGCATTAGTTGTCGGCCTGCATCCGAAAAAGAGCCTCAACCTCGAAGGGAGAAAAAAAAGAAATAAACTACGAAAAAGAAAAAGTTAGCAGCAACTTCCATTCATCTGGCGCAACGGTAGGCTGTCCTCATGCGGCTAAAAAGTGCGATACCTGCAGCATGGCAAAAGGAGAAAATCGATCCGGCATGGAAAAAATCTGATAAATTGAGCCTCATTAGGATCAATAAGCTGATAAGAGATTAGGCTATTGTTAAATGAAAGGCTATGAGGCTTACTCGAGTACAGTCGTGTCACAAAAGTCCTGGCACCCTGGCTAAATTCTACCGTGCAACTTGCTTCATTTCAACCACCACTGATTGTAGTCAAAGCAGAAATGCAATCACAAGAAACAGAACCTTCTAATTTCTATTCTTCACCTGTAATTGAAGCTGAGGAGGACATACAAAGTGGTAAATTTGGGGCATTCCCGTCAGTCTGAGGGTGCCAAGACTTTTGTGACACGACTGTACCGGTGGTGGCATGCGGCAGGGAGGATGGTATGTAGGAGGACGCTGATAAAATTGATTTTTCGCCCCTACCTCGGTAGGCCCCACCCAAAACCTCGGATCCCTCCATTTGAGACCAGACGGTTTATTTCACTAGCCCCATTGCTGATATCGGATAAAAAAAAGTTATAAGCTACCGCTCCTATGATATTGAATGGCGTCTCAAACGATGTTAAGCTTAGAGTTCCAACTCTAATCTTAGGCGAGAAGCTGTTTAACTGGGGCATGAACCATTGGAGAAAGAGTCGTGATATCACTACCGTACAGTTCACCACAACGCTCAAGTGCAGCAGATTGTCAACAGACTGAAGCGAAGTTGACACTTTTTTTCCCATGCTATGCGCAGAATAATTTTGGCTATCTTGTAGTGCACTATATGCTAACAGTTTTGTTCATAATATTATGGGAATTTTCTCTGCGGTTACAGGAGATTTAACCAGCTACAGTATCTCGCTTAGTTAGTTTAGTAGGAAATCCTAGATCCTAAAATGCCAGGCTTTGATACCTGTAAAATGCCAATTATCAGCATATTTAATGACTCCTTGAATTAATACTTAGGTTTGCAATCGGAGGTTAATTTTTATTGATCGCGACCAAATTGTTACTCGACTGTTAGAGTGATAACGAATGTAGCGACCTACTATGAGACTGCACCATCCGCACTGTCTTACATCGCAGTCGCGATATATATAAAGAAGCATGCCCCTATCTACCGAACCTAAGTTAGTACAGTACAAAGCTGCGGGAAGACCCCACCTCGATGTATATCTCAAACTATGCTGTAATTCAAGTGATATTCTAGATTGGTTCGTTCTTAGGGCTCGAAGCCCTTGTATACCGGTATATGTCAAGTTGGTCAATATCAAGTAGGACAGGCACTCCAGGGGCGCATTTCGCCGCAGCGTAGTGCAAGATTTGTGTTGAATCGCAGGATAGTGGTTAAATGAATTGGGGATTTCATATTACCAATGTTGTAGGCAAAAGCGGAGTTTTGTTATCACAAATTTGGCGAGGCTGATCAGAGGACCCAGCCGTATCAATCAAAATACCCCGCTTTTCTTACGCCCCCAGCGATTCTTATAGTCAACCGACTCCAACACCCATCATCAACTTTGCCCAATATCCTGAGCAGCAGCAAAGAACAAATAATGTCCCAACCATTCAGTAATAATTCCAACTCTTTCAACACGACCTACAACATCAACCCTACCGTTGGCGATGAGCGATCGAATATCCTAACCTGGCTATCCCCATTGGATCCTAAGTTACGCCATCAGGACATCCGGGAGCGCAGGGTCGAAAGTGTAGGGGAATGGCTTTTACAAACTGGGGAGTTTAGGAGCTGGTGCGGCGGGGCCGAGGGAGGTGAATCGGATAATGTAGTCCTATTTTGCTATGGAAATCCGGGTGTTGGAAAAACATATATTAGGTAATACGGATGACCCTCAATGAGTGATATATGGAAGGGAAGTGCTAATAGGCCGCCATGCTAGCTCAATGGTTATAGACAGCTTGTGTAATCAGGCTAGAATGCAAAATGCTACAGTAGCATGTTTCTATTTCGACTTCGCCGCTCAAAATGAGCAGTCTCACGCGAGCATGCTGGGCTCCTTGCTAAAGCAGCTGGTTTTTGGACTCGACGAGATCCCGGAAGAAATATTAGAAGCATACAAAGACCGAAAGAATGCTATTGGTGGGCAGGGACCGCAAATTTCTAATATCTGGAAGATGCTGCAGACCACCTCCGCCAGAAAGCGCGCATTCATATGCATAGATGCTGTAGATGAATGTGCAACAGAACACCAAGTCAAGCTTCTCAATGGGCTGGGCAAACTGCTCGAACAGTCTCCAGGCACTCGAATATTCGTGACCGGAAGACCGCACATTCTGCCGGAGATCCGAAGGCGTCTTCCTGGAAGAGTGGCGAGCATATCCATAAGTCCTAAGCGGAATGATATTGTCACATATCTTCGTAGCAAGCTAGCCGCGGACACAACCCCTGATGCGATGGACAGTACTCTGGAGGCAGACATCTTGAAGAAAATTCCTGACGATATTTCAGAAATGTATGTAGAAGGAAGGATGCTCGGGAAGCTACCTCAAGTTTTCGGCTAACGGATACCTATCCAGATTCCTGCTGGTCTCGATGAATATTGATATGGTCTTGCAAGAAACCACAACCCGTTGCAGGCGACAAATGCTAAGCGCAATTGTGGATGGTTTGGGGTTAGAGAGTGCTTATGGTGAAACGCTGTCTCGGATAAAGAGACAGGGCAGAGGCAGAGCGAAGCTTGGAATGGCGGCCTTGATGTGGATTTCACACTCCGAGCGGCCTTTGAAGGTTGTTGAATTGTGTCACGCCCTAGCGGTCGAAGTGGGATCGCCGAATCTACATGCCGACGATGCTCCTTCAATTGGAACATTGCTGGCTTGTTGTCAAGGACTTGTAATCGTAGACAAGGAGGCTTCCACGGTCCGGTTAATCCATTTTACCCTTCAAGAGCATCTCCGAGCTCATCCCAAGCTTTTTGGTACTGTTCAATCGACCATGGCAGAGACCTGCCTAAGTTATCTAAATTTACAACAAGTAAAGGCTCTTTCGACAAACCCCTCCCCTGATCTCCAGAGCACACCTTTCCTCGAATATTCTTCTGTGTATTGGGGAGTGCATGCAAAAAGGGACCTTTCAGATTGCACGAAGCAGCTTGCATTGAAGCTATTTGGGGACTACACTAACCACATATCCATTAGAATTCTTTTGAAATCACTAGAATCTGAGGGATATTCGTGCACCGGCGATTTTGACAAACCTCTCTTCTTGAGTGGCCTACATTGTGCATCTTTCTTCGGGATTGTTGAGATTGTGATAGGTTTGATTGAAGTTGAAGGTTGTGATATCAACCAAAGGGACTGTGAGGATAATTCACCTCTTATATGGGCTGCTCGCAACGGACACGTTCCAGCTGTTGAACAGCTACTCAAACGGGGCGATATCGATCCCGACAAAGCGGGTTCGGGGGGTGAAACACCACTCCATTATGCTGCTTACCGTGGGCACGCAGAAGTGGCGAAAATGCTCCTCCAACGAAGCGAGGTCAGCCCCGACAAGCCAGCTAACGACGGCCGGACGCCACTGTGGAATGCTGCTTACAATGGGCACGCGGAAGTGGTGAAAATACTACTTAAACGGGGAGAGGTCAACCCCGACAAGCCTCATACCGACAGCCGGACACCACTATTTTGTGCTGCCGACTATGGGCACGTGGAGGTGGTGAAAATACTACTCAAACGGAGCGAGGTCAACCCCGACAACCCAGATAACAACGGCCAGACACCGCTCTGGCGTGCTGCTTACAATGGCCACGTGGCAGTGGTGAAAATGCTACTCCAACGGAGCGAGGTCAGCCCCGACAACCCAGATAACGAAGGCTGGACGCCACTCTGGTCTGCTGCTTACAATGGGAATGCGGAAGTGGTGAAAATGCTACTCGAACGGAGCGAGGTCAACCCCGACAATTCAAATAACGAAGGCCGGACGCCACTCTGGAATGCTGCTTACAATGGGCACGCGGAAGTGGTGAAAATACTTCTCGAACAGGGCCAGGTCAACCCCGACGAGCCACATAACGACGGCCGGACACCACTCTCGTCTGCCGCTTACAGTGGGCACGTGGAAGTGGTGAAAATGCTACTCGAACGGAGCGAGGTCAACCCCGACAAGCCACATAACGACGGCCGGACACCACTCTCGTCTGCTGCTTTCAATGGGCATGCGGAAGTAGTGAAAATGCTGCTCCAACGGAGCGAGGTCAACCCCGACAATCCAAATAACGAAGGCCGGACGCCACTCTGGAATGCTGCTTACAATGGGTATGCGGAAGTGGTGAAAATACTACTCGAACAGGGTCAGGTCAACCCCGACAAGCCAGATAACGAAGGCCAGACGCCACTCTGGTCTGCCGCTTACAATGGGTACGTGGAAGTGGTGGAAATGCTACTCCAACGGAGCGAGGTCAACCCCGACAAGCCACATAACGACGGGCGGACACCACTCTCGTCTGCTGCTTTCAATGGGCACGTGGAAGTGGTCAAAATGCTACTCCAACGGAGCGAGGTCAACCCCAACAATTCAAATAACGAAGGCCGGACGCCACTCTGGAATGCTGCTTACAATGGCCACGTGGAAGTAGTGAAAATGCTACTCGAACAGGGCGAGGTCAACCCCGACGAGCCACATAACGACGGCCGGACACCACTCTGGTCTGCTGCTGACTATGGGCACGCCGAAGTAGTGAAAATGCTACTCGAACAGGGCGAGGTCAACCCTGACAAGCCAGATAACAACGGTCGGACACCACTCTGGCCTGCTGCTTGGAATGGGCACGTGGAAGTGGTGAAAGTACTACTCCAACGGAGCGAGGTCAACCCCAACAATCCAAATAACGAAGGCCAGACGCCACTCTGGAATGCTGCTTACAATGGGCACGCAGAAGTAGTCAAAATGCTACTCGAACAGGGCGAGGTCAACCCCGACAAGCCACATAACGACGGCCGGACACCACTCTGGTCTGCTGCCTGCAATGGGCACGTAGAAGTGGTGAAAGTGCTACTCGCACGGAGCGAAGTAGACCCCAGCAAACCGGATATGTTCGGCCAAACGCCACTCCAGTTGGCCACTCAACACGGCCACACTACGGTGGCGACGCTGCTACGGTCCCGTGGTTCGTTAGTCTGACTCAAAATCCCCATTATATTCCCTTCTCTTCTTGGTTTCTGGTTCTAAGCCCTCTTTGCATATTTGTTGTTTATTTCTAATTCCATTTTTCCCTTTTCCTACATTGAGTGTTGTTATAATATTATACAGAAAAATCCTACTAGGCGCAAATTTCTTCCTCAGGATTATAAAGCACATTTAGATCTAAGGTTAAACAAGATATGATCGTGATTCATTTTCCATTATGCCAGTAGGCATAGCCCAAGGAAGGCTGTGCTTGTATTCTACTATCCCCGAGGCAAGGGCTTGAAAGGGAGGTTGGGAGACCATGCCCACGTTTCCATCTTGCCTCCCATGAACAGCTAATCCAATAAGGAATCTTTTAAATCGTGGAAATCAATTCGCGTCCCGCAAGTACTATAATAACATTATTATATATCTTGAAAAGCTCGATATAGCCCAACCCTTCCTGTACAGTCTTAAGTGTAGAAAATTTCCATGGGGTCCAATTGTTTCGTGTTCGGTGACACGAGCGGAGGGTAGATGTTAACTAAAAGAGGCGGTTTGTATTCGAGAATCATGAGAACGGTGGTTGCTTCTAACTTGGTCTCTACCATCGACTAAAAATATATCCAAAAAAGGGGGAGTATAGTGGGTATAATAAATGCTCGGGTAGGGAATGATTAGGCGGGAGAGACTCAGGGTGGAGAGAGAGTAGCAGTTTTAGAGGAATTGTGTGCAGGAGCACGCTAGCATAGAAGACCGTGTCGAACCCAAGACTTCTTTCCCCGCAATGCACTTATGAATTAAATTTCAAAACCACAAACTAGTTGGTTTCTTCTCCCTTCTCTATATATTACTCGTAAACCTAAGGCTCTGAGATCACCATTGCCATCTAAAGTTTTTCAATACCGGTAGGGTTAATGAGGTCTAGCAGTCTCACGGCAAGCCCATTATACTCCCCCGTAGTGTATCACATCCTACTCTAAGTAAACTTATGATACTGTTCCAACACTATGGGGTTCCGAGTGATATCCCATGATAGCACCCTTTGGAAGAATGTGGTTGACTTTGGAAAACGCAGGAGATTGTGAAAGACCGTTTAGATACATTGCAGATGGTTGAGGAGTGTACAATAGATTGTTTCACAGTTTATGGGAGAAATTAGACTGACATGACTTCCCTTCGCTATCACAGAAGATACAGCGGAGCAGGGGCACGTAGGAAAGTAGAGATTTAGGCGTAGTGATCAATAGAAGGATCAGGATGTGCTACTTATGCTTCACTTATATACCTGTCTCTACTGTTAGTTTTTGTTTTAGATTCTGTACCTGTTAGATGTCCTGCTAGGCATGCTAGAGTTTCTTTCAAAAAGGACGGAGGTTAGGAAAGCTGTTATATTGATGGTCAAAGTAAAGCATGGAGGCTACGGAAATGGAGGAAGAACAAAAGTTGGATATTAGGATCAAAGGATGGGGAAAGAGGAAGTCTTTGCGATGCGTTTCTTTTGTTCAGAGAGAGCTCAGAATCTTTCTTTCTTTCTTTCTTTTTTCAAGGGGTAGACAAGGTGATGAGGAGACATGTGTGGAAGGACGCGGATACGAGTGGCGATTGCTGGAAAGCTGGGGCTAGGTTTTTGTTTTCCATATATACTCCTGACATTACCGTGATATTAGCTAACAAGCCAGTGCGACGAATTGACCTAATTTGCTCGCTATCGTTACTCTCTCTCCTTCTGTTGCCCTTTCGGTCCCACATTCTCTCTCATTTCGAGAACTACCCATGTTGTAAGCCCTGATAATTTCCTTCGGGGGGTGGATTACCTGGACCTTACGGTAGCAGGATAGCCTAGCCGCAAGCTGTATTGTCGTTGAATATTACTCTGTGAAATGCACTCCCCCGGAAAGATGTCGGACGGGAACGTCAGGGGTGGAGGTGAATTGGGATAGTTTCCCCCTGGGCGAGCTGGCTGTAGCTAGGATGGACAGTACCTTTGCACAAGTCTGACCGCGTCAGCAAATCAGGCCGTATAATGGCGTAGAGTGAGTGATAACTCATGATCCTCAATTGTTAGGCTGGGGGTTCCAGTTATTTGTTCCTGATACGTAATGTGAAAGTACTATAGTGAAATAAGTCCAGCTGAGTAGGTAAATTACTGGGACATGTGTTCAGGCGCCCGCACTGGGGGTATGTATCCTACTACTGTATGTTGCTCTGGGAAATCAGGTACTATACCGCAAAAACCGCGGAAAGTCACTAGGTCCTGACCAAGATATCTTGATTCCCGTCCGTAATATATTGGATAGCTTGAGATTTTAGCATAAATAATAGGTTGTCATTGGGGAGGGCGGCTGGTATGGCTGGCCAATGGGGAACACCCGGCGAGGGCGAACCCCACTCCCTCACTAGTCCAGATTTAACATATCCTGGCCCGAGCTTAGCGAGTTTCTGCATAGTCGTTGAGCTTATCCTCCTCCATTCGAGGGTGGTATTATACTCTTCCCTTCTTTTAATTTCCCAGCACACCAAAAAAACTTACCAATACCCCAAGGAACTTAGGAGAAAGTAACTGAGACGAGGAAAAAAGATATAATACGTACTATATACGCTTTGCACTATACTATTAATACTTCTCAAATGAGACTATGTCAGCCCTGACAATCCAGATAACGATGGTCGAACACCACGATTGTATGCTGCAGGGAATGGATATGTGGAAGTGGTGGAAATACTACTCAAACGGGACGACGTTGACCCCGGCAAACGAGATGTGTACGGCCAAACACCGCTCAGGATGGCTACTAGGCATGGCCACACAGCAGTGCTGGCAGTACTACGGCCCGAGCATCCCCAGTGTTCCAAGCGTCCCGAGCGGATAGTAGGACATTGAGAGACGGTAGTCTAAGGGGTTGGCTATAGGTGCCGGCCGCCTCGCAGTAGTACTATCCTAGAAAGCGTGATGCAACTAGCTATAGGGTCGGGGAGTAACCGGTAGGTACAGTCACTCGGCAGAAGTGTTCGTGATCTGAGACAAGTTTAATTGCAATTGCGCAATAGCTTCCGGTGTAGTGGGGTTGTCAACGATTAACCATCAACAATCAAGAACATATAATTAATTCTTAACCATCATCATGAGAAGTGTAAACATAATTATAAATTAAATAATAAAAATTGAAATCAAAGGAAATAAAGCTAATATCTTGTATAACTTGACAAAAAACTCCTTAGGTATGATATTCCTCCACACTCCCTTTCTTACTCAAGATTACTCTGGCTGCTAAAACCCACTGCTGTGTAATTCTAATAGACTGCAGCCCACTGAACTCTTTTAATAAGATAAGCAGGGTTAAGCTGGAGGCTTCATTACTAGTTCAAGTTCAGCAGGACAATGTATCAGGGTGTCCAGATGGCCTTGGAGGCTCTTTATTCCACCAGGCAGTAAAAGAGGGCAAGTATTAATCTCTTTTCAGCATTGGTCACTCCTCTTGAACAAGGTTCAGTTTCTTTTTTTTTTTTTTTACTTCATAATATTATTGTAAGTTAGCATAAATAATGGAACATTATGATGCAAGAGTTCGCACTGCTTGACCAACACCCAACTCAATAAATGACTACTAAAACCACCACCAAAAAAATATTTAAAAATAAGATAAAAATATAATCCTGATTAATACCTTGTGTGTTGTCATTCTGGTTTATTGAGATTTTTTAGTTATGGTAAAAGTATGGTGAATTCGGGAGCGCGGTGGGAGGTGGAACTTTTGGCGAGGTTGCTTAGTCACTTGAGACATGTTTCATGAACACTTCTGCCGAGTGACTGTACCAAGAGTCACCTCTTAGTTTCACTATTTGATTGGTTGCTTTGATTGTTCTGCATACACATTCACTTATCTGGATGTGAACTTGCGGGGAGTTCCCTATTATGCCAGCAAACTGCTTGTTTCTTGTAATGTTGGATGAGTAGGAACTGATAACATGAACCCGAAGTGCTTTGTATTTTTCACTAGTGAAGTGAGATTGTTCTAGTATTTCTAAATTTTATTAGTGATCGGGGAACATTTGGGGTTGAAACAGTGAATACGCGATAGCACGCTGGTTTCCTATGAGCAAATTGCCTATAAGGCATTGGGTTATAAGTTTATGCAGATATGTATCATAGATGTGTAGATAGGCGGATATTTTGCTAGGAGATATACGGTTACAGTTATGTGGCTTTGTTGTGTGCGGCGACTAGGCACTTATCAGTGGGTGGTGTTTTTTTTTCTCACATCCTTTGCTGCTAGGCATAAGGTACTTGTTTCGGTTTCGCCAATACCATTGCCCTTCGGCATCAGGTATCGGGCATTTAGTTCCATAATGTTTCCTTCATACCCAATGTCCTCAGACATCCGGAGTTGGCACACTAGCAGGGCATAGGTTTTAGGGGTCATGGGGGACCATGGGATATTAGAATGGTTCTAGATTGCTTGAGATCGCTAGGGATCAGGGTTTATTGGTTCATGGTGTCCCTTTAGAGTTTTTTTTTGCGTTTCAGGAGTGTTGCGCTGCCGCTAGATGGAAAGATATACCTTCTGGCCTGTCCTTAGCTACAGGGGGTTCGTATTTTACGCTTAGAGCATATTGAGCTTGCGCTTTTCTTTCCTTCATCTATGCTTTCTTCAAGCCCCAAAGTGGATCCTCGTTGCGTATTAATTGTTCATTATTTTCATTTTTCATTTTCCCTTTTTCATTCTAGAGTGAGACCTAATTGTTCCGATAATATAGAGGCAAAAATACGAGGCTCGAGTTTTTGTGAGGGGTGAAACTTGGTTTGAAATCTAGCGCTTAACTAATGTTTTATTGTGATTTGTATCCACTATGTACTAGTATATGGCTCCCAGAAGGTCATGCCTGTATACTACTACCCTCCCGATGTAAGCTTGAAGGCGAGGTTGGGAGGCTTCCACAACTTTATATCTTCGCCATCAAGAAATATTAATGAAATAAGGACTAGGAAAACCAACTCCTATTCTGCGAGCACGGCACGCCCCCGAAAAACCCAATACACAACCAAATCCTCCTTGCATCGTCTCAAGTACAGACCACCTACATAAGTCAACATTTGTTCATATTCAAACGCTCACGGTGGGCAAATGTGATGTCAATGAGATGATCTGTAAGGGAGGGAATGCCAAAAATCGTCGCTACTTATAACTCCACTTTCTCCATCAACAAAGAACATATATTGAAAAGGCAGAGGTAAATACAACCACAATATATTCCCAGACCATACCGTATCCGTCACAAGAGTCTCTGCTTTTCCCAAACAAATCAAGATAATATTGCTGAGAACCTTCTCTGTAACCTCCGACATCAAAAGCTATGGTAAAAACTCCCTCTCTCCCGAGCTTTCCACATATAACACCATAATGCCCAACCGTGTTCCACCAATCGCCTCTACAGCCTCTATGCAGTCCATTGCACCCTCTCTGATTCAGGCCTGCATCATCTTTGAGTACCTCCCAGCATGGACAGGATTTTGGAAGGCGGCGCTCTACCTAGATTAGTATATTTCTACTCTCAGCTAACGCTCAGCCTGATCTTCCTCATGCCTTATAGAGGTATTATTGTGAGAATTCTTGATGCTGCTCGGCATTCTTAGCCTATCGGGCACACGCGCAGCTTATCCCGTTATCGCTCGGGCAAAGGCTTTCGGACATGCGCTGTGGATCGATACGTCCGCCGGGAGGAAATCGAAGCCCGGGAGAAATATGGCATGCTTGTGCGATAATCGGTTAGCTGTCCGGACAAATGATTCTGGTATGCGCTTAGGGTGGATACAGCGCTGGGAGGAATGCGACCCTGAAGGAGCCGGATAAGGAAAGAGTCGGATACGGGAAAAAAACAGATAGGTGGAGGCCATAGAAGCATAAATTTCTTGGTGATGGTTATCCTCTGTTTATTGGCATGATAGTTTTTTGCGTAAGGGAAAAGGGGACAGGCGTGGAAGGAAATGGAGCTGCGTCGCGACCAACACAAGGATGGGGGAAAAGGCCTGGAAGGCTTGGTTGTTATTCCTTTTATACTCTTGTCTTTAGCACTAGTTAGTTTAATTGGAGAGAGCTTGTGAGTAGTGAGGGGTAAGGGTGAGGAGTAGAGTGAAAAATGGTTTCCCCTCTCTAAGTAACCGTGCCAAGGTTGTGGCATAGCCACAACCCAAGCTTGCTCGTTCGCAAACTTGGGCACCTCGCTCCACTAGGTGCCCTACAGCTCAACGCCAGATTCGGCTCAACGCCAGATTTTACCAATCTATAGAACTTAAAATACAGTATTTCCACCACGCTTGCGTCTTTCTTTCTCCTTTGCTCTTCTGTTCCTAGTAGACCTTTTAAGCTCCTGAAAGATTGGTTTCCAATTTTTTTTCAGTCACGAATAGCTTTTTTTTTTGCCTGTTCAAGCTGTCTCTCCGCCTGCTCCAACTTCTTCTGCACATCCACTTCCTGCCTTTTGCGTACCATCGCTCGAGCTTGATGGACATAAAGGACACCTCCTTTCTGAAGTGAGCGTCGTGAGTGGTTTTGGCGAGTGGCTCGTGCTGGTTGGGCTGCTTGGGTATTTCCTAGCTCTTCAGAAGCCTGCGCTCCAGTCTGTGCCTGTATAAGGCTACCCTTGATGTAGGGCCCTAAATTAGTCTTAAAGGAGGGAGATACTAGATCGGCCGCCTCTAGGTATCGTGCCTGCCGTGTCAAGGACCGAACTGTATAGGGTGTAGATAGTGCCAGAGGGAGTGTTGGCGGAGGGGTCGTGGGTTGGGTATTGCAAGCGGTATTGGAAGCGGTATTGGTTCTATACTCCTGAAGGCGAGATAAAACGATATCAGGATTGTAGGGTATGAGACTAATTTTCCGAAAGGCGGAGATAATAGTGCTATCCTTGAAGGCTTGTGCTCGAATGGAATTTAGAGCCGTAAGGAATTCTACCTTATTGAAGTCGGAACACGCAGTACGGGTCGCTCTATCAATCGCCTCTGCATGATAGTGCTTTAAGGGCTGAAACACAACTACATCAAGTGGTTGAAGTAGATGTGTACTGTGCAGTGGGAGGCAAAAGGGAATAATTGCCTTCTCGTCACAAAAGGTAATAAAATCTCTCGTACAGTGACAGCCATGCCCATCAAGTAGGAGAAGCCGATATGTCCCTACCTGACGCCTTGCAGAAAATTGCTCCAAGTGATACAGCCAGTCCAAATAAAGCTCATCGTTTGAATAGCCTGTTTCAGATACAGACATCAAAACATCATCTTCGATATCGGTCTTTGTAGCCCAACCCTCCATATGCACTATGCCCCGCAGTATCACCATCCAGGGAAGGACAAAACCGTTACCGCTAATTGCTTCACAAGAGGTGACAAGCTCACGGTTCCTAGAACTTGCCAAATAGGATTGCCGATCAGGGTCAAGAGTGACAATCCATTGATCTTTGCCGATACTGATATGGAAGCTTGTCTCATCAAAATTATAGACGTCTTCGGTCTGAATACCTTTGGTATCCATCACATGCTTGAAGCGGAGAAGCAAATCCAATATGTCTGCTGGATTGTGCACATTCTTTCTCTCATGCTCTAAAGTCTTCTGTTTTCTCACATGAAACTCAGGATGTCGCTCAAGAAAGCGACTTGTCCAAGCTGAACTAACTTTGGGTGGTGGAGAGCTAGCATCGATACTTGGGTGATTTCGGCGCAGGATACTATTTGCACAATTGGTGATCATGGAACTGTGGGCAGAGGTTCCAATCTCATCAAGGCATCGAAGATAGAGCCCAACAGCAAGTTCATCCTCTGGCGCAAGCTTTCTGTTTGCAGGAAGTCGTTCATTTCGTGCTTGACGGACATTCCATCTCCCTCGAAAGCGGGTCTTGAGAACCTTAAACTCATGGGCAGCAGCCGCAACATTTGGCTTCTCACTTTCCAAAAGCTTCTCACAGGAAAGCTCAATCCTGGCTTCAATCTCGGCATACTGCTCACTCATTGTGAAAGAGTTGCGTGGAGAGTGGGGGGGTGTTTGTCGGGGGTGATCGAAAATCTGGCGTTGAGCTGAATCTGGCGTTGAGCTGTAGGGCACCTAGCGGAGCGAGGTGCCCAAGTTTGGGAACGAGCAAGCTTGGGTTGTGGCTATGCCACAACCTTGGCACGGTTAGTGGGTGGGCGATCTGTCTTTCGTGTTGCTTTAATCTTGGCGTTTGGTTTCGTTTTGCCGCTCTCGTTTCCCCGTCGCCCCAATCATCATTAGTTATTCCCCGTGCAGCCAGAGCTATTCGACGATTATAGCCTCTCGGTCGGGTAATTATGGGCTACCGTATCATTATTTTCTCAGCTAATATTGACCCAAATTCCAAATATCCCAACCTACACTCTACGTGAATAGCGAGTTTTTTTCCATTTCGTCTAGTATCCTACTAGTATCCGGGCTTGCCACCAACAATCAAATAGCACCACCGCACAATATCGACTTGCGAAGAGCAAGACCGGAGGGGTATGTCATTCCCCTCCATTTCCTATTGCCTACCCTAATTTGTTTTTCCTTCTTCCATCCCCGGCCTGCCTTTTTCCCTCTCTTAAATACTCGTATTTTCCTCTTTCCAAGCTACTAAATTCAGTGCCATCAATAGTACGCAGGTTTCACACGTCTCAACCATTAGGTACAAATCTATCTGCATGCCCAACAGTACTATGAAACAAATTTGCATCACTAGATACTCGCTTCTATCATCGTTGCTAGCGAAACTTACAAGTACTTACTCTCATTGTTTGCGTGGTCCGATGGTGTAAATCGCTTAGCTCGTACATAAGCGCCACACAGCTAGCCAGGGTCTATTTAGAGCAAGGAGGGATTACTAGCCTGTCGCCAAAGCAGCCATGGAATTTGCACAAGGGGCTCGGTGGAGGATAGGGGAGTGATGGAGACAGAGATGTTGTTTTCTGGGTTTCCCACTGCTATCTGCTTATCAGTGATGCCATCCTATCAACCAAGGACCGAATGTGATGAATCCTTGTCTGAATGAACAGTCGCGGGAGATCGCTGAGGCTGAAAGGCAATCTAAGTGGCTTACCGGTGCTGGATTGGTTGGAATAATGGTGCATGATTTGTCGGTCTGCATCCGAAAAAGAGCCTCAAACTCGAGCGGAGAAAGGAAAAAAAACTACGAAAAAGAAAAAGCTTCCATTCATCTGGCTCAACGGTAAGCTCTCTTCCAGCAGCTAAAAAGTGTGATACATGCCGCAAGACAAAAGAAGAAAATTGATCCTCGATGGAAAAAAAAAGACAAATTAAGCCTCATTAGGATGGATTATGAGGCTTAGGGGAGCATACTACTGGGAGGATCGCATGCAGAAGGGCGCTGGTGAAATTGATTTTTCACTCATACCTCAGTAGGCCCCACCTAAAACATCGGATCCCTACATTCAAAATCGGACGGTATTTCACTAGCCTCACTGCTGATGTCGGATAAAAAAAGGTTTAAGCTACCGCCTCTATGATATTGAATGGCGTGTCAACGATGTTAAACTTGGAGTTCAAACTCTAATCTTAGGCGAGAAACTGTTTAACTAAGCTATGAACCATTGGAGAAAGAGTCGTGATAACTACCGTACACTAGCCGCTTGGAGACAACGCTCAAGTGTAGCAGAGTGTTAGCAGACTGAAGCGAAGTTGAGAATATTCTTCCCCTACTATGCTCGGAATAATTTTGGTTATCTTTTAGTGCACTGTATGCTAGGAGTTTTGTTCATAATATTATAGGAATTTCTCTCCGCGGTTACAGGAGATTCAACCAGCTACAGTATCTCGCTTTGTTAGTTTAGTAAGAAATCCAAGATCCTAAAAATACCAGGTTTTGATACCTGTAAAAGGCTATTTATCAGCATATTTAATGACTCCTTGAATTACTGCTTAGGTTTGCCGTCGGAGGTTAATTTTTATTAGTCTCGACCAACTTGTTCCTCGACTGTTAGAGTGATAGCGAATGTAGCGACCTACTATGAGACTACACCATCCGCACTGTCTTACGTCGCGGTCGCGATATATGTGGGGGAACATCCCCCTATCTACCGAACCTAAGTCTGTACAGTACAAGGCTGCGGGAAGATCTTCCCCACCTCGATCTATATCTCAAACTAGGCTATAATTCAAGTGATAATCTATATTGGTTCATTCATAGGGCCCGAAGCTCTTGTATACCAGTATATGTCAAGTTGGACAATATAATCGTAGTACAGGCGCTCCAGGGGCGTATTTCACCGTGTCGTAGTGCAAGACTTGTGTTAAATCGCAGGACAGTGGTTATTAGTGAGGGATTCTATATTACTAATGTGGTAAGTAAAAGCGGAATTTTCTTGTCACAAATTTGGCGAGGCTGATCGGGATCCAGTGGTATCAATCAAATACCCCGCTTTTCTTACGCCCCAGGAATTCTTGGGGTCGACCGACCCCAACACCCATCATCTCATACAATACCCTGAGCAGCAGTAAAGAAAAAAAATGCCTCAATTATTCAATAGTAATTCAAACTCTTTCAACACAAACAACTCTTACAACACGACCTACATCAACTCTACAGCTGCCGATGATCGACCGAATATCCTAGCCTGGCTATCACCGCTAGATCCTAAGTTGCGCCATCAGGACATCCGAGACCGTAGGGTCGAAAATGTGGGGGAATGGATTTTACAAACTGAGGAGTTTAGGAGCTGGTGCACCGGTAGTGAGGGAGTTGAATCCGATAAGGCAGTCCTGTTTTGCCATGGAAATCCGGGTGTTGGGAAAACACACATTAGGTAATACGAATGACCCTCAATGAATGGAATAAAGAGGGCAAGTGCTGACAAGCGGTGATGCTAGCACCATGGTCATAGATATCTTGTGTAATCAGGCTAGAAGGCAAAATTCTACAGTAGCATGTTTCTATTTCGACTTCGCTGCCCAAAATGAGCAGTCCCCCGCGAGCATGCTAGGCTCCCTGCTAAAGCAGCTAGTTTTTGGACTCGATGAGATCCCGGAAGAAATATTAGAAGCATACAAAGACCGAAAAAATGCTATTGGTGGGCAGGGACCGCAAATTTCTAATATCTGGAAGATGCTGCAGACCACTTCCGCTAGAAAGCAGGCATTCATATGCATAGACGCTGTAGATGAATGTGCAACAGAACACCAAGTCAAGCTTCTCAGTGGGCTGGGCAAACTGCTCGAACAGTCTCCAGGCACTCGAATATTCGTGACCGGAAGACCGCACATTCTGCCTGAGATCGGAAGGCATCTTTCTGGAAGAGTGGCGAGCATATCCATAAGTCCCAAGAGGAATGACATTGTCACATATCTTCATAGCAAGCTCGCCGCGGACACAACCCCTGATGCGATGGGCAGTACTTTGGAGGCAGATATCTTGAAGAAAATTCCTAGCGATATTTCAGAAATGTATGTAGAAGCAATGGTGCTCTGGAAGCTACCTCAAGTTTTCGGCTAACGGATACCTATCTAGATTCCTGCTGGTATCGATGAATATTGATATGGTCTTGCAAGAAACCACAACTCGTCGTAGACGACAAATGCTAAGCGCAATTGTGGATGGCTTGGGTTTAGAGAGTGCTTATGGTGAAACGCTGTCTCGGATAAAGAGACAGGGCGGGGGCAGAGCGAAGCTTGGAATGGCCGCCTTGATGTGGATCTCATACTCCGAGCGGCCCTTGAAGGTTGTTGAATTGTGTCACGCCCTAGCGGTCGAAGTGGGGTCGCCCAATCTACATGCCGACGATGCTCCTTCAATTGGAACATTGCTGGCTTGTTGCCAAGGACTTGTAATCGTAGACAAGGAGGCTTCCACGGTCCGGTTAATCCATTTTACCCTTCAAGAGTACCTCCGGACTCATTCCGATCTTTTCGGTAGCGTTCACTCCACCATGGCGGAGACCTGCTTAAGTTATCTGAATTCACAACAAGTCAGGGCACTTTCGACAAGTCCTTCTCCTGATCTCCAAAGCACACCATTTCTCGAATATTCTTCCGTGTATTGGGGAGTGCATGCGAAATGGGACCTGTCTGATTGCGCGAGGCTGCTTGCAGGGAGGTTATTTTGGGACTACACTAACCACATATCCATTAAAATCCTTTTGAAATCACTAGAATCTAAAGGATATGAGTGCACTAGCAATTTTGACAAACCTCTCCTCTTGAGTGGCCTACATTGTGCATCTTTTTTCGGGATTATTGAGATCGTGATGGGTTTGGTAGAAGTGGAAGGTTGTGATATCAACCAAAGGGACTGTGAGGATAATACACCACTTGTGTGGGCTGCTTGGAATGGGCACGAACAAGTTGTTGAAGTGCTGCTCAAATGGGGCGATATCAATCCCGACAAAGCGGGTTCGGGGGGCTATACACCACTCGATTATGCTGCTCACCGTGGGCACGCAGTAGTGGCGAAATCGCTTCTCGAACGAGGCGAGGTCAACCCCGACAACCCAAATAAAGACGGCCGGACTCCGCTCTGGTGGGCTGCTTGCAATGGGCACACGGAAGTGGTGAAAATACTACTAAAACGGAGCGAGGTCAACCCCGACAAACCAGATAACGACGGCCAGACACCGCTGTGGCGTGCTGCTTTGAATGGGTACGCGGAAATGGTTAAAATGCTACTCCAGCGGAGCGAGGTCAATCCCGACAAGCCACATAACGACGGCCGGACACCGCTCTGGTCTGCTGCTTACAATGGGCACGTGGAAGTGGTGAAAGTGCTACTCGAACGGAGCGAGGTCAACTCTGACAAGCCACATAACGACGGCCGGACGCCACTCTGGTCTGCTGCTTACTATGGGCACACGGAAGTGGTGAAAATGCTACTCCAACAGAGCGAGGTCAACCCCGACGAGCCAGATAACGAGGGCCAGACACCGCTCTAGTCTGCTGCTTATACTAGGCACGCGGAAGTGGTGAAAATGCTACTCCAACGGAGCGAGGTCAACCCCGACAATCCAAATAACAAAGGCCGAACGCCACTCTGGAATGCTGCTTACAATGGGCACGCGGAAGTGGTGAAAATGCTACTTGAACGGGGCGAAGTCAACCCCGACAAGCCAGATAACAACGGCCGGACACCACTCTGGTGTGCTGCTCGGAATGGGCACGCGGAAGTGGTGAAAGTGCTGCTCGAACAGGGCGAGGTCAACCCCAGCAAACCAGATGTGTTCGGCCAAACACCACTCCGGTTAGCCACTCAACGCGGCCACGCTGCGGTGCTGACGCTACTACGGACCCGGGACTCGTTAGTATGACTCCAAATCTCCATTATATTCCCTTCTCTTCTTGGTTTCTGGTTCTAAGCCCTCTTTGCATATTTGTTATTTATTTTCTCTTCTTTCTTTAATTCCATTTTTCCATTTTCCTACCTTGAGTGTTGTTATAATATTATACAAAAAAAGCCTACTAGGCGCAAATTTCCCTCACAATTACAAAGCACGTTTGGAGCTAAGGTTAACCAATGATTGTGATTCATTTCCGCTATTCCAGTGGGCATGGCCCAAGGAAGGCTATGCTTGTATTCTACCACCCCCGAGGTGTGCGCTTGAATGGGAGGTTGGGAGGGCATCCACACTTTTCCATCTTGCTTGTTATGAACAGTTAATAGAATAAGGAGTCTTTAAACTGTGGAAATCAATTCGCATCCCGCAAGTACTGTAATATCATACATCTTGTAAAAGCTCGATATGGCCCAACCCTTCCCGCACAGTCTTAGGGGTTAAACAGTTGCACAGTCTGAAATGTGTTCGTATTCGCCGGCATGCGCGGAGGGCAGATGTTAGCTAAAAGAGGATATTTGTATTCGAGAATGATCAGAACGGCGGTTGCTTGTAACCTGGTCTCTACCATCGACTAAAAATATATCCCAAAAGGAGGGAGTATAGTAGGCCATAATAAAGGCTAGAGACCATAGAATGGTTAGACTAAAGAGACTCAGAGGGGAGAGATTAGTAGCATATGAAGAGGATTATGCGCAAGAACACGCTAGCATGGAGGGCAGTGTCGAATCCATGACTGTTTTCTCCGTAATGCTGTAATGAATTACATTTCAAAGACCGCAATATTTTTTCCGTTTCCTTCACTATGCTCTGTGTAAACCCCCCGCTCTCAGATCTCCATTGCGATCTAAAGTTCTTCAATACTGGCGAGGCTAATGAGGTCTGGTGGTCTCATGGTAAGTCACTATACTGCCCCATAGAGTATCACATCCTACTACAAGTAAACTTATTATACCGCTCCAACCTTATGGGGTTCCGGGTATTATCCCATGTCAGCACCTTTGGAAGAATGTGGTTGACTTTGGAAGAAGAAGAAATGGCAGAAGATTGTGGGAGACCATTTAAATGCATTACAGAGAGAGTTCGGGAGTGTGCGATAGAGTGTTCTATAGGTTATGAAAGAGATTGGATATTCCCTTTGTTACTACAAAAGTGTACTGAGTAACAAAGGTATGTATGGAAATAGGGAGATAGTGGCAGTGATCAATGGAACGATCAGGACTTGCTGCTTATGTTTTGTTTATATATCTATCTCTACTGTTAGTTTTTGTTTTAGATACTTTACCCGTTTGAAATCCTGCTTGGTATGCTAGAGTTTCTTTTGTTTCATGAAAGCACGGAGGTTAAGAAACCTGATTTATTGATAGTCAAAGAAAAGAGTGGAGGCTACGGAGATGTAGGAAGAAAAAAAGTTGGATGTTAGGATCAAAGGGTGGGGATAGAGGAAGTCTTTGCGATGCGTTTCTTTTGTTCAGAGATAGATCAGAATCTTTCATTCTTTTGTTTTTTTTGAGGAGTAGACAAGGTGATGAGAAGACATGTGTGGAAGGACGCGGACACGAGTGGTAATTGTTGGGAGGCTGGGGATAGCGTTTTGTTTTCCATATATACTCCGGTCACTACCATGAGATTAGCTAACAAGCCAGTGCGACCAATTGACCTAAGTTGCTCACTATCGTTACTCTCTCTCCTTCTGTTGCCCTTTCGGTTCTGCATTCTCTCCCATTTCGAAAAAACTACCCATGTTGTAAACGGTAAACCCTGATAATTTCCCTCGGGGGGTGGATTATCTGGACCTTACGGTACCAGGATAGCCTAGCCGGAAGCTGTATTGTCGTTGAATATTACTCTGTGAAATGCACTCCCCCGGGAAGATGTCGGACGGGAACGTCAGGGGCGGAGCTGAATTGGAATAGTTTCCCCCTGGACGAGCTGGCCGTAGGTAGGATGGACGGTACCTTTACACAAGTCTGACCGCGTCAGCAAATCAGGCCGTATAATGGCGTGGAGTGAGTGATAACTCATGATCCTCGATTGTTAGGCTGGGGGGTGTCAGTTATTAATTCCTAATACGTAATGTGAAAGTACTATAGTGAAATAAGTCTAGCTGAGTAGGTAAATTACTGGGACTTGTGTTCAGGTGCCCGTGCTGGGGGGTATGTATCCTACTACTGTAGGTTGCTCTGGGAAATTAGGTACTTTACCGCAAAAACCGCGGAAAGTTACTAGGTCCGGACCAAGATATCTTGATTCCCGTCCGTAATATATCGTATAGCTTTGATTTTAGCATAAATAATAGGTTGCCATTGGGGAGGGTGGCCGGTATAGGCTGGCAAATGGGGCACACTCGCCAAGGGCGAACCCCACTCCCTCACAGGTCCGGGTTTAACATATGCTGGGCCGAGCTTAGCGAATTTCTGCCGTTCTTGCGGTATTTAGGTAGGCCTCTAGTCGTTGAGCTTATCCTCCTCCTTTCGAGGGTGGTATTACACGTGATACCCTCCTCCCTTCCTCCAATTTCCTAGCACACCAGAAAAACCGACCAATATCCCAAGTAACTTAGGAGAAAACAACTGAAACTAGGAGAGAAGATACAATACATGCCATATACACTTTACACTATACTATTAATACTTCTCGAACGGGACTGTGTCAGCCCCGACACGCCAGATAACGATGGTTGAACACCACTATTGTATACTGCAAGGAATGGGTATGTGGAAGTGGTGGAAATACTGCTCAAACGGGACGACGTTGACCCTGGCCAACGAGATGTGTACGGCCAAACACCGTCCGGATGGCTACTCGGCACGGCCACACAGCAGCGCTAGCGCTACTGCGGCCTGGGCATCCCCAGTCTTCCCAAGTGCCCCGGGTGGACGGTAGGACCTTGAGAGACGGTAGTTCCTTCTGTCCCTGGCAGGTTGTTTTAGCGCGCCGTCCGTCTTTACGAAAGACGGTAGTCTAAGGGGTTAACTATAGGTGCCAGCCGTCTCGCAGTAGTAATGGAGGACTTCCCGTAGGAATCTGGAAAAATCTGAAAGTTAGAAACTCGGCTAGAACACAAGTGCATTCCCATAGTAAGGCATGGTTTCTAGATATCCAGATTTTTTCCATCGAGTAAAGATAAAAAAGAATAAGGGAAAAAGGAAAAAAAAGTAATAGGAGAGGAATATTATTGCTTATAGGTCAATTCTCAATTGTGCAAGAAATTCGAAGTATAATAAAAACTGTGAAATAGGAAATAAAGCGATGACGAAATGACTACAGAGAGAAAAATTTCAAGAATCTGAGGTCTGTCCGGTAGTTCAATGAAATACTCTCTTCTTTTCCATTGCCCAACAGCTCGATTATCTACTTACCAAGGTGCTTATTTGTACTGGACACTGATATCATTTTCACACTACTGCATCACATTTATTATAGTCTGGAGGATTTCTTATCCAATGGTCTCTCAATTTCCAAATTTCTTAAGGTCCAAAATCTGAATCACCCCCCTGCTGATGGGTATAAGGTACTTGCTTCGGTTTCGTTGATATAATACCCACTGCCATCAGACACTAAGTATCAGGTATGATATTTAGTTCCATAATACTCCTTTAATATCATACTCATGTCCTTAAGCATCCGGGAGTAGGCGCACTGGCATGCCATAGTCACTAGGGGTCATGGGGAATAATGGATGGTTCTAGATTGCTTGAGATCGCTAGGGATTAGGGTTTATCGGTTCAGTGTTTCCCTTTAGAGTTTTTTGGGTTTCGGGAGTTTTGTGCCGTTAGATAGAGAGATATATCTTCTAGTGGAGTTCTTGCTATTTTATGTTTTGAGCCCATTGAGCTTGCACTTTTGTTCTTTCCTTTTTCCGTGCTTTTTCCGGGCTCTAATAGTTAATCCTCGTTGGATGTTGGATGTTCACCTTTTTATTTTTTATTTTTTCTTTAATTTAATTTCTTACCTTTTCTCTTGGGTGTAGACCTGAATCTTTCGGATAATATAGAGACAAAATATGGTGCTCGCGTTTTTCGGAGGGGTGAAAATTGGTTTGAATGATAACTTAGCGTTCAACTAAGGTTTTATTGTGATTTGTATCCACTATGTACTAGTATATGGCTCAAAGAAGGTGGTCCTCGTATACTACTACACGCCCGGTGTAAGCTTGAAGGCGCGGTTAGAGGCTATCCACATCCTTATGTCTTCGCCATCAAGAAAAATTAATGAAATAAGGACTAGGAAACCCAATTCCTATTCTACGAGCACAGTACACTCCCGAAAAATCCAATACACAGCCAAATCCTCCCTACATAGTCTTAGGTACCGATCACCTACATGAGGTACCATTTTTTCATATTCGGAGGCGCTCATGGTCGGCAAGCGCGTACCCAATGAGATGATCTGTAAGAGATAATACCAAAAATCGTCGCTGCTTATAATTTCACTTCTTCTTCCATCAACAAAGAATGTATCTGGAAGATACAGGTAAATACAACCACAATAGGTTCCGAGATTACATCTTATTCGTCACAAGAGGCTCCGCTTTTCCAAAGAGAAAAAATCAAGATAATATTATTGAGAACCCTCCGGGCAATCCCCGACATCAGTGGCTCCGGTATAGACTCCCACTCTCCCGAGTTTCCATATATAACACCACAATGCCCAACCGTATTCCACCAATCACCTCTACAGTCTCTATACAGTCAATTGCACCTTCAACTATTCGTGCCTGCTTCATCTTTGAGTGCCCCCCAGCATAGACACGATTTTGGGGAGCGGTGGTGCTCTACCCAGGCTATTCTATCTTCACTCTCCGCTAATACTCAGCCCGGTATCCCGAATGCCCTACAAAGGTATTATTGTTGGAATTCTTTGATGCTGCTCAGCATGCTTGGCCTTCGGGCACGGGTGCAGCCTATCCCGTTATCGTTCAGACAAAGGCTTTCGGACATGGGCTCTGGATCGATACGTCCGCCGTGAGGAAAGCGGAAGCCCGGAAGCAATACTAGATGCGCGTGCGATGTCGGTTTGATGTCCAGAAAAATGGTTCGGATATGCGCTTAGGACGGATACAGCGCCAGACGGAACGCGACTCTGCAATAGTTGAATACGGTAAATGGACAGATGTGCGGAGGGTATCGAGGGAGCAGCAGTTCCAATTGTGGTATTTGTTTTTTCTTTGTTAGCGTGGTAGTTTTTTCGCGGGGGGGGACATGCGGGGAAGAAATGGATCTGTGTCGCGATTGAGAGAAGGATGGGAGGAAGGTCCTAGAAAGCTTCATTGTTTTTTTATTAATACTCCTGTCTTTACCGCCAGTTAGTCTAGTTGGAAAGAGCATAGTGAGTAGTGAGCGTAAGAGTGAGTAGTTGAATGAAAAATGTTTTTCTCTGTCTAAGTTCTGTGTTGGCGATCTGTCCCCAGTGTTACTGTAATCTTGGCGTTTCGTTTCTCAATCACCGTTTTCGTTGTCCGTTGCTGGCCGTTCAGCCATAGCCATGAAATTTTGAAAATTATAGCCTCTCCATCGGGCGATTACGAACTATTATTCTTTTCTCTGCTCATTTTAACTCAAACTCTAAATATCCTAACTTACGTTCTGAGTGTGCAGTAGTGAGTTTTTTCGATTCGCCTAGTGTTCTACTAGCGTCTGGACTTGTAATATAAGCGAATACAGGAGGGTACGTCATTCCCTCCGCTCCCTTTTGCCTACCGTAATTATTCTTCCTTCTTCCATCCCCTCTTGAATACCCCTATTTTCCTCCTTCCAAACTCCTAAATTCAGCCCCATCAATAGTACGCAAGGTTCACGCGTCTCGGTGATCAGCTTCAAGTCCATCTGCGGCCCAACAGTACCGTAAAAACCGAAATAATTGAGAATCTCGCTGGGACGTTGGAGTTGCCTCTCCTGGTAAGGTCTGTTGTCTCAGCCGAGGGCTGAAGGATCTTTCTCACTGAGCTTTCTCCCCCTAATCTAAGGGGGAAATTCTGGATGTCCTAGCATCACTCTCAATTATTTTGGTTCGTACGGTACGAGCACATATTGACTTGTATCCTCGTCGCTAGTAAAACTTACTTACTCTCCTTGTTTGCGTGGTCAATGGTGTAAATCGCTTAGGTCGCACATAAGTGCCACGCAGCTAGCCGGGGTCTATTTAGATTTGGAGCAAGGAGGGACTGCTAGCCTGTCGCCAAAGCAGCCGTAGAATTGGCACAAGGGGCTCCATGGAGGATGTATGGGGAGTGATGGAGATAGAGATGCTGTTTTCAGGACTTCCCTCTGCTTCACTGCCTTAGGATTATTGTCAGTAGTGTCATCCGATCAGCTAAAAACTAATGCTAGGAATCCTTGTCTAAGTGCATCGGCGGGAGATCACTGAGGCCGAAAGGCAATCTAAGCGGCTTACCAGATTCGCTCAAATCAAGGCGCATGATTTGTCGGTCTGCATCCGAAAAAGAGCCTCAACCCCGAAAGGAGAAAAAAAAAACTACAAAAAAGAAAATGTCAACAGCAACTTCCGTTCATCTGGCACAACGGTAAGCTGTCCTCCTGCAGCTAAAAAGTGCGATACCTGCAGCATGATAAAGGGAGAAAATCGATCCGGCATGGAAAAAAACCGATAAATTAAGCTGATATTAGGATCAATAAGCTGATATTAGAGATTAGGCTATTGTTAAATGAAAGGCTATGAGGCTTACTCGAGTAGCGGTAGTGGCATGCGGTAGGAAGGATGGTATGTAGGAAGATGCTGATAAAATTGATTTTTCACCCTACCTCGGTAGGCCCCTCCTAAAAGCTCGGATCCTCCATTTGAGACCGGACGGGTTCCCCCACTGCTGATGTCGGATAATTAATTTTTTTCAAGCTATTGCCTCCGTGATATTGAATGGCGTCACACGATGTAAAATTAGAGTTCGAGCTCTGAGCTTGGGCGAGAAACTGTTTAATCAGCCCATGAGCCGTTAGAGAAAGAGTCGTGATACCTACACCAGCCGCTTGGAGACAAGGCTCAATTGCACCAGACTGAAGCGGAGTTAAGATTTTCCCGCCCATACTACCAGTATGCTCATCATCGCTTCAGTTATTTTTTAGTGCTGTATGCCAATAGTGCTGTATATAATATCACGGAATGTCTCTGTCCACTGTTGCAGGAGATTTAATCAGCTATTTCGCTAAGTTAGTTTAATAGGAAATCTTGCAATCTAAAAAGCTATTCATTAGCATATTTAATGGCTGCTTGAATTACTGCTTAGGTTAGCCGTCGGAGGTTAGTTTATCTCGACAAACCTGTTCCTCGGCTGTTAAAACGATAGCAAATGTAGAGACTTACTATGAGACTACCCGCTCCTTATTGCCCTAGTACAGTACCCGTACAGTACATCGCAGTCGCGATATATATAAAAAAGCATGCCCATATCTTTACGGAACCTAAGTGAGTACGAAATAAGGCTATGGGAAGATCTTCCCCACCTCGATCTATATCACAAACTGGCCTATATTTCAAAAATTTAAGTGGTATAGTCGAGTGTGTGTTTATATTGGTTCGTTCATAGGCCCGAAGCCCTTGTATACCGATATATGTCAAATTGGACAATACCATCGTACTACAGGCGCTCCAGGGCTGTATTTCGCCCTAGTGCAAGACTTGTGTTATGTTAAGTGGCAGGATGGTGGTTAAATGAGTGGGGGATTTCCTATGACCAATGCGGTAGGCGGGGGCGGAGTTTTGTTTTCATAAATTTTGTGAGGCTGATCAGAGGATCCAGCGGTATAATATCAATGAAAAAGCCCGCTTTTCTTACACCCCCAGGGATTCTTGTGGTCGACTCCAACACCCATCATCAACTCGCGCAATATCCTAAGCAGCAACAAAGAAAAAAAAACGCCCCAATTATTCAATAATAATTCAAACTCTTTCAACACAAACAATTCTTTCAACACGACCTACATCAACTCTACAGCTGCAGATCATCGACTCAATGTCCTAGCCTAGCTATCTCCACTTAATCCTAAGTTGCGCCATCAGGACATCCGAGACCGTAGAATCGAAAAAGTGGGGGAATGGCTTTTACAAACTGAGGAGTTTAGGAGCTGGTGCTCCGGTAGTGAGGGAGGTGAATCAGAAAATGCAGTCCTGTTTTGCTATGGAAATCCGGGTGTTGGGAAAACATACATTAGGTAACAGGCATGAACCTCACGGGGTGGAAGAAAAAAAGGACAAGTGCTGACAAGCCGCAATGTTAGCTCCGTGGTAATAGGCAACTTGTGCGATCAGGCGAGAGAACAAAATGCCACCGTTGCATGTTTTTATTTCGACTTCGCCACCCAAAACCAGCAGTCCCCCGCAAGCATACTGGGCTCCCTGCTAAAGCAACTAGTTTTCCCACTCAAAGAGATCCCGGAAGAAATATTAGAGGCAGACAGAGAGCGAAAAAATGCGATCGGTGGGCAGGGACCGCAAATTTCCACTATTTTGCAAATGCTGCAGGCTACATGCATTGATGCTATTGATGAGTGCGCAACAGAACACAAAGTAATGCTTCTCGATTCGCTGGGTCAACTCCTCCAGCAGTCTCCGGACACTCGAATATTTGTGACCGGAAGACCGCACATTCTACCTGCGATCAGAAGGCGTCTTGGTGAAAGAGTGACAAGCTTATCCATCAGTCCCAAGAGGGATGATATTGTTACATATATTCATAGCAGGTTGGCCGTGGACACAACCCCTGATGCGATGGACATTACTCTGGAGGCAGACATCGCGAAGAAAATCTCTAGCGATATTTCTGAGGTGTACGTAGAAGAAACAACGCCTAGGAAGCTACCTTAAGTTATCTACTAACAACCCCAACACGCCATATAACGACGGCCAAACTCCACTCTGGGGTTCTGCTTACAATGGACATGAGGCAGTGGTGCAAATGCTTCTCGAACGGGACGAAGTTAAACCCGACAACCCAGACAATTCCGGTGCAACACCACTCGCGGATGCTGCCTGGAATGGGCTGGAGAGAGTGGTGAAAATACTACTCGAACGGGGTGAGGTCAATCCCGATAAGCCAGATAATTGCGGCCGAACACCACTTCGGCTTGCCGCCCTGACAGGTCACGTAGCAGTAGCCAAAATGCTTCTTGAACGGGGCGAGGTGAACCCCGATAAGTCAGATATCGACGGCCGAACACCACTCCTGTGTGCCGCTTGGAATGGGCACGCAGAAGTCGTCAAAGTCCTTCTCTAACAGGACGATGTCAGCTCTGACAAGCCAGATAACGACGGTTGATCACCACTATCCTATGCTTCTGGAAATGGGTATGCAGAAGTTGTGGAAATACTACTCAAAAGGGACGACGTCGACCCCAGCAAACGAGATGTCTATGGCCAAACACCTCTCCGGTTGGCTACTCGGCACAACCACACGGCGGTGCTAGCGCTACTGCGGCCCGGAGGTCCCTCAGTGTGACTCAAAACCTCCACCTCATTCCCTTCTGTTCTTATTTTCTTGTTATAAATGTTGGATTGCTTATAGGGCAAAAGGTGATAGAATTATACGGATATGCAGAGTGGCGAATATATGGCCAGGGGATATACAGTTATGGGGCCTGTGGCTTTGTGGTGTGCGGCGACTAGGCATTTATTAGTAGGTTGTTTTTTCACATCCTTTGCCTTTAGACATAGGGTACTTGTTTCGATTTCGTTGATACCACTCCCATTGGACATCATATGCCGGGTATTTGGTTCCATAATGTTGCTTTCATACCAATGCCTATAGACATCCGAGAGCTGGCATACTGGTAAGGCATAGGTTTTAGGCGTTACGGGGGATCGTAGGATGTCAGGATGGTTCTGGATTACTTGAGATCGCTAGGGATCATGATATGTTGCTTCAGTGTGTCTATCTAGAGTTTTTTGGGGGGTTTCGGGAGTTTTACGGTGGAGAAATAAATCTTCTGGAGGAGTTTTCGTGCTTTACTTTTAGAGCCTTTTGAGCTTGCGCTTTTGTTCTTTCCTTCCCCGCGCTTTTTCCAGGCTCCAACTGTTAATCCTCGTTGCATATTGGTCGTTCACCTTTTTCATTATTCATTTTTCATTTTTCATTAATTTAATTTTTCTCTTTTTCTCTCTTGGGTGAAGACCTAATCGTTCGGATAATATAGAGACAAAATATGACGCTCGAATTTTTCTGAAGGGTAAAAATTGGTTTGAAAGCTAGTGGTTAACTAAGGTTTAATTGTGATTTGTATCGACTATTTATTCGTACATGGCTCAAAGAAGGTCGTGCTTGCATACTACTACACTCCCGGTGTAAGCTTGAAAGCGAGGTTGGCAGGCCACCCACAACTTTATGTCTTCGCCATCAAGAAAAATTAATGAAATAAGGACTAGGGATGCCAACTCCTATTCTGCGAGCACAGTACACCCCGAAAAAGCCAATACACAACCAAACCCTCCCTGCATAGTCTTAGGTACAGACCGCCTACATGGGGTACCAATTTTTCATATTCGGAGGCGCTCATTATGGGCAAACGTGAACTTAATGAGATGATCTGTAAAGGAGGGAATACTAAAAATCGTCGCTACTTATAACTTCACTTTCTCCATCAACAAAGAACGTATATTGAAAAGGCCGAGGTATGATAATACAACCACAATAAATTCCTAGACCATACCTTATCTGTCACAAGAGTCTCTGCTTTTCCCAAACAAATCAAGATAATATCACTGAGAACCTTCTCTGTAATCTCCGACATCAAAAGCTATGGTAAAAAGTCCCTCTCTCCCAAGCTTTCCATATATAACACTATAATTCCCAATTGTGTTCCATCAATCACCTCTACAGCCTCTGTGTAGTCCGTTGCACCCTCTAAAGTTACCATTCAGGCCTGCTTCATCTTTGAGTACCTCCCAGCATGGACACGATTTTGGAGGGCGGCACTCTACCTAGGTTAGTATATTTCCACTCTCAACCAACGTTTAGCCTGATCTCCCTCGTGCCCTATAGAGGTGTTATTGTGGGAATTCTTAATGCTGCGGCATCCTCAGCCTATCCGGCACACGCGCAGCCTATCCCGTTATCGTTCAGGCAAAGGCTTTCGGACATGCACTCTGGATCGATACGTCCGCCGGGAGGAAAGCGAAGCCCAGAAGAAATATGGCATGCTTGTGCGATAATTGGTTAGTTGTCCGGGCCAATGGTTCGGATATGCGCTTTGGACGGATACAGCGCGGGACGGAACGCGACTCTGAAATAGTTGGATACGGGAAATGGACAGATGTGCGGAGGCTATGGAGGGAGCAGCAGTTTTCTTTGTAGTGTTTGTCTTTCCTTCGTTAGCGTGGCAGTTGTTTTGCAGGGGGGTTGGGACGTGCGGGGAAGAAATGGATTTGTGTCGCGATTGAGAGAAGGATGGGAGGAAGGTCCTGGAAGGCTTCGTTGTTCTTTTATTTATACACCTATCTTAATCGCTAGTTAGTTTAGTTAGAGAGCACAGCGTGGGTAGTGAGGGTAAGAGTGAGCAGTTGAATGAAAAATGTTTTCCCCTCTCCAAGTTGTGGGTTGGCGATCTGGCTTCAGTGTTGCAGTAAGTTGATCTTGGAGTTTTGTTTTGTTTTTGCCGCTGTAGTTTTGATCTTGCCCGTTGTTCACCGTTCAGCCAATACCATATAAAAATTACAGCCTCTCGGCCAGGGGATTAAGAACTATTATTCTTTTCTCTACCCATTCCGACCCAAACTCCAAATATCCCAACCTATATCCTAAGCGAATAACCAGTTTTTTTTGCATTCCGCCCAGTATCCTACCAGTACCCGGACTTGTCAATCAAATACCGGTAGTCCACCCCGCCCTACAATATCGATTTGCGAGGAGCAAAACGCGAGGGATATGGTATTCCCCTTCATCCCCTTTTGCATACTATAATTTCCTTTTCCTTCTTCCATCCCGGGCCTGCCTTTTACCCTCTCTTAAATATCCGTATTTTCCTCTTTCTAAGCTACTAAATTTAGTTCCATCAATAGTACACAGGGTTCACACATCTCAACCATTAGCTACAAATCTATCTGTATGCCCGACAGTACTGTGCTATAGTTTGAATCGCTAGATACTCGCTTGTATCATTGTTGCTAAATTAGTGAAACTTAATTACTCTCATGTTTGCATGGTCCAATGGTGTAAATCGCTTAGCTCGTACATAAGCGCCACACAGCTAGCCAGGGTCTATTTAGAGCAAGGAGGGATTACTAGCCTGTCGCCAAAGCAGCCATGGAATTTGCACAAGGGGCTCGGTGGAGGATAGGGGAGTGATGGAGACAGAGATGTTGTTTTCTGGGTTTCCTACTGCTATCTGCTTATCAGTGATGCCATCCTATCAACCAAGGACCGAATGTGATGAATCCTTGTCTGAATGAACAGTCGCGGGAGATCGCTGAGGCTGAAAGGCAATCTAAGTGGCTTACCGGTGCCGGATTGGTTGGAATAATGGTGCATGATTTGTCGGTCCGCATCCGAAAAAGAGCCTCAAACTCGAGTGGAGAAAGGAAAAAAAACTACGAAAAAGAAAAAGCTTCCATTCATCTGGCTCAACGGTAAGCTGTCTTCCAGCAGCTAAAAAGTGTGATACATGCCGCAAGACAAAAGAAGAAAATTGATCCTCGATGGAAAAAAAAGACAAATTAAGCATCATTGGGATGGATTAGTCGATATTAGAGATTAGGCTATGGTTAAATGAAAAATTATGAGGCTTAGTGGCGCATACCGCTGGGAGGATCGCATGCAGAAGGGCGCTGACGAAATTCACCCTCCCACACAACCTCGGATCCCTCCATTCAAGATCGGACGATTTTTTTTCACAACGGTAGCCCCACTGCTGATGTCGGATGAAAAAGGGTTTAAGCGATCATACTGCCTCCATGACATCGAATTGCGTCTCAAACGATGTTAAACTTAGAGTTCGAACTCTAATCTTAGGCGAGAAACTGTAGTACCGTAGACGAGAGCGACTATTATTTCACTGTAGCCCAAGACTTGTGTTAAGTCGCAGGGTAGTGGTTAAATGAGTGGGGGATTTCATATTACCAATATGGTAGGCAAAAGCGGAGCCCCGTCGCCACACTTTCGGCGAGGCTGATCAGAGGATGCAGTGGTATCTATCAAAATACCCCGCTTTTCTTACGCCCCCAGGAATTCTTGTGGTCGACCGACTCCAACACCCATCATCAACTCGCGCAATATCTTAAACAGCAGCAAAGAACAAAAAATGTCCCCATCGTTCAGTAATAATTCAAACTCTTTCAACACGACCTACAACATCAACCCTACCGTTGGCGATGAGCGACCAAATATCCTAGCCTGGCTATCTCCATTAGATCCTAAGTTACGCCATCAGGACATCCGGGACCGCAGGGTCGAAAGTGTGGGGAAATGGCTTTTGCAAACTGAGGAGTTTAGGAGCTGGTGCGCCGGTGCCGAGGGAGGTGAATCAGAGAATGCAGTCCTGTTTTGCTATGGAAATCCCGGTGTAGGAAAAACATACATTAGGTGATCTGAATCAATAAGTGAAATAAAGAAGGGAAGTGCTAATATGCCCCCATGCTAGCTCAATGGTTATAGACAAATTGTGTAATCAGCCTGGAGGGCAAAATGCTACGGTAGCATGTTTCTATTTCGACTTCGCTGCCCAAAATGAGCAGTCCCCTGCGAGCATGTTGGGCTCCTTGCTAAAGCAGCTAGTGTTTGGACTCGACGAGATCCCAGAAGAAATATTAGAAGCATACAAAGACCGAAAGAATGCTATTGGTGGGCAGGGACCGCAAATTTCTAATATCTGGAAGATGCTGCAGACTACCTCCGCTAGAAAGCGCGCATTCATATGCATAGGCGCTGTAGATGAATGTGCAACAGAACACCAAGTCAAGCTTCTCAGTGGGCTGGGCAAACTACTCGAACAGTCTCCAGGCACTCGAATATTCGTGACCGGAAGACCGCACATTCTGCCAGAGATCCGAAAGCATCTTTCAGCAAGAGTGACGAGCGTATCGATAAGTCCGAAGAAGGATGATATTGTCACATATCTTCAGAGCAAGCTCGCCTCGGACACAGCTCCCGATGCAATGGACAGTACGCTGGAGGCAGACATCTTGAAGAAAATTCCTGACGATATTTCAGAAATGTATGTAGAAGCAATGATGCTCTGGAAGCTACCTTGAGTTTTCGGCTAACGGATACCTATCTAGGTTCCTGCTAGTCTCGATGAATATTGATATGGTCCTGCAAGAAACCACAACGCGTCGCAGGCGACAAATGCTAAGCGCAATTGTGGATGGCTTGGGTTTAGAGAGTGCTTATGGTGAAACGCTGTCTCGGATAAAGAGACAGGGCGGGGGCAGAGCGAAGCTTGGAATGGCCGCCTTGATGTGGATCTCATACTCCGAGCGGCCCTTGAAGGTTGTTGAATTGTGTCACGCCCTAGCGGTCGAAGTGGGGTCGCCAAATCTACATGCCGACGATGCTCCTTCAATTGGAACATTGCTGGCTTGTTGCCAAGGACTTGTAACCGTAGAGCAGGAGGCTTCCACAGTCCGATTAATCCATTTTACCCTTCAAGAGTACCTCCAGGCTCATCCCGAGCTTTTCGGTAGCGTTCACGCGACCATAGCGGAGACCTGCCTAAGCTATCTGAATTCACAACAAGTCAAGGCTCTTTCGACAAGTCCCTCTCCTGATCTCCAGAGCACACCATTTCTCGAATATTCTTCAGTGTATTGGGGAGTGCATGCCCAAAGGGACCTGTCTGATTTCGCGAACCTGCTTGCAGAAAGGTTATTTGGAGACTACACCAACCACATATCCATTAGAATCCTTTTGAAATCCCTCGAACCTAAAGGATATTCCTGCACTACCGATTTTGACAAACCTCTCCTCTTGAGTGGCCTGCATTGTGCATCTTTCTTCGGGATTATTGAGATTGTGAGGGGTTTGATAGAAGTGGAAGGTTGTGATATCAACCAAAGAGACTGTGAGGATAATACACCTCTTGTGTGGGCTGCTAGCAACGGGCACGAGGCAGTTGTTAAAATGCTGCTCGAAAGGGGCGATATCAATCCCGACAAACCGGGTTCGGGGGGAGAAACACCGCTCTCTAGGGCTGCTTGCAATGGGCATGCGGAGGTGGTGAAAATGCTACTCCAACGGAGCGAGGTCAACCCCGACAAGCCAGATAACGATGGGCGGACACCACTCTGGAATGCTGCTTACAATGGGCACACGGAAGTGGTGAAAATGCTACTCCAACGGAGCGAGGTCAACCCCGACAAGCCAGATAACAATGGGCGGACACCACTCAAGTCTGCTGCTGCGAATGGACACGTGGAAGTGGTGAAAATGCTACTCCAACGGAGCGAGGTCAACCCCGACAAGTCAGATAGCGATGCTTGGACACCATTCAAGTCTGCTGCTGCGAATGGGCACGTGGAAGTGGTGAAAATGCTACTCCAACGGAGCGAGGTCAACCCCGACAAGCCAGATAACGAAGGCTGGACACCACTCAAGTCTGCTGCTGCGAATGGGCACGTGGAGGTGGTGAAAATGCTACTCCAACGGAGCGAGGTCAACCCCGACAAGTCAGATAACGAAGATTGGACACCACTCAAGTCTGCTGCTGCGAATGGGCACGTGGAAGTGGTGAAAATGCTACTGCAACGGAGCGAGGTCAACCCCGACAAGCCAGATAACGAAGATTGGACACCACTCAAGTCTGCTGCTGCAAATGGGCACGCAGAAGTGGTGAAAATGCTACTCCAACGGAGCGAGGTCAACCCCGACAAGTCAGATAACGAAGATTGGACACCACTCAAGTCTGCTGCTACGAATGGGCACGTGGAAGTGGTGAAAATGCTACTCCAACGGAGCGAGGTCAACCCCGACAAGCCAGATAACGAAGGCTGGACACCACTCAAGTCTTCTGCTGCGAATGGACACGTGGAGGTGGTGAAAATGCTACTCCAACGGAGCGAGGTCAACCCCGACAAGCCAGATAACGATGGACGGACACCACTCTGGGATGCTGCTTACAATGGGCACACGGAAGTGGTGAAAATGCTACTCCAACGGAGCGAGGTCAACCCCGACAAGCCAGATAACAATGGGCGGACACCACTCAAGTCTGCTGCTGCAAATGGGCACGTGGAAGTGGTGAAAATGCTACTCCAATGGAGTCAAGTCAACCCCGACAAGTCAGATAACGAGGGCTGGACACCACTCAAGTCTGCTGCTGCGAATGGGCACGTGGAAGTGGTGAAAATGCTACTCCAACGGAGCGAGGTCAACCCCGACAAGCCAGATAACAATGGGGGGACACCACTCAAGTCTGCTACTGCAAATGGGCACGTGGATGTGGTGAAAATGCTACTCCAATGGAGTCAAGTCAACCCCGACAAGCCAGATAACGAGGGCTGGACACCACTCAAGGCTGCTGCTGCGAATGGGCGCGTGGAAGTGGTGAAAATGCTACTCCAACGGAGCGAGGTCAACCCCGACAAGCCAGGTAACAACGGCTGGACACCACTCAAGTCTGCTGCTGCAAATGGGCACGTGGAAGTGGTGAAAATGCTACTCCAATGGAGTCAAGTCAACCCCGACAAGCCAGATAACGAAGGCTGGACACCACTCAAGTCTGCTACTGCGAATGGGCACGTGGAAGTGGTGAAAATGCTACTCCAACGGAGCGAGGTCAACCCCGACAAGCCAGATAACGAAGGCTGGACACCACTCAAGTCTGCTGCTGCGAATGGACACGTGGAGGTGGTGAAAATGCTACTCCAACGGAGCGAGGTCAACCCCGACAAGCCAGATAACAATGGGCGGACTCCACTCAAGTCTGCTGCTGCAAGTGGGCACGCAGAAGTGGTGAAAATGCTACTCCAATGGAGTCAAGTCAACCCCGACAAGCCAGATAACGAGGGCTGGACACCACTCAAGGCTGCTGCTGCGAATGGGCACGTGGAAGTGGTGAAAATGCTACTCCAACGGAGCGAGGTCAACCCCGACAAGCCAGCTAACAACGGCTGGACACCACTCAAGTCTGCTGCTACAAATGGGCACGTGGAAGTGGTGAAAATGCTACTCCACTGGAGTCAAGTCAACCCCAACAAGCCAGATAACGAAGGCTGGACAGCACTCAAGTCTGCTGCTACGAATGGGCACGTGGAAGTGGTGAAAATGCTACTCCAACGGAGCGAGATCAACCCCGACAAGCCAGATAACGAAGGCTGGACACCACTCAAGTCTGCTACTGCGAATGGGCACGTGGAAGTGGTGAAAATGCTACTCCAACGGAGCGAGGTCAACCCCGACAAGCCAGATAACGATGGCTGGACACCACTCAAGTCTGCTGCTGCAAATGGGCACGTGGAAGTGGTGAAAATGCTACTCCAACGGAGCGAGGTCAACCCCGACAAGCCAGATAACAATGGGCGGACACCACTCAAGTCTGCTGCTGCGAATGGGCACGTGGAAGTGGTGAAAATGCTACTCCAATGGAGTCAAGTCAACCCCGACAAGTCAGATAACGAGGGCTGGACACCACTCAAGTCTGCTACTGCGAATGGACACGTGGAAGTGGTGAAAATGCTACTCCAACGGAGCGAGGTCAACCCCGACAAGCCTGATAATGACGGCCAGACACCACTCTGGTCTGCTGCTTACAATGGGCACACGGAAGTGGTGAAAATGCTACTCGAAAGGAGTGAGGTCAACCCTGACAAGCTAGATAAAGACGGCCAAACTCCACTGCGGTTTGCCGCCTTGAAAGGTCATGTGGCCGTGGCCAAAATGCTTCTTGAACGAGGCGAGGTGAACCCAGATAAGCCCGATATCGATGGCCGAACACCGCTCTTGTGTGCCGCTTGGAATGGGCACGCGGAAGTGGTCAAAATACTTCTCCAACGGGACGATGTTAGCCCTGATAAGTCAGATAATGACGGCCGAACACCGCTATCGTACGCTGCCGGGAATGGGTATGCGGAAGTTGTGGAAATACTACTCAAAAGGGACGACGTCGGCCCCAGCAAACGAGATGTGTACGGCCAAACACCACTCCGGATGGCTACTCGGCACAACCACAAGGAGGTGCTGGCTCTACTGCGGCCCGGTGGTCCCTCATTGTGACTCAAAATCTCCATCTCATTCCCTTCTATTCTTATTTTCTAGTTATAAATGTTGGATTGCTTATAGGGCCAACGGTTATAGGATTATGCGGATGTGCAGATTGGTGGATATTTGGCTAGGAGATATACTGTTATAGGGCCTGTAGCTTTGTGGTGCGCAGCGACTAGGCATTTATTAGCGGGTTGTTTTTTTTCACATCTTTTGCCGCTAGGCATAGGGTACCTGTTTCGGCTTAGCTAATACCACTGCCATTGGACATCATATGCCGGCTATTTTGTTCCATAATGTTTCTTTCATACCAATGCTTATAGACATCTGGGAGCTGGCATACTGGTAAGACATAGGTTTTAGGCGTCACGGGGGATCATGATTTTGTCGCTTCAGTGTATCTATCTATTTCTTCTGGGCTTCAGGAGTTTTACGGTGGAGAGATACATCTTCTGGGGGAGTTCTTTGTGTTTTACTTTTGGAGCCTATTGAGCCTACGCTTTTGTTCTTTTCTCCTTCTATGCTTTCTATACTCGCAGGCTCCGACAGTATATATTTGTTGCATATTGGTTGTTCGCTTTTTTTCCTTTGTCGTTGATTTGCTTTGCTCTTTTCCTCTCTGTAGTGTAGACCTAATTGTTCTGATAGTATAGAGACAAAATATCACGCTCGAATTTTTCTAAACGGTAAAAATTGGTTTGAAAGCTAGCGGCTAATCAAGGTTTAATTGCGATTTGTATTCACTATTTACTCGTACTGTGCATCGCTCAAGGAGGGTCGCGCTTGTATACTACTACCCTCCCGGTGTAAGCTTGAAGGCGAAGTTGGGAGGCTATCCACATCTTTGTCTTCGCCATCAAGAAAAATTAATGAAATAAGGACTAGGAAAACCAACTCCTATTCTGCGAGCACGGTACAGTACACCCCCGAAAACCCCAATACACAGCAAAATCCTTCCTGCATAGTCTTAAGGTACAGATCACCTACATAGGGTACCATTTTTTCCGGAGGCGCTCATAGTCGGCAAATGCGTACTCAATGAGATGATCTATAAAAGACAATACCAAAAATCGTCGCTGCTTATACCTTCACTTCTTCCATCAACAAAGACTCTATAAGAAAATACAGGTAAATACGACCACAATAGGTTCCGTGATCACGTCTTATTCGTTACAAGAGTCTCAGCTTTCCAAAAAAAGTCAAGAATATATTATTGAAAACCTTCTGGGCAATCACCGACATCAAGAACTCTGGTAAAGACTCCATCTCTCCCGAGTTTTCATATATAACACCATAATGCCCAGCCGTATTCCACCAATCACCTCTACAGCCTCTATGCAGTCCATTGCACCTTCAACTGTTCGTGCCTGTTTCATCATTGAGTGCCTCCTAGCATAGAAACGATTTTGGAGGGCGGTGCTCTACCCAGGCTAATATAGTTCCACTCTCCGCCAATACTCAGTCCGTCTCCCGAATATCTTACAAAGGTATTATTGTTGGAATTCTTGGATGCTACTCGGCATGCTTAACCTTCCGACACGGGTGCAGCATATCCCGTCATCATTCGGACAAAGGCTTTCAGACATGCGCTAAGGATCGATACGTCTGACGGGAGGAAAGCGGAAGTCCGGAAGCAATACTACATGCTCATGCGATATTCGGTTTGATGTCTAGAGAAATGGTTCGGATATGCGCTTAGGACGGATATAGCGCCGGACGGAATGCGACTCTGAAATAGTTGGATACGGGAAATGGACAGATGTGCGGAGGCTATGGAGGGAGTGGTAATTTGCCTTGTGATGTTTGTCTTTCCTTTGTTAGCATGATAGTTTTTTTGCGGGGGGGGGACATGCGGGGAAGAAAATGAACCTGTGTCGCGATTGAGAGAACGATGGGAGGAAGGTCCTGGAAGGTTTCGTTGTTCTTTTATTTATTCCCGTCTTTACCGCCAGTTAGGTTAGTCGGAGAGCAGAGTGAGTAGTGATCGTAAGAGTGAGTAGTTGAACGAAAAATGTTTTTCCTGGCTAAGCTGTGTGTTGCGATCCGTCCCCAATGTTACTTTAATCTTGGCGTTTCGTTTCTCGATCGCCGTTTTCTTCATTCATCGTTGGCCATTCAGCCATAGCCATGAAATTTTGAAAATTATAGCCTCTCCATCGGGCGATTACGAACTATTATTCTTTTCTCTGCTCATCTTAACCCAAACTCTAAATATCCTAACTTACGTTCTGAGTGAGTAGTAGCGAGTTTTTTCAATTTTGCCTAGTGTTGTACTACCATCTGGACTTGTAATGAACAAGAGAATACGGGAGGCTATGATATGTCATTCCCTTCCACTCCCTTTTGCCTACGGTAATTATTCTTCCTTCTTCCATCCCCTCTTGAATACCCCTATTTTCCTCTTTCCAAACTTCTAAATTCAGCCCCATCGATAGTACGCAAGGTTTACGCGTCCCGGCAATCAGCTTCAATTGTATCTGCTGCCCAAAAGTACAGTGCTATAGTCTGCATCACTACGAGCACATACTGCCTTGTATCCTCATCGTCAGTGAAACTTATCAGTGCTTACACTCCCTGTCTGCGTGGTCAAATGGTGTAAATCGCTTAGGTCGCACATAAGCGCCGCACAGCAAGCCGGGGTCAATTTGGACCAAGGAGGGACTGGTTGCCTATCGCCAAAGCAGCCGTGGAATTGGCAACAAGGGGCTCCATGGAGAATGTACTCGTGTAGGGGAGTGATGGAGATAGGGGTGCTATTTTCCGGACTTCCCTCTGCTTCACTGTCTTAGGATTATTATCATTGGTGTCACCCGATCAGCTAAAGATTAGATGCTCGGAATCCTTCTCTACTCGTAATTTTCTGACATTTGTAAACACGACTGCTATTGCATAACACCAAAATCATGAGGCTCCGGGCAATTTTTTGCCCATATGCAATAGCAGTCGTGAAAATTACGAGCGAGTATGTCCATCATCGCGGGAGCTCAAATCAACGCGCATGATTTGTCTGTCCGCATCCGGAAATGAGCTTCAACTTCGAAAAGAAGAAGAAAAAAACTACAAAAAAGAAAATGTACCGGTAAACAGCCACTTCCATTCATCTGGCGCGCTGCAGCACGATAACAGGAGAAAATCGATCGGGCATGGATAAAAACTGAAAAACTAAGCCTCATTGGGATCAATAAGTTGATATTATTGGTACTTCTCAGCCAGGATTTGCCTTCCCCATTTGTCCTTGTCAGCTTTGCTCGGGGTTTTCTGCCAAATAGGTATAGTGTACGGCAAGGCAATTGGATGAGGTGTGCCGAAAGATTTTAGTGCAGGAAAAACCAAAGAAAAAAACTGGGGAACAGATAGGACAATATTTTTTTTTACTTTTTTTGTGTTTTCCCTGATAAGTTCTATCTCCTGGGCTGCTGAAACCGTGGAAAATTTTGTGCCGCCCCTGTCAGTTTCTAAGACACAGATGACTAAGGTGCCTTCACAGTATTCTTCAGTGATGCTATGAGTAGATATGATCATATAGCCTGGTTTTGTTAGTTACTACAAATTCGCAGACATGCAAACCTCAGACCATAGCCAAATTTGGTTATATGATCATATCTACTCATAGCATCACTGAAGAATACTGTGAAGGCACCTTAGTCATCTGTGTCTTAGAAACTGACAGGGGCGGCACAAAATTTTCCACGGTTTCAGCAGCCCAGGAGATAATACAAATTCTCAATATATCATTCAACTGCCAATGCTCAAAAAAGAGTATGTTATACAAGGATGAATAATTAAATCATTGCTATTAAGTATTGTTAGCTCTTTACACAAGTATCCACTAGTAAGTTCTTGTCTAGGAACAAATAACAAAATGCAAAGCTACATGAGTAGCAAAACTTCCAAGTACTAAACATGGTCATAAAAGCGACAGGATATAACTAATAAAACAAGTAATGAAATCAAACAAGCAAGGGATTGCTACGGATGTACTAATCCAGTAATACATAGTAGGATAGCATAGAGTATCCTAATTGGGTACAAGGAGTAAAGGGTGCAAATAAGTGTAAAGAAAAGTACTAGCTAATAGGAAACTATAACAATAAGAAAGGTGCAAGATAGATATATGTATTACAAGGTAATCCCCAATGGGTAATATCCAATGCCAGTGTCGTGAGTAGTAGAGATACTAGTAGATTCGGTTATATTTCCTCTAACAGAAATAAAACAAGGAGAGATATATGATTCCGTTAGGCTTCCATCTCAATTTCTTCAAGGGAGGGAAGAGAGTAACAGGGTTTGGTCTCGGAGTAGTCAGTATCCTGGAAGGGGACCAGAATCTGTCTGGGTCAAGCTCTAGGGATAGAAAAACATATTAGGGTTCCTGGACTGTCTAAGCTGACCAACATTCATTATGGGTCCAAGGGAGATAGAATGGTATAGATTTGTTATAGTAGTCAAACTAGTAGATTCTAAGTGCAGTACTAGCTCCTTCAAGAAGGTGGAGAGGTTCTCATTGTGCTTTGATTACATCATAGCCTTTCCAGTAGATAAGGAATTGACATTCCTTTCCATAGATTTGATACTTTATATCTTTTTCACCTTCCCATTGTTGTCCAGATGCATTGATAGTAACTGGATCCTTAGAGACGAGGGGATGGAGGCCTGGGAAGGCCTTGAGGTTAGGTCTGAGGTAGATTTGAAGATGGCTACGATAGATCCATGGGTAGATACCTTGCATGATGGGAGGGAGGTTGAGTTTGTAGTTATCGTGTTTATCAGGGCTTTCGAGAACTTAGAAGGGTTCCAGCCATGGTCCAACAAGATTGTAGTTTTATCCTATCCTCTGTACGTAGATTTCAGATATGAGGGTAACTTCAGCCTTTTAAGGGGTGATTGGGGGTTCTTCTGTGAGTCTCTTCTGGCTAGTGGTAACCTGGCGAGCTCTTGCCTTTTGGAGGGCGGTTCTTGCAAGCTGTTAGTTCTTCATAATCTGAGAGGCAATATCATCAGCAGAGGGAACAGCGGTAGGCAGGACCTTGACACTAGAAAGAATGTTGATAATTTGTTCAAAGGTGATCTCAAAGGGTGAGAGGTCAGTACTGTCACTGGGGGCAGCCTTGATAGCAGTTTGGATATGCGGAAGGTGGCGAGTCCATTTGGTTCCTTTAGAGTTTACAAAATTTCGAAGATATTGGCGGATAGTTCTGATTCTTTATTTAATTTCGTCATTAGTTTAGTGATGGCAAATGGTAGCCATTTTGAGACTAATATTGATATTGGCCATAAAGTACATCCAGAAGCGGGAGGTGAACTTAGAATATTTATCAGAGAAGATAGAAGTAGGGAAATTGTAAACAGAAAAGATTCGTTCAATTAGGAGGTTTGCAGTTTCGACAGCAGTGATGTTCTGTGATACTGGGATAAGGTAGGTGAACCAAGAGATGCGATCCAACCTAACTAAGATTAGATCCTTCTTGTTGTGGCTAGGGAAAGGTCCTGCAAAGTTGATTGCAATCGAAGATAAAGGTTCGCAGGTGACAGAGAGAAGATAGACAATTCCATTCGGGAGGGTTATTGGTAGTATGTTAATCTGGCAAAGTTGACAGCTGTGAATATGCTCTTTGAAATCGTTTCACATTGTCATCCAATAGCAGTGTCTCGAGGCATATTTAAACCTGTTCTGGCCTCCCATATGCACCATTTGTTCATGGAAAATTCTGATGATTTCGCTACTAACTTTCTGTCTTGAATAAGCAGTATCATAGGGGACATATGGACAGTCTGGCCTGTCAGCCTTCCCTCTTTTAAAAAGAAGTCCATCATAGAGAATCCAACTTGGATAGTTGGGGTTCTTGCTAACAATATTAAAGAGAGGATTAGTGGCCGTATCCTTGTAAAGACTCTAGTACTACTTGTCTTTAAGGTGCTGGGTGAGCTGGAAGACGTGAACATCAAGGGCTCTGGATGATTTATCAGGAAATAAGTCATCAAAGTCGACAGGGATATCAGAAATGGAGAAGTCTTCATCCTGGATAGCCTGGTTGAATGATGATTCATCATGGGTCTTGATTATTATATTGAAGATAGGATATCCTTAGTTATTAGTGAGGGCAGGTAGAATAGCCCATTTGTTTTCTGCTCTACGCTTGGGCTGATAAGTGGTGATGAAACAGGAGACACGGTAGATGGGGCTAGGGGTAGAAATGTGGTGAGGTCCTGAGGGATAGTAGTTGCCATCGTTTTCTTCCATTTGTGCTTCGCATTCATCCCATATACATGCTGTCCAGTGCATTGCTGGATATCTGATAGATATAAGAAATCATTCCAACTCATCTATGGGAGAAGTAGAAATGGTGGGACGTGAGCTAGTTGCATATCCAAAGCTGGTGTGGGTAATCGATACGAGCTTGGTGATAGAGTCATGAATTCTTCCAAAGCAGTTGGTGATAGTGTTAAGGCGTAGAGATCGTTCTATCTAGTTTGAAGGGCTCTGAATCCTCTGGGAAAGTCCTGTAAGCAGAGTGTGAGCTGTCTGGATAAGTAACCTGATTTCAGAGCGGTCATGGGATTGGACTTCTGTCATGGCTTTATTAATTTACATCGCCTCGATTCCTTGTTGGAGGGTGGCTGCCATCTGATCCAGGCCTTATTCAAAAGGACTTGGGTGGTGATTGATTACTTCTGCTTTGCCCGAGTCTTGGATAAGTACATCTTCAGTGTGCCATATTGAGATGTGTGGAGATATACTGAAAGGATTTAGTGGAATTGAGGAGACAAAGGATAGTTCATTTTTAGGATCAAGGGTGTGTGCAAGATCAAGATATTACTTGAGGATTGCAGTCATGGCAGAATAGATCTCCTTTATAGATCTTTTCTCAGAGGGGTCTATAAGGATCATTTCAGCACTTGTATCGCATTCCTCATATATCCTGGGGGGGGCGTCTGCCAGGATGTTATCTTTTCCTAGTCTGTGGATAATATTGAAGTCATAAGGTTGGAGGAACATCAGCAAAAATATACCATGTGTCAGGTGTACTGGTGTTGTGCCCAGATGGCAATGACCTCACTTTTGCGCCCTCAGCCCCTGGTGCGCCCTGATGGGTACTCCAATACTCTGTCTCTCCTGAGATGCATTGCCACACTAAATTACCCCCCAACCTTCTGGACGCACTTCACTACACCATCGCACATCTGGATAGACCACTCAACCAATCTCCTTCCTGAGTATCCCCTAGTCAATATATACCTTCTGACTGGTATTCCAGCCTTCTCTCATATAAAGATAGGGGCTACTCTTGGCAAGGATAGATAGGTTAGTGTGGGCGCTAAGTGAGAAAGCCACCATACTCTTAATCTTAAATTTGCACTAAAGACACTAACACCGGGCAAGGGTACTACTAGTATTCTGTTTTCAGAACTTGATCTTTCAGAGAGCGAAAATGCTAGTTTACTCCAGTGTGAAAGCGAGTGATACCTAGTACACTCTCACCCAGTGGTGTTGTAGTTTCTCAGCACTTAGCCCCTTACGTGACGCGACTCTGCACTTTCATCACCACACTTTCACCACCCCCTCACTAATCTCAACCCCAGCCTACTCTAAAGTCTTCATAAAACAACCAATTTCCATAGCCCTAGTACAGAGTCCTCTGAAGGGGGGTTCTTATGCCAGGTTTGTTTAGTCCTGGCTATTTGGAAAGCGCTGACTTTATAGCCAGATTCCAGGGGCGTTAGGTATGCGATCGCGAAGCCCTTTGACCACGTCATTCTACAGCATCCCATCTATCCACTACCAAAAGGACGTCCCCATACAAGTATTTTCCATGCCGCCACAGAGTCTGCTGAAGGGGGAGTCGTTATGCCGGGCTGTTTTAGATATCTGGAACGCGCTGACGTTAAAGCCAGATTCTGGGAGCGTTAGGCATGCGATCACGGAACCCTTTAACGACGGCGTTCTATGCCATCCCGTCTGTCAACCGCCAAAAGGACGTTCCAATACGAGTATTTTCCATGGCGCTACTGAGTCTTCTGAAGGGGGAGTCCTTATGCCAGATTTATTTAGATGTCTAGAAAGCGCTGACTTTAAAGCCAAATTCCGGGCGCTTTAGACATATGATCACGGAACCCTTTGACGATGGCGTTCTACACCATCCCATCTATCCACCACCAAAAGGACGTCCCCATAGAAGTATTTTCCATGGTGCTACAGAGTTGCATGAAGGGGGGGTCATTATGCCAGGTTTTTTTGGATGTCTGGAAAGCGCTGACTTTAAAGCCAGATTCCGGGAGCGTTAGGCATGCGATCACGGAGCCCTTTTACAACGTTGTTCTACTTCATCCTATCTGTCCACCACCAGAAGGACGTCCCCATACGAGCATTCTCCATGGCGCTACAGAGTCTTCTGAAGTTGGGGTCATTATGCCGGGTTTTGTTAGTCCTGGGTGGTTAGAGAGCGCTGACTTTAAAGCCAAATTCTGGGAGTGTTAGGCATGCGATCACAGAGTCCTTTTACGACATTGTTCTACACTATCCCATCTGTCCACCGCCAAAAGGACGTTCCCATACGAGTATGATCCATAGTGCTACAGAGTCTTCTGAAGATGGGGTCATTATGCCGGGTTATTTTAGTCCTGGGTGTTTAGAGAGCGCTGACTTTGATGCCAGATTCCTGGAGCGTTAGGAATGCGATCATGGAGCCCTTTTATGATGTCGTTCTACGCCATCCCATCTGTCCACCGCCAAAAGGACGTCCCAATACGAGCATTCTCCATGGCGCTACAGTGTCTTCTGAAGGGGCAGTCATTATGCCAGGTTTTTGTAGTACAGGGTGTTTAGAGAGCGCTCACTTTAAAGCCAGATTCCGGAAGCGTTAGACTTGGGATCGTGAAGCCCTATTAGGATGGCGTTCTACACTATCTAGGCTGTCCACCGGCAAAAGGGCGTCTCCATAGGAGGGTTTTCCATCGTGCAATCGCCTTCTGAAGGGGGGGGATCATAATGCTAGGTTTTTCCACCGGTGGTGACCGGGTGGTTCTTATATTAATAACTAGTAGTAGAATTAGAGATAATATAGACTATTTAAAAGGGCTTTATGAACTTGATATATGCTGTGACCTAGGTCATGAGTGGATAAGAGGACACCCTTGACTCTTTCCTGAAGATGTGGTATTGCGCCAGGTGTATTCAGGAAGGAGTAGTATTGTGCCAGGTGTGTTCAGAAAGAAGTAGTATTGCACCAGGTGGACCGGGTGTATTCAGGAAAATGTAGTCTTGCACCAGGCACGTTCAGAAAGTTGTGGCGTTCCGTCAGGTGCGCTCTGAGTTAAGTGAGTACAAGGTTATGTCTTGATTCACGGTTGACGTTATGTGTGCCAGGTGCGCTAGACGTATAGGGTGCACTGGGCGCAGAGACTTATTTTTGCTGATGAATATTCTCCATCTTGTCTGGCGGTAAGGGAGGATCGTTTGAGCAAGGAAGAATGAGAGCCCTTTGTTTTCTATTGCTATGGTGAACCTGGCACCAAAAAGTATGGGGTGGAAAGATTTCACAGTATCAATAATAGCAAGGAGTTCTAGTTCATACAAAGGGTAGTGCAGCTTAGTAGGGGCGAATTATCTACTATAGAATGCTGCAAGGTGTGCCTTTTCAGGAGTGGGTCCTTGATGGATTCATGCTTGTGCTCCAAATTTAGAAGTATCGGTGAAGAGGTAGATTGGGTGGTCTGACTTTTAAATAATGAGAGTGAGGGTGGTAAGATTTTAGCTAAGTGATGAATTCGTTAGAATGTCTCTTCATACAGTGGTCTCAATTTGAAGTGTTTTTGTGTAATTAGATCCGAGAGTGGGACGCTAGCTGTAGCGAGGTGTGGTAGGAATTTGTGCATTGTAGATTACAATACCAAAAAGGTTTCTAATTCATTTTTTGATTTTGGGTGTGTAGGTCTTGGATTCCTTGTATTTTTTCAGGGTTTGCATGGATTCCTTAATTGTCTATAACATGTCCTAACAGGGGTAGTTAATCAGCCAAAAATCTGCACTTGGATGAGGAAGCTCTGATATTATAGTCCTGTAGTCTCTGACAAACCTCGTGGATATCTTACATATGAGCTTCAATGGTGTCTGAGAAGAATGTGATATTGTCTAGGTATGCCCATGGACTCTTTCCAATTAGTCCATTAAGAACATGATCAGCAACATGTTTTCACTCGTTCTGAAGTAACCTGGTTACTCCTGGTCCCCTTGAATCTCTTGGTCCATCACCCAGCACCGAGGTCCCGCAGTTTTACTTGGACCCAGGGTCTGCAGTCCTGGTCCACACATCCCCTGTACCAGCGATCTGTACTTCACACTTCCCTCATCATGGTGATCTCTGGTCTACCCTTCCCTTGATCTGGATATCCCATGATGTTCTTGCTGTAACTCCTTTATACTCTCTTGCACCTCCCTCACATACTCCTGTTCCTCTCTAGCCTCTGCCTCTCAGGCTAGACCCATCTAGGTCTATCGCACTCGTCCCTAAGTTTATGCATTTTTGATTTCAATCACCTTGTATTGCTTGCTCTCATCCACTCATCTCACCTGATCTTTTTGCTCTTCCTACACGTGTTGCCCATACCCTCTTTGCGCATTCTGTGTCCCTCCTGGCTCTTGCTCATAATCTTCTATCTATCCTGTTTACCTACGGTCTGCCTCTTGATTCGTCTTGGCAATATCCTGATTGTCCTGGGTCTACCTGTGCTCTCTATAGGTTCTTCCGTAGTTGTCTAACCCTAGACCAGCTTTTCCCAAGTCCATATTCCATCCACTTCGATTTTTCTCAGTTGTATACAGCCTTGGCTCTAAGGCGCTCTGGGTTCCTTGGGTTTTACGATAATCATTGTATTGCACAATATATATACGGTACTAAACCCAGTAATTGTATCAGCATACCTTGCTGTTCTCTAGATATATAACTTAATATATAAATACTTATTACGAATGAAAATCCCCCCTGCTAGATTTATCTTATATAAAAAATTTAGTCTATGTCATTATGCTCGGCATCAAAGCCAAGTATAACAAGCATATTGATTACAGTGAAAAACAGGAAAAGTGATTGATTCACAAAATACTGGTAGGGCCGAATTCAAGCTGAACACTTGTAGGTCGCAACGCCTAAAGTGCCTGGCTTCAATTCGACCGCACTTGCCGTTCCCCTGAGGACCTCCATTACTCTCATGACCGCATTCCCCTCCAGCCCACCATCGTGCTCCCATCCCCTATTCACCACTAGACTATCTTTCGCCTCAGAGTACTGTTCCCCTCTGAAATGCTACATAGGGTCTGTAGAAAATGTTTTGTTATTTTCTTTCTTCTCAATAAGGTCAGGCATGTCATCACCCACCTCATCCTCATAGCCAGTTATTCTAATTCGTTGTATCTCGTGCTGAGATCAGATCTCTTCCACACCTCTGTCTATCTTCCAGATTGTCGGATTACTCTGCGTCTAGGCCATCTAACCCCAGATTATGTTAGCATAATTGCCCGTGGGGAGGTATATCTAGGGAAGTGATTGTTAGCAGAACTACCTTTGGATATGTTTGATAGTACCTCGTGTAGTAGTCTATTAACCAATTTGCTGCCTTGTTCTCCCTTAGAAATTATCTACTAACTACCAAACATTGCCTATCAGAAATCTACTATGGCTTAGGACTTGAGCTGTGTATCTTCGTAGACGATTAGGGCCCAGCGAGGACCAGTGCGGATGAGAAGAACTGTGGGCTAATGCAGAGGGCTGAAGTAGTTCTGCAAATTCAGCTTGCCCCCCACACTGCACTTGTTGGCAAAAAAGTAGACAGGCACGAGTTTTACTTAATCCTCTACGTAAACCTGCCTGTCGGCGGACCAGTGCTGAGATCCGCCCTCTGGTGAAGAAAGGAATCATCCTTGAGAAGGTTGTACACTAGCGTCTTGCACTCAATTGAGTTGGCGGTTGGCAACTTATACTACTCAACCACTATTTTCTGTAGTTCTGAATCTACATACCCACGACAACCTGATAAATAATGTTATAGCTCATGCAACTTTTAGCTACTGAAAATGTAATTTGTATTCTGACTGGAGTTAGGGGACTTACTATCTCTAATGAGATTGCATCCGGAAGAAGCGATAGTGCCTGTTCCATAGGCCACTGATCCACTGAGTAGTTGTATTCTTCTGTTACCCGCGTTCCCTGTTCCAATGCCAGTGCCCAAGCCCTGTCGATCATTTTCTCCATTATAGCTGTAGAAGGCCATTGCTGGCCTGTCTAGACTTCTGCATGTAAATAAGGTTTTGCAAAATTGTAAACAAGAATATTCTCTGGGGGGATAAACTCACATTTCCAGAACTTGCTTGGTAGCTTGCAGTCTCATTTGGCACTCGCGGACTCAGATGGAGTCTGCAGTAGAGATATTGAGGAAATATATTCAAGAGAGGGGGGCTATTTGCCAATCCAGCTCAGTTCGCCGCCTCCTGTAGAGGTTGTTCTCTATTCCAGAATGCTGCCCCAAGCATCTACACCACCGGGTCTCATTAGGTGAATCTATTCTAATAACAGGTCTCTTATGGCTGTTTGGAGGTAGCTCAGAGTTTGTGTTAGTCTACTTGCTAGGGCGTGTTTCCACCAAATCGGACACAGAGGACTGCTATACGTCCACTGCCATGCTTCAAGGTTCAGGTAGACAGGGTATAACCTGTACATCTTGCTAATCTACTTTGGTAGCCTAAAGTTCTGTAAAGAGCAGCCACCAAAACTATATAGTGTATTTTACAGGGAAAGAATGCAGCATTGTATTCCCCTTCATGATTTTTGTTATTAGATACGCCCTCTAAATGACAACTAAGGTGCTTGGATTGCAAACAACTACAGATTGGTTTAGCTTCAGAACAACGAGAGGGATGCTCAGGATATGAAGTTAGAGGGGAATGATCGAGGTTGGAACGATGAGGGAGATACTCAGGTTCAGAACCACGAGGGGATGCTTGGGTGAATAGGCACACCTTGTCCGTTCCTGACGCCTGCTACTACACTGAGAACCAGAAGAGCGAGAAGCTCCAGTTTGGGTCTGATTAGTCAGAGAATCCACTCCTGCAGGCACCATGCTTTTGCTTGTGCAGATAAGCGTATTTTTTGAATAGAGAAGTGCAAAGTGCGAGGTAGGGGCCAGAAGATATAGGCAGCTTGTGGGGTCCATGGGTGACAGAACTCGACCTAGGTTTTGGGTGCATTTGCCTCCAGAAACAAATACGCAACATATAGATAATATTGTAGTAGGCCCTTTCCGATGTGACTCTCATGATCAATTTTACTCAAGAGTAATTTTATGGTAGAAAAGTGAGCTGAGTTTGTTAGATCAGAAATAAGTATTATGCCATGGTCTCCAACTGTAATGCGGCCCAGGATATTTCAAGTCCTCAGGAAAGTACAAAAATGCAGTGGATGACATTGTTCTTTGTCACCTAGGACCTCAAGCAACATGATATCGCTTCTCGGTATAGAGGGTCCTGTGCTTGCCTAATTCTCAGTTAACTTCAAGCTAAGTCTGCAGATACAGAATTAAACTTTTGTTATAGCTGCAGGGAGAGCAGTCGAAAAGAAGAAAAAGATTAGTATCTTGTGGAGATAATTAGACCGTGAATAACATCTAATCGAATATAAATTCTTGACCCTGAGACTGAAAAAATGCAAACCCAACGACAAATGAAAAAAAAAGAATACTCTACCACCACAGACTCACCTCGTAAACACTAAATCTAAGGCTTCTTAAGATGTAGACTCAAGACAAAAGAAACACACTACTGCCTATGCTGCAAACTGAAAATAAATGCTAACCCGGTAGAATACTAGAAAAACAACGAAATGGAACAAACCAATACACTACCACGTATAGAAACCAGGCAACCAGAGCCTTCAAACACGGATCCCAAGACAAGAGGCAACAACGATCTATAGAGTGCTGTACATAGGTAGGAAATGCTCACAACCCAAGTAAGAAAGAGAAAAATTGTCACAAATGGTGACTAAGCTAAGCAGGTTTTCACATAACTCAAACTTGTAAGTCATAGGATTTGGTACTTTCATATAACAATACACTAGCATGTTATTCTTTTGTTATGATTGGCTTATTGTTTTGACATGACTCACGATTGTGGTAATATGATTATGACTTTTACACATGACTCATAGTTATAAGTCATGGGTTTTACGCATGTGAGGCAATTTGCGTACATGACTTGTTTATTGTATTTTGATTAGTTAGTGGGTTATTGCACAGTGGCTCATAAGAGTCATCTGATGGATGACACACTATGAATCAGTATGAGTCAAGGGAGTGCATAATGGAAAGGTAAGAGTTACAAGAGATAGAGTTCTGGGAAGAATGGGTATACAAAGAGGTCCTTACAGCCTTGTTGGTTGAGCACAAACTATCTCCTCTACACATCTGGCGATTGAAATCTCAACACCACGAGAAATAATCGTCGACATCCACCCTCCGCATTCTCATTGAGCTCCACCACCCCCTATGATAGACTCGGACTTGGGCACCAGTTTTCTAGGCCCTGTCCCATCCCCCTCTGCGCTTTTGTTTCACGCCCTCGCTGAGCACTTATACAGTCGGCAACACCCTCACGTCCATGTTACAGATGGCTGTGATCACGGTTCGCAGTAAGAGAAAACTTTTCAGTCTGCTACAGTTGATTTCTCTACCCTCTTCGATTACATTTCATTGGAAGCTACCTAGTCACACACATACACGTTTCCGATAGTTCCTACGATGCTTGGGTCTACCTCTCCTCTCCTCCGCTCGGTTTCGTCCCGTGGCTGAATTACAGCCAAACTTCCTCTTATTAGGTGGCACACTTACTGCCACTTTCCCCTGGGTCTATCCCTTCCCCGTGGCTCGGCTGGGCCACAGTCATCGGATACATTCCATCATGGTATTATACTGCCTTCTTGGACGATGTCAACACCTTGGGTTACAGTGTAATGTAATGGATTTGCTTGGGTTTAGCATCTACTGTCCCCCCATTCTGTGTTCTGTAGTTTTAGGCTCAATTTTCACGGTCGGGTTTCTGTTAGAGTACTCCGAGATAGTAATATGGTTTCTTTTGTTATTTGTCAGGGGGAGTTTTCAGGGCTGGTTTTCCTGTTGTTTCCTGCTTATCTTGTTGGTGATTTAGTTCTATTGTCTACTTAGCCGATTGGGGTTTGTTGTCTTCGTAGCGGGATTGTGTGGTTGGTTCCATACCAGAGGGACTTGGGATAATAGTTTTTTCCGGTAGTCCAAGGTGGATTTCTTTACACAGGGGGTTTTTTCTTTCCTTTAGCTTACTGCTCCATGTAGTCTTTGTTCTCCATCGTTGAATAATACAAACCACTTAATACAAAAAAAAAACAAAAAAAAGGCCTTGTTCGTTGATAGTCCTTCACCTAACCCTCAAAGTTATTTTCCTACAATACACTTTTACTCTTATACATAGACTACTGGGTGGAGACCATAGTGGCTCTCACTAGCTTAGCGATATATAGTACGAGACAAGCGTCTGTATACTCAGTTGTCATTATTCGTACGAACTAAAGAAAGGTTAATCGCTATTAGGAATAGTGGTTACCTGCTGCAAGTATCGCCTAAGGGCAAGAGGATTGTAACAAAAACAAACCAAAGAAACTACAGAATGCTGGAGATATAAGCCTTTGGACTAGAAATCCAGATGTCATATTACAAGCAGGAAGTCAAGCAAGGGTTAGAAGGACCAGCCACGGGGGGACTGGGAGTACCATCATCACTTCCCTGAATCCCTAACTCGATTTTAAATGGAGCGGGAGCACCATCACTACCCTGATTGCCAGAAGGACCCTGAGCACCATTATTTATTCCCTGTGTTATAGAAGGCTTAGGAGTACTATCATCCTTACCCTGAGTTCCAGAATCACTGGAAACAGAAGTACTGGCTTGTTCAGCAGACTGTGTCTCAAGCTCACCGATTCTAGTTGTTCTAGTATCCATTAACTCATTATAGGAGAATTTTTGCCCCATCAATCTATATATAATCCATGCCTTAAACTTTCCACCTCTCTGGTGAAGTTCTTCAGTGATATCATCTATGCCTCACTTACAATGTAGGACCCATGCCTTTGGAGTCTGCCTTTGGCTGATTCAGTGAATCTGTGCAACTGCTTAATGTTTATCATTGAGGTTCCAGAACTTTGCAATATTATGACATAGTTCGCTGCCAATAGTTTCAGTCCAGTGCCACTGAGAGCTAGACTGACAATAAGTGCCGCCAGTCGATCAACTCAAGCAGACTCTTATAGTAGCCTATCCCGCTCTCTGGACACAATCGCAGAGTGATTCATGATGGTGTGAATAGGGGCATAACAGGTTCAGAGGAACCAATTGACATAAGATGCTTGACCTGGCAGTGGGGCAAATATAACGACCCTATGTAGTGCCTCTCATTCACGTCTGCCCAACAAGTGGGTAAAAAAAACATCTAAAGGCCATCTGGACACCGGGCCACTGCGGAAGTTATTGCGTTTCCAATCTTCCGGATGGGGAACTCCTCTATATATGAGTTTCGAGTCATCTGAGCTTACAATGTTGTTCTGAAAGTTAATGGTGAGGCATGTGAGATACCATTCATATAGAATGATCTGTATAGCTTTCCACTTGGCGCTCTTGGTATCCTGAATCCAGTCATCCATTGCGGATACCTCATATTTAGTGTATTGCAGGTGTACATTGTGCTGAATTAGTTTGTGAATGCGGAGTAGGGGTTCCATAGTTGGATTCTTTAGTCTCCCCCCAGTGCCGGATGGTTCACAGTCATGTAGTATCCTTCATCCACTCATATAACTCATCTAACGTAATACATCAGCAAAAAAAAAATCTATCTTTTGTGCTCCACAGTGAGCCATGTCGTTGAGTTTTACGTTTTGGCTAATCGCGAGTAACCCCGGTTAATCATGATGCTTCCGATTGTGTCCCCTAATGATCAGATACAAATCTTAATTTTAGCAAAATATGAGCTATTTTTAGCAATATCTCATAGACATTTTACATTACAAAGTTGCATTTTATGAACTCAAATTTCTCAACTTCAGTATGTAAAAGGTCCGATAGTTCTTAATAAAAATTGCTCATATTTTACAGAAAATAGAATTAATATCATCTTCTTTAGTCAAACTAACGGGATTTTTAATATCGCAATCATAGGACTCACGATGTGCCAAAACGTAAAACTCAACGACATGAGGCACAGGGGGCAGGCTGTTTTTTTGCTGATGTATCTTGGTGCTTCACCTCTATTACTACTGAGTTAAATAGACAAGGACAGTAGTTTTCCATCTCATGCTCATCTGTAACCTGAGCGAACAGCTACTCAGTCTGCACAACCCAATAACCCACCGTATAGTGCATTGGGGTACCTCTATGCTGGATCCAGCAGGGAACATCAATTGTCATTAGGGAGACGCAGGTCTGTATTGCTTGGGATTTCACAACATGAGATTTATCGAAGATTTCAACCTGATGCTGGCAGCCCTCTAGGCACTCATGATTTCGATAGCGGTCTCAGTAAGCACTATAGGATATCACATAGATTGCTCTGCCATGCCTGAGGTTATCTGGTCTGAGATTGATTTCATTGTGACTAAGCTGGTATTGATAATAGAGGTTGATTAGGTCGAGCCCAGTCCTTGGAATGAAATTTTGGACTGCTGGCTCCTAGGCAGGGATAAGGTTGGTGGAGATAATGATGAAGGAGGGTCATCTCTATATCTCACTCTCTGTGCTAAAGATCCGCTGAACTTGTTCCAATTGTACCACCATTTCCTATCTATGCAGAGCAAGGATCTACCTGCTCTAGCCTGATTAAGAATATACTTGAGGTAGAGTAGTGTGGCAAATACCAAATGGGTCTTCCCCGATCCCATATCATCCGCGATCAGTGGCACAGGGGGACTGCCCGAGAGAATTAGCTCCACAATCAACTAGACACCTCAGACCTGATGGGGAATGAACCGTCCATGGGGGATTCTCGGGATTCTGAGCAAGGGAGACCCAATATCACCTTCGACTTGGGTGAAGAGTTCTGCTCCCAACATTCTCATGCCATCTGCAAAGCATTGGTGTTTAAAATCATTGTTGAGCTGGTCACAACAGAGTTTGAGAAGCGCTCCATGACTAGTGGAAGTAAGATCTGCAGCTGCAGTGGCCGTTGTATTATTGTCAGCATCCAGAGCATTATTTTTACTACTATGTTGGGAGATTGACCTATCGGTTCTATTGCTGACTATCATGTGAAGTAGGGAAGATTGTATTTTCAGAGGCACTCTATTTGCAAATTGTAGAAAAGTAAATTAGCTGGTAAATTCTCAAAGTTTGACAATACATTGGACCATTACATACTTGCATCAGCAAAAAAAAAAGTGTGTCTTTTGTGCTCCACGGTGAGCCATGTCATTGAGTTTTACGTTTTGGCTAATCGCGAGTGACTCCGGTTAATCATGATGCTTCCGATTTTGTCCCCTAATGATCAGATACAAATCTTAATTTTAGCAAAATATGAGCTATTTTTATCAATATCGCATAGACATTTTACATTACAAAGTTGTATGTTATGAACTCAAATTTCTCAACTTCGGTATGTAAAAGGTCCGTGAGTTCTTAATAAAAATTGCTCATATTTTGCAGAAAATAGAATTAATATCATCTTCTTTAGTCAAACTAACGGGGCTTTTAATATCGTGATCATAGGACTCACAATATGCCAAAACGTAAAACACAATGACATGAGGCACAGGGGGCAGGCTGTTTTTTTGCTGATGTGGACGATAATACAACTCACTATCATCATCATCATTACCATCATCGCCATCATCAAGATCACTACCGCCATCATCACCAATATCATCATTATCACCTTAGTTTAGGCCCCCATCATCCGCATTGTCTCCCGTCTCCCATACCCTCTTATTACCTTTACTCCTGTAGGGCCTGGCTCAATCTAAAGACTGAATTTGACCTTCCCCATTATCTTCTCTCACTGAGTTTCTCAGCTGATTTCCCTTCCTGGCTGCTGCTCGATCTTGTCCTGACTGGTAGGTTCCGGCATAATCTCTTTCTCCCCTCCATAACCCTCATCAGTTGCTTCAGCTATGTGTACTATTAAAAGACCAACATATGATTCCATGTTAGGGCAGTTCCCTTAGGCTATCATCAATGCCACATCCCATGATCCTTAGTCCAAGAGAATCAATTCAACTCTTCCTCCCTGCTCCATGTGGGGAAAGAGATCTAAGTACTAATCATTCTGTAATGTAATAGTCGTCTTGAGCAGCATGGGCTTTGTTCTAAGTGGTGGGACTTTTTCGCTGGCCCAAAGTACAAGGTAGGAAAACTTATTAACGCTTGCGGAGGTTGTAGAATGGATTCGGCTACTTTGAGGACCATGGAAGGAAATGCCCAAAGAGCTGAACTGCAACTCTGACAGCTCCACCTGTCTCTCCTGCTTTGCAGATGGGCTAGATAGGCTCCTAGGAACCTCACCATCATCATCCAACCTTACCCGCTTCCTGGTAGTCAATGCCTTTCTTTGGACTGAGGGGCTGCTGGCATTTAAGAGGCTGCTGGTACCTAAGGAGCTGGGACCTGGGAGGTTTCTGGGAGTGCTCTGGGTCCTGGTCATCTTGGGGCTTCTGGAGGTGCTGCTAGGCCTAATACTCTCTGGGCTTCAAGGGGTACTGTGGGGCCTGGTAGTCTTATGCCTTCTGGAGAAGCTGTGAGTGCTGGTAGTTACAGGAATAGTAGTTCTCACAGTAGTCGCTGAGGTCACAGCCACAGTAGGGTATTTGACGTATTTGGCAACACTTCAGCCAGTAGTAGCTCAGGCGGCTTCAGTTGTCTCTACTTTACCCCTCCCTCTTTCTTTTTTAATATCATCGCAGACCTTCTTGACCTGCTAACTTATAAATTGTGTAGCACACGTCCGATGATCTGCCGGACTTGTAAAGGTTGCCTGAACCCTTTGAGTTAGAAAGTGAATATACATTCGAAGGAGCCCAGACTCTCAATCGGCACAATTCCTGTCAGCTGCAAGAGCCGCTAGTCTGACAATAAGGTCCGGTTGCTGCTGACACTGCCAGGTTATTTTAAAGTACGAAACCAATATTTGATATTCCTTGTTGCCTGTACTGGGATAACCAAGTTTCACATTAATAACAGCTACCGCGGGGTTCCTTTCCCAGAATGTCTATGTTCTGCCCCACAATATTAAGTTAGTAACTGCCGTGATAGCATATAATAAAGGTTTTGCTTATCTAATCATATATCAAATTTTGCTGGAGAGTCTTGGTGCGTAGGGTTACTGGGTAAGCTAAGTCAATTGTTCTGTATATTGAGAATATTAAATAGTCTGAAGATGGTAAGGATCGAAGCTTGAAGGCTGAAAGCATTGGATTTGCATACTTATTTGGAGACTGCGTGGTAACCAGATGTATATATATTTGATACTAGTTCTGATATTTGCAGTCTAGGGTAAGGTCAGAGAAAAGAATTTGATTTGGAAAGACTGTAACTCAATGCAGGGCTGCAATCGTGTGTGGGACGGAAATGAAATATTCAGGTATTGGGGTATTGAGTAGGCTTTGTGTTCTAATATAAAATATTGCATACTGGAGACTTAGTAGTATATGATCTTCTAGCTCGGAGGCGAAAACCGTTCTCTATATATCCCTTCTAGGAAATCTTTCAAGATTCAGAGCTAATGATACTGAGCTTTCAAGTCTCACCCATCCTCAGGGAACAGTGCATTTCTCTTATTGAAACAAATATCTCCTTCAAGAGAAGATGTTATTTTCACAAGGAATATCTGGAAGAGTAGGTTCAGTAGACTTGAATAAAGGTTTGTTTTCAATTACACTATTCCCGACAAGGTGTATTAGGAAAATGTTTTACGTACTTACAGGGAGGTCCTGAATGCTCCTGGTCCACCAAGGGGGGTTTTGGTCCCTGTGGTCCACATGATATATACCGATCTGCTTTGAACCACTCTTTTGAAAGTTTTACCAAAAATGTGGACCACGGGAACCAAAACTCCCCTTGGTGGACAAGGAGGGCCAAAGGATTTTTCTGATATGGGTTGTCACAGGGTCTGTACGACAGGGTCTGTATAGCAAGATCCGTGTTGGGTGCATTACCCAGTATCTGAGGTCGGTCTGCCTTGTCACTGTTAGAATATTCGCGAAGATTCCATAACCCTTGCCCTTACTCTTACGGTAACCATACCCATCACCCCAGGTTATCTATGACAATAGATGTTTTACGAAAGGAAGTTATGTTTTGGAAAGTATAGTGGAAGATGTTAGTTAAAGTGGGGGTAGTTGCACTACTGGTTAGTTGCAGCAGAGATGTTTGGAAGGTTTGAGAAGTGGCGCTAGGAGGTGTTAGCTGTTTGGGTCTAAGAGATGAAATACGGAGATTGTTACACTACAATGATTGGGAAACGCAGGATGGTTCAGCTAGGGCTAAGGATTGTATGCGAAGAAAGGAGAAGCGTGTAAGAGAATGAGACGAGGGAAAGAGATTGAGGGATGATATGTCTTGGAGGAAGTCAGGACTATGGTGTAGGTAGAAGAAAAAGGAGCGTGAGGAAAATGGAAGAAGAGTCTGGCGAAGAAAAAGAAAGACTTTATTCTGTAGTTAGGAATCTTGTATATATAGTACACTGCTGGCAGTACAGAAAAGAATAAGGACTGCAAGACAATCTCCCCTCTACCCATTATAGCTTATTCATTTGAGTCATATCCCTCACCTATACTGCATCCATACTGTACTAGTATTAGTACAACAGACCAGGATAGAGGTTCTGTTACAAGTTAGCTATAATTAACCATTACAACAGCCCCTGTCTTATACAACAAATATATCACTTGTACAAATACTCTACTCTTTGTGCTCCTATCTGATTGATCGCATCACAGTGGTAGCAATATTCCAATACGATGATGTCGAATCCCACCAACCTGGATGGCAGAAGGCCCTTTCAAGACACATAATAGCCTATTAATCCTCCAGAACCCATGCATGAAAAGGCAGAGACAGGTAAAGAAGGAACAGTGCCTGTACTCAAGTGGTCTGCTGAGCGAAAGAAATGGTGCAAGCAATTGACATCCTGAAGATCAATATTCTTGGGTGGACTGTAAGTTTTATTCTAGATCAAGTACTCCCCTAGCTCAAACTAGTATTATTGAGAAGTGACGGGAAGGCAGCCATCAACTGAGGTCGAAAGTAGAGACTTAGAGAGCAATCTGGAACCGAGAAGCCCAGAACTGGAGGACCCAGACCTAACCTGTTTGCCTGATATAAGCAAAACGCTGTATTACCAGTATCAAGCCAATAGTTTCTATGGCACTGCAGGTCAAATTTACTGCAGATTCCTAGATTGGAACTGGAACCCTTGGTACTAATTTCAATGTACAAAAGACTTTGAGCTTGGATGGTTGATGCTGCAGTTGGGCTTAACAAAAGGATAGATCGACCAGTATTTACAGAGCGTACTGGATGATGACAGGTACATACCATTTCAGACTACAGATAAACTGTGGTGTTTTTTTAAGTGAGAAAAACACAGTTTTGGGCCCCGAGGCCAGTCCGTATTCCCAAGTCGGTCTAGTACATCATAGTCTTGCAACATTCTGCACTCTACCTGACTACTCCTCAGCCATTCACCTTTCGCAGAATATATAGTATTCTGTCCTGAGCGCATCTTTGATAGTACCAGCCAAAGAGAATATAATGAAATTCATCCCTGAGACTGATCGTGGGAGAGCTAAGACTTGGTCCCCAGAGGTGGAATAGTGGTTCCCCTCCTTTTTGCTTCAAAAAAAAACCCTTCATACAAACTTCTTCCATGACAAGACTGCTTAGTTGGTCAATATGTCAATCGGTAATATTTGTAAAGATTTACGATGGCAGGGCTCTACAGGTACCGGGGTACAAGTTACTCTATTACTAACTCTGCAAAAGAACTCAAAGGCTGGCGAGATTCATAGGTCTTGGCATGAAGCAATTGAGCGTATTCTGAAGCCGTTAGGAGAGCTGGTTATAGTCGGCCCAGGGTAAGACTATGCTTGCGCTGATCGCTACGTCAGCCGATGCTATCCAATCCTAGCTGCCTGGATTGCTGCCTACCAAGAACACGTTATCCTTGCAAGAATGATCAACCCCTTTTGCCCAATTTGGGAGATTCTACGGATAAGATGTAGCATGAGGAATGTTTGTTATAGGGTGGGAGGGAGCTGGTTTTGCACTTAGAAGCCCCGCCATTACACAGGCCCAGGGGGCATATTTTCTGCCTTCTCTCAGCCAGTCCCCCGTTGGGAGCCCAACTCCACTCATTCTGGGTACAGGCTTCCATTGTTCACCACCAAAACTTTACTGGGGCCAGTCCAGGTCATGAGTGTCGTCGGGTTCTAGCCCCAAGAAGGGGGGAGGAAAGGCCCAAAATATGCCCCGCAGGTAGCCCTTAAGCGGGCCGGATTGGCAAATTTCTGCAGGGTCTAGTCTTTTTTGAGTCTCCAGAGGTTCCGGAATGACTGCTAAGAATAACCTGATTTGTAGATTTGGGGAATTTAAAGACAGTAATCCAAAGTCTGATCAGTAGGTGCTAGGATGAGGAAACACCAAAGATGTAGAGTACTTAGTCTCCATTGGTCTGCAGGAGGAGGAAAATCCATTTTGGAGGTTTCCTTTATGCAATATGTACCAGCTCTGGCAACCTGACACTATTCAACTCCTGCACCTAGGAATTCTTACCATGATGATAGAATTCTTGGATGAGATATCTGCGGGAGTGGAGAATTCTAGGCTGGTTCAATCACTGATTTAAGTCAATCCAAACATACCCAGCCTTTCAAGAGTTTAAGCGAAGCCACAAAGCACTTAGTTCATTGCAGGGGAAAGAGATTAGGACTATACTGAGATTCTTGCTTGCTGTGCTAGGCCCAATATTGATCGATGGAGTCTGATCTAGCCAATCAGAGTATGCAGGGGTCCTAGCATGTGTTTGATCCATTATTGAATTTCTTGTGTTTCTTGGGCAGCGCAGCCACTCTGATTATATACTCAGTCTTCTAGAAAACAAAGTTGCAATATTGTACTTGAGCAAGTGCGGGTTTTGTCAGCAAAGTAGTACCAAAGCAAGGACGATGAACTTCCAGTAAAGGTGGGCCACAATAGAGGCTCATGGTACCGAAGAGAGATGGTCATGGGTACAGATGAGGGCGGAGAAAGAAAAACTATCTACTGCAATCTATCATTTCTAGTTTCTAACAATGCAAATGCGGAGTCATGCCTCAGATAGCATTAGCCAAATGGGATCACCGGACAACTTCTCTACTGATATAGCGGAACTCCTGCATATAGAAAATGTCAAAGAACCATTTTACGCTTCTAATTGAGTATAACATGAGGAGTAAATGCTTGGGTACACCGATAGACATACTGGGATCGCTTACATAGTCCAGAACTTAGAGCACTTTGCTTTAAGCAGAATGTATGATCATGATACTGCCTGGGTACATGGTATATGGAGTCGGAATGAAAGATTGCACTCTACTAGGGCAGTATGACTCCCAGTGCGAGGTCTATGAATGGTCTAGCAGGCCTTTGGAACCAGCCGCATATCTAGGCTGAACCCAGCTCTGATGATTAACCATCAAATTCAAGTTCTGCAGCAGAAGCAGTGAGTAGATTAGGGAATCCACAAGACTAGACAAGCTGAGAAGGGAAGAGGTATCAAGCGGCTCTTGTTAAGTAAGGCTGCAGACCAGTTTTTAATTCAAGACCTGCCGGTACTCTTCCACAATTATGTTGAGGAACTCTGGTTGCAGTGTGTAGCACACAAGGTCCTCTGCCTGAGAGAAATTTACATGGAATCCACAATGATTGAAATTTACCAATGAGTAGGGAACTACATCAGCAAAAAAAAATCTCTCTTTTGTGCTCCACAGTGAGCCATGTCGTTGAGTTTTACATTTTGGCTAATCGCGAGTAACCCTGGTTAATCATGATGCTTCCAATTGTGTCCACTAATAATCAGATAGAAATCTTAATTTTAGCAAAATATGAGCTATTTTTATCAATATCTCATAAACATTTTACATTACAAAGTTGTATGTTATGAACTCAAATTTTCCAACTTCGGTATGTAAAAGGTCTGTGAGTTCTAAATAAAAATTGCTCATATTTTGCAGAAAACAGAATTAATATCATCTTCTTTAGTCAAACAAATGGGAGTTTTAATATCGCGATTATAGGACTCACGATGTGCCAAAACGTAAAACTCAACGACATCAGGCACCGGGGCCAGGCTGTTTTTTGCTGATGTACTTCAAGCTATTTCAACACCCATGGGAGATCGAGAGGGGGATGTTGTAATCTATCAAGAAGGCTAGACAGAATGAGCCAGTGAGCCACAACATTGTGGTCAGGGAAAGTCAAGAGAGAGACAAGGATTCATTCCAAGGGGGAAAGCAATGCAAATAGCTACTATCATCAGCAAAAAAACAGCCTGCCCCCTGTGCCTCATGTCGTTGAGTTTTACGTTTTGGCACATCGTGAGTCCTATGATCGCGATATTCAAAGTCCCGTTAGTTTGACTAAATAAGATGATATTAATTCTGTTTTCTGCAAAATATGAGCAATTTTTATTAAGAACTTACGGACTTTTTACATACCAAAGTTGAGAAATTTGAGTTTATAACATACAACTTTGTAATGTAAAATGTCTATGAGATATTGATAAAAATAGCTCATATTTTGCTAAAATTAAGATTTGTATCTGATCATTAGGGGACACAATCGGAAGCATCATGATTAACCGGGGTCACTCGCGATTAGCCAAAACGTAAAACTCAATGACATGGCTCACCGTGGAGCACAAAAGACAGATGTTTTTTTTGCTGATGATACTTTTTGTTCAGTCAATCCAAGGCGGTGATTCCGCAGAGCCCCACAACGAAACAAATCGCTAATTACAGGAACTCTGGAGCTATGTAGACTAGTAGGAATGAAGTATGCGACTGATTTATGCATGTTGAATTACTCCCTCATGTTTGTGCAGGTAGTGCTGAATGAAGAGATTGGTATAACGTGGAAGTGGAGCCAATTGAGGGCCCAGTCCATCTGATGGAAGTGGGAACGGTCTGGTGAACAAATAGCTGGATCATCAATAGCTACATAAACCAAGAGACCTACTATTATGTATATTAAAATAAGCAGTGTATGTGAAAATAAAAGCATGGTGAGGAAAGGCAAATGGAGGCGAGGCACTATTATACAAATGTAATAGGTAGAAAGATTCTGATTCTAGGGAGGAGTTCACATGAAATATAAGAGGTATCAGAAAGTGAATGAGTGCGGTAACAGCAACGCATGATTTTTACCGAATTTGTGTGATCTCGAAGACTGCACCACCCCTTACGCCCTACAGGACAAACAAGAATGATGCAGGCAGGCAAGGAACCCCACTCAAGTGGCTTCAGGAATAAGGCTATAGGTGCTGTAGCAACTGGAGGGCTGCTCTGGTGCATTGTAGCTAGATCCGGGGGTTGAGATCGAGGCTAGGATGAGAGTAGAGGCCCATGATAAAAACAAGTAACAAACGAGGTTGCCAAGGTCCATGGCAATGAGGACCCGTTGGGTTACCTGGCCACGCAAGTATAGACCAGGGGAAAACTGAAGTCGGATGGGGATGGAGCAAGAGGATTCTGCTACATATACAATAATAGCTCGTCAGTAGTATTAGTAGAGGCAGTGCCACTATAATCGAGAAGCATATGTCCAACCTCAACTCACTGTGGTAGGAGCAACAAGAGGCATCTATATTGACTACTTAGAATACAGAAAAAGCTCACGTTCCATGAAGCTGATTACTGATTGGAAAGATAAAGTGAGAATACTTTATTCCATATCTGGTGCATATGTATATTATGCATTATATGTTATTATTTGGCTATTCAAGCTGATCATTCGATAGTTCACAATCAAAGACTATTGCTATATTGGCATTACGACCGAATATATGAACTTAGTGTATTAGGACGAAAAGATCAAAGACTATTGACTGGTGGAGTGGGAATACCCTCAGATGAAATAGATGTCGAGAGTGCTCTGAGTTTGAGTGTGGCAATTATTCAGAGTCAAACAGTGTTTGCACTTCCTTTGGGGAAGCTAAAATCTAAGAAAGATACATGATGATTAGGAAACAGGAAGTAGCGAGAATTTAGTATAAGTAGTAAGGGCTATTCTCCGGAGTTTGAGAAAATCAAGCAACAGAGTAGAGACCTTGACAATATAACAAGTTATTAAGTTTAAAATTTGAGAACTTCTACTTTATTACTTTACCTTTATTGAACTATCATTACTCGAGCCTTCTTGACCTCCCTCTGTTATCTTAAATACTATATGGCCTAGCTCCCTCTATTCCTATGAGTTAGTTAACCTGTAACAGATTCATAGGCCATAAAAATGTGGACTAGGGGGATTCAGGAGCGACGATGGGGTAGACCAGGAGTATCAGGTCTACGCATGCAAAGAGCTGAGGAATAACTATCAGTACAAGTACAGATCGGAGGGGGGAAGGGCCATCCAAGCCCGGACCTGGCAGGCTAAGATCCTTGCAAGAATAGGTGAGAAGTATAAAGGCCTGAGCCAGCCTGCACTGGAAGGGTGAAGATTTATGCTAGCACCAACCAGAAGAATAAAGGCTCACAGAAGCACTGACCTGAAGAGTAAAGGTCTGCACAAGATCAGGCTACGAGGCTCAACCTCTGGGCAAGGGAAAATCTGATTACAATGAAAGTATACTGGTGAACATGGGCGAGCAACAGAGGCGTAATGGTAGGATGTATGAGTCCGTCTGAGACAAACAAGCAATAGTAGAAGCAAAGAATTATAGGCCAGTAATTCCACAAGGAGTAGATGGAAATCAGTATCTATCCATTAGGGATTGGAGTTGAAATACATTTTGCTAATGATAGTCGATAACTCAGATGGCTGTAGATAGTGCAATGCAATCCTCTTGCAGTATTGCTTTGTATGCAAAGGTTCTAAAGGGGGTCATGATTGGATTTTTGGTTTCATCCTTGGGTACTACTCCAATTTAGAAATACCAGTTGAACAGGTCAATCGTAGATCTGTATTTTGCTCTAGCAACAGTCAGGAGAATCATGGATTGATTGGGGATAGTGCTATCATTCTTGATAGTAATATGGCTCCTGAGGATCAAGTCTGCTAAGAGTCTGATTTGGCAATTAGGTTTGAGTTTAGGGAAGCTGTTGACAGGGTTATTTGCTTTACAAGAGTAGATAATTTTCTTTTTCTTCCAGTTCTCAATAATTTCTCTGTATACTAGTTGAATCTTGTCAGAAATAGGGAATACTTTCGACTAGTGGCCGAAACAGAATCTATTAGATTAATCTGGTGGTTAATGTCTTGCAAGGGAAGCAGTTCAGTGATCTTCTTATTTGGGAACACTTCTGGGAATTGAGAAATAAAGTCAGAGATATCAGTATTTGCCATGACAGAAAACCAGCCATTGTTTGCCTTCTTGCAGGTGAGAGTTACACCTTTGTCTGGAAAGGTGATAATAGCATTTCCACACTCGATTATTGCATTATGGGCGGTCAGTTATGGCCTTCCTAGGAAGATGTCATAGTTGTCTAATGAATATATAAAGACATCGAGGATGTTGTCTTTTTCGTTATCTACTGGGATCAGGGGTTGTCCTTTGGAATTGATAGTTATGTGAGATCCTTTAACTGTCATCTTCAACCAAATGAGGGTGTTGAAGTCTTTAGTAGGAATTTTGAAGTAGGAGACAAAATTTCCAGACAATAGGTTATCTCCCATAGTTCCTGTATCGAATTGGGCCTTCGCTTTGTTACCATTCACTGTAATGTAGTCTTCAAGCACTCTGGTGGCGGTTCCAGAGGGGCCTACATAGTTGAAAGTATTGGTGATAGTAAGAGTATCCTATTCTTTCTCTCGAATGTAGTAAGACCGGTGGAGTTTTCCTCCTCTCTCCCTTCCTCCTCTTCTTCCATTCCCTCTCTGATTATATACTCGATTGTTTTGCTGATTTTCTTTCTTGTCATAGTAGTTGTTTGAGTAGTGTCCTAGTTTTCCACAGTAGTAGCATCTATCTCCTTGTCTTCTTCTATCATTGTCAGGAGACAATAGCTTTGTCTATTGAGAGATATTATTATCGGAGTGGAGAGGTTGTCTTGGAGTCTTATTTCTAGGTTTCTTAGTTGTAGGTTGTGTAACTGCGTTAGATACAGCATTGGTGTGCTGATTTCTGTTACCATAAAGTCCTGTAGAGTGAGCAATAGAATCTCGTTTTTCAGTGATTTTAACTAACTGGTCGAAGGAGGTATCTGAGGTCATATGGGGTTTGAAATCTCACTTGAGTTTGATGTCCATAGTATCTAGAATTCTCCTTTTTGTGGAATAGCCTGAAATTGTTCCTGGAGGTAGGCTGTTTCTGAGTGTTTCAAGGGAGATGACTGTGTCAGTTATCTGCGATGTTTTGCCATTAGTAGTATGCTTGACTACAAGCCATTGCTCAAAGATTGTATCAGTAGATGTGGAAGGTAGAAAATATCCTGTGAATTGCCTCTTAAGTCCTTGAATAGTTTTTATTCCTAGGCTGTTGGCATATGGTGTAAATTGTTTGAGGGCCCTATCTCTGCAGTAGGCTCCATAGTACTCCATGGCTTCAGGGTCATTATCTTGAATTCAGTAGCTAGATATGTAGCGGTGAACTGTGTTAAACCAGAAATTGATTCTCAATAGGGCCTGGTGCTTTCGTTCTCCTGTATAGAAGAAAGATGCTAGCTATTTGGGACAGTTACTGCCTTCAGGCTGGAGTGATATGGTGGTGGGTCTAGGGCTAGGCGGAGGTGCAGGACTTAGGGAAGGGGACGGTACTTGGTCAGGAGTTGGATGTCTTGTGGAGTGTTGGCTAGATGGTACTTGTTCTACTAAATCAGGGTCCTGGTCTGGGTCTGGCTTTGCTATTCCTTCCTGATGTAGCTGTTCTTAGTCAGGAGTTACTTGAGCTTCCTGGTCTTCTTGGTCTTCACTGTCTTCTGAGTTAGGGTTATCTTCTGGGTTGTGTCCTGGGGCTTAATATTTGCTACTTGATGCTTCTTTGAAATCTCCTTGGTCTTGGTCTCGGGATGGGTCAGGTTCTGGTGCAGGTGGTGGAGCTGCCTTCTTTGCTGGAGTGGCAGACTTTGCCTTGATTGAGGGTGCTGATGGAACTGCTAGAGCTTTAGTGAAGCGTCATTTAATATATCTTGCAAGTGAAATAGTTGCTATCTTGGTTAAGCAGAACTCACCAGGGGTCAGCTCTGGGTCTTGCAAGAGACATGAAGGTGTTGTTATGGGGTAACTAACTCAAAGGAATAGAGAAGGCTAGGCCGGATCGTATTCAAGATAACAGAGGGAAGTCAGGAAGGCTCAGGAGATAATGGTTCGATAAAGGTAAAGTAATACAATAGGAACTCTCGAATCTTTAATAATTGATAACTTGTTATATTGTTAAAGTCTCTTCTCTGTTGCTTGATTTTCTCAAACTCTGGGGAATAGCCCTTACTACTTATACTAAATTCTCGCTACTTCCTGTATACTAACAATCATGTATCTTTCTAAGATTTTAGCTTCGTCAAAGGAAGTGCGAACACTCTTTGACTCTGAATAATTGCCCAACTCGAACTCAGAGAACTCCCGACATCTCTTTCATCTGAGGGTGTCTCCACTCCACTAGTAGATAGTCTTCGATCTCTTTGTCCTAATAGACTAAGATCATATATGTGGTCGCAATGTCAATATACCAATAGTCTTTATTGTGAACTATCGAGTGATCAGTTCAAATAGCCAGATAATAACACATAATGCAGAATATGCATATGCACCAGATAAGGAATAAATTACTCTCACTTTATCTTTCCAATCAGTAATCATATTTATAGAACGTGAGTTCTTCCAGTATCCCGAGTAGTCAACATAGATGCCTCTAGTTGCTCCTACCACGGTGAGCTGAGGTTGGACATACGCTCCTCTATTACAGTAGCGCACCCTCTACTAATAATACTGGCGAGCTATTCTTATGTGCGTAACAGGTGTACTGGTACTGCAGGGTCAAGAGAGGCGAAGGGTGATAAGTCCTATGCTGAGATCAACGGGTGTACTTAAGTCTAGGTCAAAAAATGTAACCTGCTCTGAGGTATCACAAGATTCCCAGAGGGAAATCTAGTGATACTAAAGGACAGGAGGGGAAGTGTCAAGTGGATACTCTATAAGAGATATAAGAAAGATGAGGAACTAATAGAATAGCTATTCAACTTATAGTATATTAAAGATCATTCCTGTTAGGCTTAAGAGTTTGAATCTATAGAGGATCTCAAACTCTTTAAATACAAACAAAATATAACCAAATATCCTGTCTAAGAGCAAATAACCAAATGCAAGGCTATATGAGTAGCGAAACTTCTAAATTCTAAACAAGGTCATCAAAGTGACAAGATATAACTTACAAAACATGTAATGGAATCAAACAAGCAAGGGATCACTACTGATATACTACTCTAGTGCTGTATAGTAGGAAAGCAGAGAGTATCCTAATTAAGTGCAAGGAGCAAAGGGTGCAAATAAGCGAGCAAAGCAAAGTACTACCCAATAAGAAACTACAACAATAAGTAAGGTACAAGATAACTATATGTGTTTCTAAATAGTCTCCCATAGGCAATATCGACTGTCAGTGTAGTGAGTAGTAGAGATACTAGTAAATTCTGTTACAGTAAGCGAAACTACGTTTATCACTATTATTCATGATACTGATATTAGAAATTGCCAATTTGTAATTCCCTAGTAATAAACATATCTAGTGTGTATCTTTCTTATTATCATAGCTTCCTATTGGCTAGTAGTTTTATTTATTTATTTATTTAATTATTTAGTCCCTTTAATTCCAGTATCCAATTTTTAAAATTCACTCCACTTCAGAGAATACTTGCGGCAGGTAACAACTATTCCGATAGCGATTACCTCTGGACTCTTCCTCTTCATACAATTACCGCTGAGTATATAAACTTCTAGCGTATACCAAGGATTGCTAGATTTTGTGAGACATACAAGTCATCTCAGGCCCAATAGTGAAGGGCATAAGAATTTTGTATTCAAAGTCTAGAATAGAAAATAACTTAGAGAGTTGCAGGAAGAACTCTCAATCAGGAGGTCTCTATTTTTTATTTTATTTGTTATTTTTTATCTCATATATTCTTTATTAGGTACAAGAACTCACATGTAGTGCTAGCTACAGTGTAAACAAAACCTTAATCCCAAAAACTAAAGTACAAAGCAAAAACTCAATATATCATTCCCAAAAGGGTTCGAGTACTTGGTATGGCAGCAATATCAGATTAACAAAATTATCACTAAAATGCTTAATAGTAAAAACCCTCTGTCTACAAACTAAAAACTAAATCTTAAATTCAAACCAGAAAAAAAAAAGGCTCCAAAAAGGGTGAGGGGGAGAATAAGCCATAAGATCAACAGTTAGAGGGGAAGAGGTAAAAACAATAGAGGCCGGGGAGGGAATACTAGAAGGAAACAGGTCTGGGGACATGTTCGTTAGTGTAGCTTTGTAGTATTCATTCACAAAATCGAGAAGAGCACAGGAAGACAATAACAGTGCCTTGAGGCTGACTGTAGTGATATCTTGGAGGTCACGGGACTGGGCCCTCAACTTGCCTTCGTAGCAGAGGATAGCATGGCTGAAGGTCTTATCCTTTGAGCCAGAGAGGATCCCAGGCAGAGAACATTCGACGGGGGATCATGAAGGAGAGTGGATAGAAAGGTAGAATTTTTGGGCTTCCATGTGGAGTCTTTGGCTGGCCAAAAACGTTCTAAGACCGATAAAGGGGTCGGGTTTTCAAGGAAGGGTAAGCCCATAGTAATTTTGGAAAGTGTTGTGTAACTTCTGTTGGTCTATCGTGAGAGACCTTGCCTTCCGTTGGAGAGCATGAGAGGTTGATTTTATCAAGACTTCCGGTGGCAGAAGTGGCAGGTAAGAGATAAGGGAACTATTAAGGAGAGGAATATCTGACACCCAGTCCATGAGGGGCAGATGAGGGGTGAGAGAGAGTCCACTAGCAGGTGTGAATGAACTGGATGGGAAGGTTGTAAGGTGGGCTATGAGGGACTCATGACTTTTGGCAGGATGCATGTGGAGAGTTCCAGATAGCAGTTAGGGGCCAGAGCATTTATCAAAGAGGCAAAGAAGCGGGTTTGACTGCCCACAGCTGGATTGATAGTGGGTGGGGAGCAAACTAATTGAAGTGCTGCCATCCTTCATTTAGAGTATGGGAGGACTTGCAGGGGGGGAAGTCAGTACTCTGCTACCCTGACGGAGTATAAGGCGAAGTGAAAGCAGTGGAAAAATATCTTTGGACATGCTTCTAGTGGACAGCTATTTGTAAGAGAAGGGTGTTCGTATATGTGAAATGATCAGCACTATATGAAAAAAGAAGAAATATCAATGAATGAGCCAGCCTGTGACAGAGGGTGGTGTTGACCCTGGCACCAGCTGAAGGGAGGCCACTTATTAATGTGAAGCCAGCTTGGGAAAGAGACAAACGGCCAGAAAGGTAGTCTACATTTGAAATATTTCAGAGGAACTAGTACCCTAGCGACCTGAGTGACTGGGCAGGTGGAAAAATATGGCGGCTTAGGGCCATAGGAAGTGGATGCGGAGAATTGGGTGGATCCCATTGTAAGTGGCCCTGCCAGTGTGTCAGCTCTGTTTTGGGGACTGAGAAGCCCACAGTAACAGTCTTGGCTATTGCTCTCATGATACCAAAAGCCCTTTGGTGTACTCTGACATTATTGCAGTAAGACGGGGAAGTAATAGTAAGGCAAATATCATTCATGTAGGAAAGAATAAGTCCCTGCTAGAGTGACACATGAAGACACGAAATATAAATAACAAACAACCAAGGAGCTATAGGAGAACCTTGTGGGGTTCCCATAGTAACAGAAGAAAAAACTCAAGCTGAGCCTTGAAAAAGAAGATAATACCATCTATTAGTTAAGAGAGAAAAAACCCAAGATATAAGATAATAATGAACCTCTTTTTTGCGGAGAAGGGCACAGAGGATGGAGGCATCGACATTGTCAAGACCTCCCTTGATGTCCAGAAAGAGGGAGTATACTTTATTGCCTGAGTGTTGAAGGTTGCACACTGTGTCCACCAGGGAGGTGCAGGAATCAAAGGAGGGGAGAGTGGCGTGGGACCAGTACTGATTGAGGAATAGGAGGCCGAGAAATCTTGCCAGCACAGAGAGATGGGAGACGACACTTGGAGACAACGCTCAATTGCACCAGAGTGTCAACAGACTGAAGCGGAGTTAAGATTTACCCGCCCATACTACTAGTATGCTCACGATCGGCTCAGTTATCTTTTAGGGCTGTATGCCGGTAGTCCTGGGTGTAATATCGCGGAAGTTTTCTGTCCACGGTTGCAGGAGATTGAATCAGCTGTGTCGCTAAGTCAATTAATAGGAACTCTTGTAATCTAAAAAGCAATTCATTAGCATATTTAATGGCTTCCTGAATTACCGCTTAGGTTAGCCGTCGGAGGTTAGCTTATCCAGACAAACTTGTTCCTCAGCTGTTAAAACATAACAAATGTAGAGACCTACTATGGGACTACCCACTCCTTACTGTCTTAGTACTGTACAGTACCGGTACAGTACATCGCAGTCGCGATATATATAAAAAATCATGCCCATATCTTTACGAAACCTAACTGAGTACCAAATAAGGCTATGAGAAATCTTTCCCATCTCGATCTATACAACTAGGGTATATTTCAAAAATTTAAGTGGTATAGTCGAGTGTGTGTTTATATTGGTTCGTTCATAGGCCCGATGCCCTTGTATACCGATATATGCCAAGTTGGACAATACCATCGTACTATAGGCGCTCCAGGGCCGCATTTCGCCCTAGCGCAAGACTTGTGTTAAGTGGCGGGATGGTGGTTAAATGAGTGGGGGGTTCCTTGAACAATGCGGTTGGCGGGGGCGGAGTTTTGTTGTCACAAATTTTGTGAGGCTGATCAGAGGATCCAGCGGTATAATATCAATGAAAAGCTCGCTTTTCTTACACCCCCTGGAATTCTTGTGGTAGACCGACTCCAACACCTATCATCAACTCGCGCAATATCCTGAGCAGCAACAAAGAAAAAAACAAATGCCCCAATTATTCCATAATAATTCAAACTCTTTCAACACACACAATTCTTTCAACACGACCTACATCAACTCTACAGCTGCAGATGATCGACTCAATATCCTAGCCTGGCTATCTCAACTTAATCCTAAGTTGCGCCATCAGGACATCCGAGACCGTAGGGTCGAAAAAGTGGGGGAATGGCTTTTACAAACTGAGGAGTTTAGGAGCTGGTGCTCCGGTAGTGAGGGAGGTGAATCAGAAAATGCAGTCCTGTTTTGCTATGGAAATCCGGGTGTTGGGAAAACATACATTAGGTAACAGGCATGAACCTCACGGGGTGGAAGAAAAAAAGGACAAGTGCTGACAAGCCGCAATGTTAGCTCCGTGGTAATAGGCAACTTGTGCGATCAGGCGAGAGAACAAAATGCCACCGTTGCATGTTTTTATTTCGACTTCGCCACCCAAAACCAGCAGTCCCCCGCAAGCATACTGGGCTCCCTGCTAAAGCAACTAGTTTTCCCACTCAAAGAGATCCCGGAAGAAATATTAGAGGCAGACAGAGAGCGAAAAAATGCGATCGGTGGGCAGGGACCGCAAATTTCCACTATTTTGCAAATGCTGCAGGCTACATGCATTGATGCTATTGATGAGTGCGCAACAGAACACAAAGTAATGCTTCTCGATTCGCTGGGTCAACTCCTCCAGCAGTCTCCGGACACTCGAATATTTGTGACCGGTAGACCGCACATTCTATCTGAGATCGGAAGGCGTCTTGGTGGAAGAGTGACAAGCTTATCAATAAGTCCCAAGAGGGATGATATTGTTACATATATTCATAGCAGGTTGGCCGCGGACACAACCCCTGATGCGATGGACATTACTCTGGAGGCAGACATCGTGAAGCAAATCCCTAGCGATATTTCTGAGGTGTACGTAGAAGCAACAACGGCCAGGAAGCTACCTTAAGTTATCTACTAACAGTTACATATCCAGATTTCTGCTGGTCTCGCTGAATATCGATGCCATCCTCCAAGAACCCACAACGCGTCGCAGGCGATGGCTTAGGGTTGGAGAGTGCTTATGGGGAGACATTGGCTCGGATAAAAAGGCAGGGCAGAGGCAAGGCGGAATTTGGAATGACAGCCTTGGTGTGGGTCTCTCACTCAGAGCGGCCCTTGAAGGTTGTTGAATTGGGTCACGCCCTAGCGGTCGAAATAGGGTCACCGAGTCTCAACACCGACGATGTCCCTTCAGTAGGAACCTTGCTAGCCTGTTGCCAAGGACTTGTCGCCGTAGACAAGGAAGCTTCTACGGTCCGATTAATCCATTATACTCTTCAGGAGTACCTCCGAGCTCATCCTGAGCATTTTAGTAGAGTTCACTCCACCATGGCAGAGACTTGCTTAAGTTATCTAAATTCGGAGCAGGTCAAGGGTTTATCTACGAGTCCCTCTCCGGAGCTCGAGGGCACACCTTTTGTCGAATATTCTTCCGTGTATTGGGGAGTTCATGCAAAAAGGGACCTTTCTGATTGCGCGAAACAGCTTGCGTTAAAACTGTTTGACGACTACAATAACTATATATCCACTAAGATCCTCTTGAAATCACTGATAGACAGTTCGTTCATAGTTGATTTCGAAAAACCTTACGTCTTCAGTGGCCTCCGTTGTGCATCTCTCTTCGGGATTCTTGAGATTGTGACTGGTTGGATAAAGGTGGGGGGTTGTGATATCGACCAAAGAGTTTGCACAAATAATACACCGCTCGCGTGGGCAACACGCAATGGACACGAGGGGGTTGTTGAAATGTTGCTCAGGCAGGGCGATGTCAGCCCCGACAAAGCGGGAGAGGACGGCGAGACACCGCTCGGACTTGCTGCTTTCCTTGGGCACGGGGAAGTAGCAAAAATGCTACTCGAACGAGACGAGGTCAACCCCGACAAGCCAGATAACGACGGCCGATCGCCACTATCGTATGCTGCAGGGAATGGGTACGCGGCCGTGGTGGAAATACTACTCAAAAGGGATGACGTCGACCCCAGTGAACGAGATGTGTACGGCCAAACACCACTCCGGTTGGCTACTCGGCACAACCACACATCGGTGCTGGCGCTACTGCTGCCCGGGGGTCCCTCCGTTTGACTTAATGTTTCCGTCTCATTCGCTTGTATTTTTCTCTAATTATAAATGTTGGATTACTTATTGGGCAAACGGTTATAGGAGTATACGGATATGCAGATTGGCGAATATATGGCTAGGGGATATACTGTTATAGGACCTGTAGCTTTGGGGTGCGCAGCGACTAGGCATTTATTATCGGGTTGTTTTTTTTCACATCTTTTGCCGCTAGGCATAGGGTACCTGTTTCGGCTTAGCTAATACCACTGCCATTGGACAGGTGTCGGGTATTTTGTTCGATAATGTTTCTTTCGTACCAATGCCTATAGACATCCGAGAGCTGGCATACTAGTAAGGCATAGGTTTTAGGTGTCACGGTGGATCGTGGGATGTCAGGATGGTTCAGGATTGCTTGAGATCGCTAGGGGTCATGATTTGTCGCTTCAGTGTTGCCCCTATCTAGAGTTTTTTTGGGGAGTTTCGGGAGTTTTACGGTGGAGAGATATGCCTTCAGGAGGAGTTCTTCATGTTTTACTTTTAGAGCCTGTTGAGCTTACGCTTTTGTTCTTTCCTTCTTCTATGCTTTCTATCTTCGTAGGCTCCGACAGTATATATTTTTTGCATATTAATTATTCGCTTTTTTTATTTTCATTAATTTCTCTCACCCTTTTCCCCCATAGTGTAGACCTAATTTTTCGGGTAATATAGAGGCAAAAGACGAAATTCAAGTTTTCTGGAAGGTGAAAATTGGTTTGAAAGCTAGCGGTTAACTAAGGTTTAATTGTGATTTGTATCCACCACCTGCTCATACGTGGTTCAAAGAAGGTCGTGCTTGCATACTACTACACTCCCGGTGTAAGCTTGAAAGCGAGGTTGGCAGGCCATCCACAACTTTATGTCCCCGCCATCAAGAAAAATTAATGAAATAAGGACTAGGAAAACCAACTTCTATTCTGCGAGTACAGTACACCCCCAAAAAACCCAATGCACAACCAAACCCTCCCTGCATAGTCTTAGGTACAGATCACCTACATGGGGTCCCATTTTTTCATATTCGGAGGCGCTCATTATGGGCAAACGTGAACTTTATGAGATGATCTATAAGGGAGGAAATACTAAAAATCATCGCTACTAATAACTTCACTTTCTCCATCAACAAAGAACATATATTGAAAATTCAGAGGCAAATACAGCCACAATAGATTCCCAGACCATACCTTATCCGTCACAAGAGTCCCTGCTTCCCCCAAACAAATCAAGATAATATTACTGAGAACCTTCTCTGCAATCTCCGACATCAAAAGTTAAGGTAAAAACTCCCCTCTCCCGAGCTTTCCATACATAACACCATAATGCCCAAACATGTTCTATCAATCACCTCTACAGCCTCTATGCAGTCCATTGCATCCTCTACCATTCATGTCTGCTCCACCTTTGAGTACCTCCCAGAATGGATGCGATTTTGGAGGGCGGCTTTCTACCTAGGTTAGTATATTTCCACCCTCAACCAACACTCAGCCTGACTCCCTCATGCCCTACAGAGGTATTATTGTAGGAATTCTTGATGCTGCTCGGCATCCCCTCAGCCCATCAGACACACACGCAGCCTATCCCGTGATAGTTTGGGCAAATGTTTTCGGACATGAGCTCTGGATCAATGCTTCCGCTAGGAGGAAAGTGGAAGCCCGGAATAAATACGGCATGCTTGTGTGATATCGGTTAGTTGTCCGGATAAATGACTCGGGTATGCGCTTAGGATGGATACAGCGCCGGGAGGAATGCGATTCTGCAAGAGTAGGATACAGGGACGAGACAGATGCGCGGAGGCTATAGAGGGAGCAGAAATTGTCTTTGTAATATCTGTCTTTCCTTTATTAGCATTTTGCGGAAAGGAAATGGGGACAAAAGGAGACATATGTGGAAAAAAATGGATCTGTTCCGCGATCGATGGGAGGATGGGAGGAAGGGCCTGGAAGGCTTCGTTATTCCTTTATTTATGCACCTATCTTGATCGCTAGTTAGTTTAGTTAGAGAGAGCAGCGTGGGTAGTGAGAGTAAGAGTGGGCAGTTGAATGAAAAATGTTTTCCCCTCTCCGGGCTGTGGGTTGGCGATCTGGCTTCAGTGTTGTAATCTTGGCGTTTTGTTTTGTTTTGCCATTGTACCGTAGTTTCGCTGTTATCAGGTGTTCACTGTTCAGCCATTGCCATTTCAAAATCAGAGCTTCTCCGTCGGGCGATTAAGAACTATTATTCTTTTCGCTACCCATTTTGACACAAACTCTGAATATCCTAATTTATATCCTAAGTGAATGGCCAGTTTTTTTCGATTCCACCCAGTATCCTACCAGTACCCGGACTTGTCATAAACAATCAAATACCGGTAGTCCACACCGCGCACAATATAGCCTTGTGAGGAGCAAAACGGGAGGGATATGGAATTCCCCTTCATTCTCTTTTGCCTATGATAATTTGTTTTTCCATCTTCCATCCCGGGCCTGCCTTTTCCCCTCTCTTAAATACCCCTATTTTCGCCTTTCCAAGCTACTAAATTCAGTTCCATCAATAGTACGCAGGGTTCACACATCTCAACCATTAGCTACAAATCTATCCGCATGCCCGACAGTACTGTGCTATAGTTTGAATCGCAAGATACTCGCTTGTACAACCACCGGGTGGAAGGTCTTGGCACCCCCCCCATTTTGCACCAAAAGTATCTTACTTTATAGGCATTTATCAAGCCCTTCTAATGCAAACAAAAATATACAGGTAATTAAACCAGAGTGGAGAGTCCATGAAAATTTGCCTTGTCACAATTTTTTTGTTTTGAAAAAATTCTGTCAAGGATGGTGGTGGTGCATTTAGCAGTTGGGCAAGTGGTACTTGCAATTTTGTATGTGAGCCCCATACAAAAGATACATCTATATAATATCAGCTATGGAATACCTACAATAGCTGTTAACTAATGTAACATAAGAGCACAAAAAGGCCATATAATCAAATTTCATGGAATTTCCTACTATCCATAATAATTACCATCATTGTTTACTCCATAATATAACATTATTAAGTTTGTGAAGTGGGATACTTTTGGTGTAAAATGGGGGGGTGCCAAGACATTCCACCCGGTAGTTGTATCATTGTTGCTAGTGACTTACTTACTCTCATTGTTTGCATGGTCCAACGGTGCCTGTCGCTAAAGTAGCCGTGGAATTGGAACAAGGGGCTTGGTGGAGGATATGGGGGAGCGATAGAGATAGAAATGTTGTTTTCTGAGCTTCCCACAGTTAACTGCTTATCAGTGATGCCATCCTATCAACCGATGACCGAATGTGATGAATCCTTGTCCGAATGAACGAGAACAGTCGCGGGAGATCGCTGAGGCTGAAAGGCAATCTAAGTGGCTTACCAGATTGGTTAAAATAAAGGCGGATGATTTGTCGGTCTGCATCCGAAAAAGAGCCTCAAACTCGAAGAAAAAGAAAAAGTAAATAGCAACTTCCGTTCATCTGGCCTAACGGCAAGCTGTCTTGCAGCAAGAGAAAAGAATATCGATCCCGCATGGAAAAAAAAGACAAATTCAGCCTCATTAGGATCGATTAGTCAATATTAGAGATTAGGCGATTGTTAAATCATAGAAGGCTCCTGGGATTGGGACAGGTGCTACATGGAGGCTATCTTAGTGGCGCGATCGAGATGGAGGAACTATTTTCCGGGGTTACCTCCGTTATCTAATGAGCTGTCTCAAGATTATCCGTAGTGCCATCCCATTTGCTAAGGATGGGATGGCATGATCCTTGTCTAGATTGTTGCGGGAGATCGCTGAGGCCTTAACGCAATCCTAGCGGCTTACTAAATTCATTGTGCAACGATATGCATGCGAAAAAAGAGCCGCAGCCCACCCTCGGCACTAAAACACCCAGCCCCTCAATCAAAGATTCGAAATATTTTTTTACCCTACTCTAACTAAGGCGGCTGATAAACCTCCCCAAGGCTACCTTACTGTATCATACGGCATGCTATGTGAACTTTGTGTTCGGGCCCTGAATTTAGGGGAACGAGGGTTTGCCAGGGGGGTGGAATAGCAGAAGAAAGATTGGTGATAACAAAGTCCCAGGAGATAATAACGCTCAAGTGCAGCAGCGCATTAGCGCTAAAATAAATGTGGAATTTCTTGCTACCGATGCGGCAAGAGCAGAGTTTTGTTGTCTCAAATTTGGTGAGGCTGGCGGGGAGGTCCCAAAGTATCCATCAGGTTCCATAAAAAGCCCCGCTTTTGCTTCAGCCTCCTTGAAATTCCTGTACTCGAGTAGCTGAACGACTCCATCATCTATCATCAACCACACGTACAATATCCTAAGCACCAAAGAACAGAAAATGCCCCAATTATTCTGTAATAATTACAACTCTTTCAACACTACCTACATAAATCCTACTGTTACCGATGACCGACCGAATATATTAGCCTGGCTATCCCCACTAGATCCTAAGATACGTCATCAGGACATCCGAGACCGGAGAGTTGGAAATGTGGGGGAATGGGTATTACAAACCGAGGAGTTTAGAAACTGGTACGCCGGTAGTGAGGGAGGTGGATCCGACAAGAATGTTTTGTTTTGCTCAGGAGGTCCGGGTGTTGGTAAAACTTACATTAGGTGACATTAATGAACCTCAGAGGGTGGAAGAGAAAGGTCAAGTGCTGACAAGGGGTGAGGGCAGTTCCATGGTAATAGACTATTTATGCAGTCAGACTAGAGGACAAAATGTCACGGTTGCTTGTTTTTATTTCGACTTCGCCGCACAAAACGAGCAGTCCCCCGCCAGCATGCTGGGCTCCTTGCTAAAACAGCTGGTTTTTGGACTTGAAGAGATCCCGGAAGAGGTATCAGGAGCATACCAAGACCGAAAAAATGCCGTCGGTGGGCAGGGACCGAAAATTTCTGATATTTTGAAAATGCTGCAGACTACCACGGTCAGAAAGCGCGCGTTCATATGCATCGACGCTCTCGATGAATGTGCAACAGAAGACCAAGTCAAGCTTCTCGATTCACTGGGTCAACTCCTGCAGCAGTCTCCGTGCACTCGACTATTCGTGACTGGAAGGCCGCACATTTTACCTGAAATCAGAAGGCGTCTAGGTGGAAGAGTGACAAGCATATCCATAAGCCCCAAGAGGGAAGATATTGTCACATATATCCATAGCAGGCTGGCCGCGGATACAACCCCTGATGCCATGGACAGTGCTCTGGAGGCAGACATCCTGAAGAAAATTCCTAGCGACATTTCGGAAATGTATGTAGAACCAACGACACCCCCGGAAGCTACCTTAATTTATCCACTAACAAATACATGTCTAGATTCCTGCTAGTCTCGATGAATATCGATGCCATCTTGCAAGAAACTACAACGCGTCGCAGGCGACAAAAGCTTAGTGCAATTACCGATGGCCTAGGATTAGAGGGCGCTTATGGCGAGACCCTGGGGCGGATAAAGAGACAGAGTAGGGCCAGAGTGAGGCTGGGCGTGGCTGCGCTGATGTGGATTTCCTACTCTGAGCGGCCCTTGAAAGTTGTTGAATTGTGTTACGCCCTAGCGGTCGAAATAGGGTCACCGAATTTCGATACCGATGATGTTCCTTCAATAGGAACATTGCTATCTTGCTGTCAAGGCCTTGTCACCGTAGACAAGGAGGCTTCCACACTCCGGCTAATTCATTTTACCCTTCAAGAGTACCTCCGGGCTCATCCAGAGCTTTTTGGTGCAGTTCACTCGACAATCGCGGAGACCTGCTTAAGTTATCTGAATTCAAAACAGGTCAGAGCACTTGCGACGAGCCCCTCTCCGGATCACCAGGGCACACCTTTTCTCGAATATTCTTCCGTGTATTGGGGAGTGCATGCGAAAAGGGACCTTTCAGATTGCGCGGAGGTGCTTGCTTTGAAGCTGTTTGGCGACTACAATAACCACATATCAACTAGAACCCTTTTGAAGGCACTGGAACCTGAAGGATATTCGTACTCTATCGATTTTGATAAACCCCACCTCTTGAGTGGCCTACATTGTGCATCTTTCTTCGGGATTGTCGAGATTGTAGCTGGTTTGATAGAAGTGGAAGGTTGTGATATCAACCAGAGGGACTGTGTGGATAATACGCCTCTCGTGTGGGCTGCTCTCAATGGGCACGAGCCAGTTGTTGAAATGCTACTCAAACGGGGCGATATTGATCCCGACAAAGCGGGTCGGTACAGCCAAACACCACTCTTTTGTGCTGCTTGGAATGGGCACGCTGGAGTGGTGAAAATGCTCCTCGAGCGGGGTGATGTCAAACCCGACGATCTAGACAAGTACGGCCGAACGCCACTCCTCTGTGGTGCTTGGGGTGGGCATGAGGCAGTAGTGAAAATGCTTCTCGAGCGGAATGAGGTCAATCCCGACAATCCAGATGACGACGGCCGAACGCCACTCTATTGTGCTGCTCGGAATGGGCATGAGGTAGTGATGGGAATGCTTCTCGAGCGGAGTGAGGTCAATCCCGACATGCCAGATAACAGCGGCAGAACACCACTCTATGTTGCTGCTTTGAATGGGCACCTGGGAACCGTGGGGGTGCTTCTTGAACGGAACGAGGTCAACCCCGACAAGCCGAATAACGACGGCCGAACACCACTGTATGCTGCCGCTTGGAAAGGGCACCCGGGAGTCGTGGGGGTGCTTCTTGAACGGGACGAGGTCAACCCCGACAAGCCAAATAGCGCCGGCCGAACACCGCTCTACTGTGCTGCTCGAAGTGGGCATGAGGCAGTGGTAAAAATGCTTCTCGAACGGGACCAGATTAACCCCAGCAAGCCAAATAACAGTGGCCGAACACCACTATACGCTGCTGCTTCGAATGGGCACGAGGGAGTGGTGAAAATGCTCCTCGAACAGGATGCGGTCTACCCCGACAAGCCACGTAACAGCGCCCGCACACCACTCTGGGCTGCTGCTTGGAACGGGCATCTGGGAGTCGTCAAAATCTTTCTTGAACGGGACAAAATCACCTCCGACAAGCCACATTAGGGCGGCCGCACATCACTCTCGCATACTACCTTCAATAAACATGAAGGCGTGGTAGGGGTGCTACCCGAGCGGGACGAGGTCATCCCTGACAAGCGAGATAACCAAGGCCGAACACTTTTCTCAAATGCTACAAGCAATGGGTACGCGGGTGTGGCTCAAATACTCCTCGGAAGTGACGGCGTCAGCCCCAGCAAACCAAATGAGTGTGGCCAAACACCTCTCCGCCTAGCTACTCAGCCTGGCTACACAGCGGCGATGGCGCTTCTACAGCCCGGGCGTCCCTCTTCGTCACACAAAATTTTCATTATAATATTCGCTTCTATTTTTATTTTCTCCTTGTAAATTTTAGATTCCTATTAAGGTATTTGGTTATGAAGTTATGCGGATGTGCAGATAGGTGGGTATCTGGCTGGGTGATAATATATTGGTATAGGGAAACTGGTCTTGTGGTGTGCGGCGACTAGGTGCTTGGCAGTGGGTTATTCTCACATCTTATGCCTAGCGGCATAAGGTACTATTTTTCGGTTTTGGTGATATCGATTAGGCGTTGGGCATTGGGTATCGAGTATTTGGTTCCATAACATTTCTTTCATACCCTATGTCCTTAGCCATATGGGAGTTCACACACTGGCAAGGCATAGGTTTTAGGGATCACAGAGGATCATACCGTAGACTCTGGCGGTAGAGAGACCGTTGCCAAGTGGGATGTGCGTAAAATTGGTGTTGGACTATACTATATGTGGAAGAAAAAAGCGAAAAAACATCAAAGCGAATGGCAATCAAACCTGATTTTGCCCCGAAGATGGTATAGCTCTTGCGAGTCACCACATTGGCAACGGTCTCTCTACCGCCAGAGTCTACGGTAGGATATCAGGATGTTCTGGATGCTTGATACGGCTAGAGGTCGGGATGTATCAATTTAATGTATACATTCAGAGTTCGCTGGGTTTCGTAATTTTTTCGGCATTGTTAGATGGGGAGATATCTCTTCTGGCCTGTCCTAGACTGACGGGGGGAGTGGCCGGCCAGTTTACCGTTTCTTGCACGTTTCACTGCGCTTGAAGCCTACCGCGATCTTTTTTTTTTTTTTTTTGTATCATGCGCTTTGATTAGCAACTACGGGGTACAAAGGCTACGTGCAGCGGTAAGCTATGGTAAGGAAAAACCCCCTGTGTAAAGAAATCCACCACGGACCACCGGAAAAAACCATTATCCCAAGTCCCTCTGGTGTGGGACCAACCGCATGATCCTACCGCGAAAGACAAAAACCCCTGCCGGCTAAGCGGACGACAAGAAAAATTCATCAAACACAGTAAGCAGGAAACAACAGAAAAACCAGCCCCGAAAACTCCTCCCCTTTAAAACAAAGTAACAAAAGAAACTCCGGTCATATCTGAAAAGTGCTCTAACAGAAACCCGACCGTAAAAATCTAGCCTAAACTAAAAGATAACATGCGGGGGAACAGTAAACGCTAAAACCAAGCAAATCCGTCACATTCCTCCATAACCCAAGGTGTTGACATTGTCAAAGGAGGTAGTGCAATACCATGACCGAGCGTACCCGAGGGGTGCGACCGAGCCCATCGCCGGGGATGGGTGGTACCGTAGGCAGTAAGCATGCCAGCTGTGAAAGGTGCCTCGGGAAAAGAGTGAGCTGTTAGCGGGTGGAGGTTGTTTGGCTGTAACCGAGTCACGGGACGAAACTGAACAGTGGAGAGGAGGGGTAGACCCAGGACAGTGACATGGGAGACAAGGACCACCAAGGGGTCGCCACTTTTCGCGATGCGACTGTACCTACTGAAGCTTTCAGGAGAGAGTGCGATACTACAAAGCACTGCCACCAGTGCCACTCCTTTACAGATTACCCGAAGCTAAACAACGACATGCAGGTATGACGAGGGGTTGCCGACCGTGCAAAAGCTAAGCGAAGAAACAAAGCAAGTGCGGGGAGGGGATGTGCAGCTCCCTCAGAGTGCGGGTGGTGGAAGTTGACGATGATTTCTGATGGTGTTGAGATTTCAATCGCCGGGTGTGTAGAGGAGATGGTTCGTGGAAGCCTACCGCGATCGCACTTATCTTCTTTTATACATTTTATAGGATCCAACGGTAGATCCTCTTTGCACATTAATTTTGTTCATTTTGCTCGCAAGAGTGTTGTACCAGTAGACCTAAGTGTTATTCGGACCATATAAAATCGGCAAAAATACGGGATGCGAGTTTTTCTGAAGTGTGAAAGCTAGTGCGCAAGCAGCCGGTTAACTAGGGTATCATCATGATTTACGTTCACTATAACTTAGATATAGCCTAAAGAAGGTCGTGTCTATACCGATATGTTACTACCTTCGAGCTAGTGGTTAAAGGGATCGTTAGGAGGCAATCCACACTTTTTAGTTCTACTTCCTAAAGAAAATAAATATAATAGGGAGCCTTTAAACTAGGAAAAGCAACTCTTATTTTGCGATCACCATATGTACCCTGAAAAATTCGATATAGACTACGACCAAGCTCTTCTTACATGGTCTTCGGTGCAGATCGCCTGCATAGGGTAAGATTTGTTTATATTCTAATGCGCGCACGGGAGGCAAGCGTGCACTGAATGAGAGGATCTAGACGAGAGTGAATATTATGGTGCAGATCGCTTAGCCGTACATTAGCATCGGGTGAGAGGCGGGGGTTTAATGTGGGGTGAATAGAGATCGTTAACCTAGTACTTGAGTACTGTACGGTACCGGTATTGGCAGAAGGCAGTTCGGGGATTGGGGCGGGTGCTCCGTGAAGGGGAGAGCAGCTTAATCGAGATGGAGAAACTATTTCCCGGGTTTGCTTCAGTTATCTATTTGGCTATCTCAGGATTACATGTATCATGGCGCCATCCTATCGGCCAAGGGTTGGATGGCATGAATCCTTGTCTGGATTGTCGAGGAGACCCTGACCCAAACCCAGCGGCTTACCAAATTCGCTGAAAAGCAACTTGCATGGTGTGTCGCTGTGCATGCCAAAAAGAGCCTCAACACATCAACACGTAAAAAGTAATACAACTTCTTAGTCTAAAAATTTATTCTGCGAGATAACCTCTGAAATTTAATAAAAAAGGTTTAGTGTGGTTGTTATGGTAGTAGGCAGCAGTGAGTCTGGCGGAATAGTACCGTATCGGTAGCATGATGGTTGAAGAGGGGCAGCCGTTGTCATGAGCATTTCGGGTATTTTGTTTGCGCTCGAACATGGCAGTTTAATTGTAAGTTTACTGGAGATTTACTCGACTGTCGTTCAATCAATTTACTGGTAAATCTCGGACCTTAAGTTACTATAGGTTCTGGTAGAAGGCTATTTATCAACATAGTTAACTGCTCTATCAATTCCTGCCTACGGCCCCTATCTTCGCAGAGCCTAACTTAGCAGCGTACAAGATTGCGAGAAGATATTTTGGCCCCGATCTACACAATGGGCTATGCAGGTAATATTTGTGTCTATCAGTTGATTCGTTTGTGAGTATTGATGTACCGGTACTGGTATATATGCCAAACTGACCAATACCACGACGGGCACTCTAGGTCTGGGGGGGGTATTTCACGACGGCGCAAGGCTTGTATTAGACCTCAGGATGGGATAGTGCTTAAATAAGTGGAGGATTTCTAACTAGTAATGCAGTGGGCAAAAGCAGAGCATTGTCAGCACGAATTTAGTGAGGGTGATAAGAGGGTGCTGAGGTATTATATCTATCAGGCTCCACAAATAAACCCCGCTTTTCTTCAGCCTCAGGAATTCCGGTAGTCAACCAACTCCATCACCCATCATCTCCAATATCCATCACAGCAAAAAAATACAGAAAATGTCTCAACTATTCAGTCATAATATCGGCTCTTTAAATACAACTAATATTAACTTTACTGCTGCCGACGACCGAACTAATGTCGTAGCCTGGCTATCCCCACTAGATCTTGGGTTACGCCATCAGGACATCCGGGACGGCAGGGTTGAGGATATAGGGGAATGGGTTTTACAAACCGAGGAGTTTAGAAACTGGTACGCCGGTAGTGAGGGAAGTGGATCCGATAAGGCGGTCTTATTTGGCTATGGAAATCCAGGTGTTGGGAAAACATACATTAGGTAACGGGAATGAACCTCAAGAAGTGGAAGAATGACAAGTGCTGACAAGCGGTGATAGCTCGTTGGTGATAGATACCTTGTGTGGTCTGGCCGGAAGACGAAATGCCGCGGTTGCATGTTTTTATTTCGACTTCGCCACGCAAAAGGAACAGTCCCCCGTGAACACGCTGGGCTACTTGCTGAGACAGTTGGTTTTCGGATTGGAGGAGATTCCGGAGGAGATATCACGCGCTTACGAAGACCAAAAACATGTTATTGGTGAGCAGGGACCGCAAATTTCCGCTATCCTGAAGATGTTGCAGATTACCTCGTCTAAAAAGCCCGCATTCATATGCATCGATGGTCTAGACGAGTGTGAGATCGAATACCGGGCTAAGCTTCTCGGTGCGATTCGCGAACTCCTCCAACAGTCTCCGCGCATTCGAATATTCGTGACTGGAAGGCCGCACATTCTGCTAGAGATCGAAAATAGTCTTGCCGGAAGTGTGACGAGTGTATCCATAAGTCCCAAGAGAGACGATGTTATTAGATATATTCGTAGCAGGCTGGCCGCGGGCACAACTCTCGATGCGATGGACACTGGTCTGGAGGAAGATATCCTGAAGAAAATTCCGTGCGATATTCCTGAGGTGTATGTAAAAGCGACAGTGCTGTGGAAGCTCCCTCAAGTCATCCGCTGACAGATACAAATCTAGATTCCTTCTGGTCTCGCTCAACATTGATGCAATCCTGGAAGAACCCACTATCCACCATAGGCGGCAAAAGTTCAACGCAATGACATACAGCTTGGGGCTAGAGAGTGCATATGGGAAAACTTTGGATAGGATAAAAGGACAGGGTGGGGCTATAGCGAGGCTTGGCATGGCCGCCTTGATGTGGATCTCGCACTCGGAGCGGCCCTTGAAGGCTGATGAATTATGCCACGCCCTAGCGATTGAAATAGGGGCGCCGAACCTCAATACCGACAATGTTCCTTCAATAGGAACAGTGCTAGAACGTTGTCAAGGACTTGTCGCCGTTGAGAACGAGGCTTCAACTGTCCGATTAATCCATTCTACCCTTCAAGGGTACCTCCGGGCTCATCCCGAGCTTTTTGGCTCAGTTCACTCGAAGATGGCTGAGACATGCTTAAGCTATCTGAATTCGCAACAGATCAAAGCTCTTTCGACGAGGCCCTCCCCCGATTTCCAAGACGCACCTTTTCTCAATTATTCTTCGCTTTATTGGGGAATGCATGCAAGAAGGGACCTTTCAGGTTGCGCAAAATCGCTTGCACTGAAGCTATTTGACAACTACAATAATCACATATCTACCAAAACCCTCTTGGAAGCACAGGAAGAATATTCATCTACGATTGATTTCAATCAACTCCCACTGTTCAGTGGCCTACACTGTGCATCACTCTTCGGGATTGTTGAGATTGTGGCTGATTTGATAGAGATGGAAGGTTGTGATATCAATCAAAGAGACTGTGTGGATAATACACCTCTCGTGTGGGCTGCTCGAAATGGGCACGAGCGGGTTGTTGAAATGCTACTCAAACGGTCCGATGTCAGCCCCGACGAGCCGGGTAAGGGCGGCCAAACGCCACTCTGGAGAGCTGCTACGTGTGGACATGAGGCAGTGGTGAGAATGCTGCTCGAACGGGACGAGGTCAACCCCGATAAGCAGGATATCTACGGTCAAACAGCACTCCGTTGTGCTACGATCAATGGGCACGCAGGGGTGGTGAAAATGCTGCTCGGACGAGACGAGGTCAACCCCGAAGGGGTAGATCACGACGGGCGAACACCACTCGGTTGCGCCGCTTTGAACGGGAACGTGCAGGTGGTGGAAATGCTGCTCGAACGGGATGAGGTCAGTCTTGACAGGCAAGACAACGATGGTCGTAGACCGCTCTTTTTTGCCGCTTCGAATGGACACGCGGAAGTGTTGAAAATGCTGCTCGGACGAGACGAAGTCGGCCCTGACAAACAAGACAACTACGGCCGTACCCCACTTTTTTATGCCGCTTTGAATGGGCACGCAGAAGGAGTGAAAATCTTGCTCGAACAGGCCCAAGCCACCCCCGATACGATCGATAACGATGGCCGAACGCCACTATTTCATGCGGCTTTGAATGGGCATTCGGGGGTAGTGAAAATTCTGCTCAGCCGGGACGATGTCATTCCCGATTCGGCTGATAACGATTGCCGAACACCACTCTGTTGCGCCGCTTTGCACGGGCACGTGCAGGTGGTGGAAATGCTGCTCGAACGGGATGAGGTCAGTCTTGACAGGCAAGACAACGATGGTCGTAGACCGCTCTTTTTTGCCGCTTCGAATGGACACGCGGAAGTGTTGAAAATGCTGCTCGGACGAGACGAAGTCGGCCCTGACAAACAAGACAACTACGGCCGTACCCCACTTTTTTATGCCGCTTTGAATGGGCACGCAGAAGGAGTGAAAATCTTGCTCGAACAGGCCCAAGCCACCCCCGATACGATCGATAACGATGGCCGAACGCCACTATTTCATGCGGCTTTGAATGGGCATTCGGGGGTAGTGAAAATTCTGCTCAGCCGGGACGATGTCATTCCCGATTCGGCTGATAACGATTGCCGAACACCACTCTGTTGCGCCGCTTTGCACGGGCACGTGCAGGTGGTGGAAATGCTGCTCGAACGGGATGAGGTCAGTCTTGACAGGCAAGACAACGATGGTCGTAGACCGCTCTTTTTTGCCGCTTCGAATGGACACGCGGAAGTGTTGAAAATGCTGCTCGGACGAGACGAAGTCGGCCCTGACAAACAAGACAACTACGGCCGTACCCCACTCTTTTATGCCGCTTTGAATGGGCACGTAGAAGGAGTGAAAATCTTGCTCGAACAGGCCCAAGTCACCCCCGATACGATAGATAACGATGGCCGAACGCCACTCTTTCATGCAGCTTCGAATGGGCAAGCGGAAGTGGTGAAAATACTGCTTGAACAGGACGAAGTCAGCCCTGACAAGCCAGGCAACGATGACCAAACACCTCTCTCTCGTGCCGCTTTGAATGGGCATGCGAGAGTGGTGAAAATACTGCTCGACCGGGACGAGGTCAACCCCGATAATCCAGATAAGGATGGCCGAACACTACTATTTTATGCCGCTGAGAGAGGACACACGGACGTGGTGAAAATCCTACTCGAACACGACAAGGTCAATCCCGACAGGACAGATATCCACGGTCAAACAGCCCTCTTCCTTGCCGCATGGAATGGGCATGCGGGGGTGGTGAAAATGCTGCTCGAACAGGACATGGTTAACCTTAACAAGCCAGCCAAGGACGGGCAAATTGCACTCAATTTCGCCGCTCGGCATGGGCACTTGGAAGTAGTGAAACTACTGCTAGGAAGGGACGACATCGACCCCAGAGAACTTGCCAAGTACGGCCGTACGCCTCTTCCGTACCGGGTTCTGCTATCGTGGCCCGGGGTTTTCCTCGTACTCTCTTTCCTTCTCTTGTTCTGGTCACGAAACTTCTTTACATACTTATTGTTCAATTTCTTTCTCTTCTTTATAATTAGAAGATTTCATTCCGCTATAATTAATTATTTTCGGTCTTCTTCCCCCAAAGTTTAGATAATATGGTGGAAAAAAATAGAATATGCGGCGTAAGTATCTTTAATTGGCGGAAAGCGGCGCGAAAGCGAGCGGTTAACTGTTTTATGATTGGTTTCCCTTATTCACATGGCCCAAGGAAAATGGGGTTCTTGTATGCTATTATTCTGAAGACCTGAACCAAAGGGCAAGTTTGGGAGGCTGTTTACGCTTATTGTTCTTGCTCTTCAAAGAGTGTTGACATAATTAGGACTCTTTTAACAACAGTATGAAGATTAACCCCATTCTGCGAGTTTGCAATATAAACTGGAGATGCTGCTGGGCGCACTTAATATGACCCCCGACTCTACGGACCGCCACGGTCGAACACCTCTTGCGTGGGCTGCGGAATGCGGACATATCGGAGTCTTAGAAATGCTCCACCAACGGTGTAGCCTTAGCCAGGGTATCGTAGTATCGTAATGCCAGACCCCACCGACTAAGGAGTGTCTATACGGAGATCCGCCCGAGTTGCAAAGCCCCGACTCGAAGATCATGTTTCTGTTCCTCAGTCAGCGAGTAGCAATAACCCCGGAGCCCCTTCCCCGGTCATGTCCTCTGAGTCGTCTCGCCGCCGTTCCAAACGGATCCGGAGATCTTGACATTCCCGATAATATCTCCTCATAATGAAACCTCCTACGTGTAGTCTTATCCTGCCTCGCCGCTAAGCCCCACTCTCAATTTAGCCCTTCTGTCTCTCCTCACCTTTTTGTGTATGTTACTCCTTCCCATACCAGCTATTCACCAATCCGCCTCCTGTGTCGTTGTATCCTCCTCTTACTTTAAGAATTGCATTGTATCGTGTTTCTACTATTTCGTCTTTTTTTCCTTAGTGCTTAGTGACTATCCCTTCTCTCTTTCCTTCTCCCCATCTTCCCCCTAGCGCAAGTTCTCCCTCCCAGCACTTCTAACTCTGCTGTTTTATGAGAGCTCGCTTTGTACAGAAGAAGAAGGCACATACCTTTTCCATCCCCTAATAATTTCGTCCTGTGCAGTATAAATTTAATATTCATCGATGTTCTTTTTTTTCTTACAAAGTTCCTATTCTTGGCTCCCTCGTCTTTATTCTCTAAGTTTTCACGGAGGAAAAAAGAATCTTGTTCCCGCACCAGGTGAGCTTTCGCCCCTGTCTTTTGTTTTCTTTTCCTGATATTTGAATATCGTTCCCTTCCAATTAGAATTGACTTTTTTTGTTTTCGCGGAGTTCGGTGTGTATTTTACGGCAATTAGAACGCAGAAAAAAAAATTAATATCTCCCTAGTGTATGGTATCCCGGACGTCAGCTATTGAGACCGCTACTTAACTCGGATGACTACCTGTTTCAACTCATGCCGGATTCAATTTATGATGCTAGTATTGCATAGCATGAGATTCCCAAATACAACACAATTTACTGCACCACCCGATATATAGAGTAGGCTTCTCGAAACCTCGACAAAATTCGCAAACGATTTACTCCCTAACTTAGGTAGCTAGCCTAAGATATCAAGCCCGGTAACCACCACCTCCTAACTGCAGAGATATGAAACTCAGCAAGAAGCTTTCTATCGTATTTGAATTGAGCTGGAGACATCTGTTGATTCCGTTTAACTGCTTTCTTATATGTACCCCTCCTTCGCTCTTCCATTCCGCTCAATCTGTAAATGATGCCTCGTCGCCGCTGGGCGTAAGAGTTAGTGCAGGGAGGAAAAGCATCTTATTCCTGGACTTACTGGATCTCCAAATGCCTCATTCCGATAAGTTCTAGTACGGAACACAAAAGCCGTCTAGTGACAGGGGGTATACAGCGTTGTAATTACATGTGAGAGGCTGGGGGGGGGGGGAGAATTGGAAATTAGAGACAAGGGAATAGAGTGAAGATAGTATAACTCATGGGCCTAGACCACCGTGGCACTCTCTGCGTTGATTTTCATTCCTGCCGGTGCCTAAAATCACCTCTATATATCTAGCTCATTGCACATGCATGAGGGTTTTGTCCGCATCCACTCCCGTATGTGTAAGGTTGGAAGTCTCTAGGTGCTGCTAGGTATATTGTAGCTTTATCTCGTTGTTTGGCGAGGTCTAGGGTGTCAGCTATGCTTACGTCGGAGGAGCTATTAGGTTCTGCAACTAGCAGTGTTCATATTGGAAGATACAAGGTTGAACAAACGGGCATGCGGCCGAGATGGGCTGCGTAAATACTGTAGAGGCTGCGCCAGTGTGTGCTTGGGCACTATCATCAGATAGCTCCAGGGAGTGAGAGTCTTTACTATACGTTTGTTTGTTTGGCTGGGAGATTGTGGTGAGTGTTCTTTTCTTTTATTGCTACTGGGGTAGAGGGGAATGGGGATGCGCGTAGGAGGAAATGGTGGGGATAACTGTCTGTGGTGATGAATAGAACGACCAGGAAGGCTCTATTATGTTTAATATATACTCCTCCCTTTACTGATTGTCAGCATGGATGTGAAAGAGGTTACAAGCTATCAACACCAACTGCATTTCGACCGTCTTTAATCTCCAACAGTATATAGTACAGTAGTTGCCTATGGTACAACCACCGGGTGGAAGGTCTTGGCACCCCCCCCCATTTTGCACCAAAAGTATCTTACTTTATAGGCATTTATCAAGCCCTTCTAATGCAAACAAAAATATACAGGTAATTAAACCAGAGTGGAGAGTCCATGAAAATTTGCCTTGTCACAATTTTTTTGTTTTGAAAAAATTCTGTCAAGGATGGTGGTGGTGCATTTGGCAGTTGGGCAAGTGGTACTTGCAATTTTGTATGTGAGCCCCATACAAAAGATACATCTATATAATATCAGCTATGGAATACCTACAATAGCTGTTAACTAATGTAACATAAGAGCACAAAAAGGCCATATAATCAAATTTCATGGAATTTCCTACTATCCATAATAATTACCATCATTGTTTACTCCATAATATAACATTATTAAGTTTGTGAAGTGGGATACTTTTGGTGTAAAATGGGGGGGGTGCCAAGACATTCCACCCGGTAGTTGTACATGATAATGATAAAATGGTCGATAAAGATGGACCGATGAGGGCTAGAAAATAGGAAAAAATTAAAGAGGAAGCAATCGTGAAAGAGCTAATCGCTTTCTAGGGGGGTAGGGTATCAGGGAGAAGGGCGGGCCGACGGGATCGACCGAGAAGAGCTTTGAAGTAGGTCAGACGGATCAAGTGAGGAGTGCCCGGGACTTAGTTGCTATCTAATACTCGAGTACTCGTTCAGTTCCCGACAGGGTGGTGAGAAGTATGGGTCGGCGACGAACAAGCGTATTTGGCAAGCAAAAAAATTGAATTCGTCAAAGTAGGGCGACAAGAAGAGGTACCTGTAACCGTTCCTTGTTGGTCATTGGCTGATATTTGTTGTGGCCCCAGAGACTGTACCCGGTTTGATTCCTGTTGAATGAGACTAAAGTCGTTGATATCCGCTTTCGTAGACCTAGTATGGTAGGCTAGTAGGATGGGTTTCCCTCCCGGCAGTCGCACCAATAAGCGTAATAGAATCCGGGAATAGTTGCAGTCTACTCTCACCGCTGCCGGGCCCATTAGAGTCGCAAATAGAGGGTTTAGAGTCCAAATCTGGCTATCTAAAGGAAAGCTTTATGTTTAGTATGGTGTAGGGGCTTGGCTGTTTAAGAGACACCAACGCAAAAACGGGCCTGTGTTCTCAGGAATCACAGAAACGTTGGCCCTAGAACAAGAAAAAGGTAAAGATTAGACAGGATCATGCCCCCATGTTATACCACTAAAGGAATGGCTTACTTGGGCTAAGGTTGTGGCTAGACATGCAACCAGGGGGGGCACTCTGAAGAGTGCCTGGCAGCGGAACATTAAAATAAGGCGGTAGAGATCTTCGGTAAGTCGCGAGTGGAAGATATGGCGAAGGGGTAGGCGTGGAGGTGGTGAGGAGGTTGACGAAGATGGTTTCTGTGGCGCAGCTGGGGGCTGGCGCAAGGGTGAGGGGAAGGGTGTAGCTTCGTTGGAGGGAGTGGATAGAGAGGAGAGGTTGACGAGGTTGGGGGGTAGAATGGAGAAGTTGACGGGGCTGTTGGCGGGGGGTTAGGACGATGAAAGAGAAAGTGAAAAGTCTGATTGAAGCAATGGTGGAAATTGAGAGGGGTGTGGATACGGCGGGGGTGAGGGTTTCGGCAATGCTCGATTTCACAGCTGGGGAGTAGTGAGATGGGGGGGATCAAGGGCCGTGTAAATATTACGTTTATGTAGCTGAGGTTAGGGCGGATGAGAGGTGCAGCCCACAGAAAGTCCGAAGAGAATAAATCCCGGAAAGAAAGAGCTCAACATAAATTTGCAGCACAACATAATTTTATGGCTTAGCCGAGTGAAATTGTGGCCTCACATAACTGGGTGGCTTAAGAGAGCCAAGTAAGTTTGCCTTGTTAAATGGTCTCACATATTTAATTCTTGTACCACTTATACCACGATCTAATATGCCACGAGCCCTATCTTTGACACTTCTGAGCTCAAGAGTACCCGAGCACACTAGCGTTTTAGAAGATAGCAATCATCGGTGGAATGAAGTGTCAAGAAGCACGAGAACAAGCGAAATACGACTCTGCTAACCTTCTCTTGTATTAACTGTTGGAGGTTGTGTGGCTCAGACAACCCCACACAAATCATTGGTTCCATTGGAAAACCCTAAACCCTAGGTACCCCATCTCACTTCAACAATGTTGAACCAAGCGCCTATTTTAACCTGCCTGAGAGCACAACGAAAAAAAACCTCAACTAGAGGTAAGGCTAGCTAAAAAGAAAATGGAAGATATAGATTGTTATTTTGAAATTTGATGCATCTCTTGGCAGTAGTTTTTTTTAATTATTTCATAGTTCCCCCCCTTAAAGCATCGGGTTTTACTCCTACATTGGTTTATACGAGTACTGGTAGCTGGGCTCACCAACTCTTTTATGCTATATATCTTTCGGTATGCCCTCAGATAATTTGCCTGTATTTTAGGAATTCTACGGTGCTTGACTGCGAGCGTGCTAGAAGATGTTTCCGACCTCCACCTAGTCCTGCATCGCGGAGTTTGATCCGTCAAGTTACAAGAACAGTGCCGGGCGCGTGAAAGCCGACTCGATGGAACAATAAAAGACAAGACAACGACCCAAACTACTGCCACACCAGATCACAGGAATTAAGGAAATAAGGGTAAGGAAAGGAAGAGATAGTTAGTAAGTACAGACCTATGGATTTATTTCATTAATTAGATTCTAGGAGAGGGCAGTGACAATTTTAGTATTAGAGGGAAGAAAAGTGAACAACTAAGAATATGCCCATATCGGGAACTCAAGTGATATTCTCTGATGCATGCCACATTATCCGTGTGAATTCGGCGATACAAAAATGCCAAGGGATACCGGGGAATATACTTTTTATTGCAGAATAACCTTGATAAAATCCACGACAAAGTGAACAGGAGGGTCGGTTTTAGATGCCCAGCAATAGGCGTTACCATACCGTACAGTCTTCAGAGGGGTCGCTAGGAGACAGGGGGGCGACGAACTGGGATCAGTTCCCAAAAATATTTTGTAACCCTAACCTTGACAACCCCGTTTTCTGCCCACCAAACATCTCTGTTTGTCACCTCAGTTTTGTCGCGACTACTGAGAAGACTGTAAATTGTATACAATGAAAATTTAATGATTGAAGTCATCAGCCGCCAACAACACTAACTTAGCTGTATGAGTTTGTTGATTGGTTCATATATAAAGCTTGATATCTTTGTACTTGTATATATTACAATTTTCTGTGTACGATTATGTGGTGTAGGAGCGAAATCTTCTGGGACAGCTGAAAAATGAAAGAAAGAGGTATCAAGAGAAAGTTGTATTCGGTGGTCTACACATTGACAACTGTGGGAGACAGCTCCCTTAAATACAGAACAGAATATGTGAGACTACTCTGGGTATCTCGTCACGATGATCACAGTACATCCCTAACTTGATACGTGCCCTTTCTTCCACCTATTTGCAAACTATCCTCCACCGCTCCCTTCTCCGTTCACTTTCCCACTTTCCTACCTCGGCTCCACTCGGTATCTTCTTTACCGAGGAGTTACTATGGTGAATTGTCCGAGATCGTTCTCGTATTCGCTAGGAAGGTATGATGTCCGGGGACCACGGAGTGAGTGCTGGTGATATACAATACCTCTCCTCACCGGTACTCACTCCTGGGTTTTCATGTTCATTATTCTGGCTATCATTTGCTGAGCGTTGTAGTGTAACAATCGAGTGGTCAGTAAACCCTAGCCTGAGGTTGTGTTTTGTGAAGGATGGCGGGGGAAGTGCTTTTGTGAAAATATCGGCAGTCATATCTGCGGTTGGGCAATAGGTGAGTATAATTCTCCTGTCTTCAACATGTGCTCGGATAAAGTGGTACTGGATATCAATATGTTTTGTTCGCTGATGATATTCTAGGTTATGGGCTAATGCGATTGCCCCCTGATTGTCGATATAGGTATGTTTCATTTCCTTCATATGATTCCTCGCTCCAAGATCGTATACTATTGCTTGGATCCATAACGATTTTTTAACACCTTGCGTAAGGGCCATATATTCGGCCTCAGTCGATGATAACGCTATAGTTCTCTGTTTCTTACTGTTCCAGGAGACAGCTGTGCCATTCAATACAAATGTGTACCCTCCAATCGACTTTCTATTCTCATCTGATCCCTAATTAGCATCGGTAAAGCCAGGCCCACTTCCCCCACCTTCTCCAGTCCCATAATAGAGTCCGCGGTTTTGAGTATCCATCAGGTACTGAAATACTCTTTTAACCGCAGTCCAGTGAGTTGAACTTGGGTTAGTGCTGAATTGACTAACATTTGAGACAGCATAGGCGATATCGGGGCGTGTTCCCAATATTGCGTACATCAAGAACCCCATTGCCGATTGGTATCTGCGTCTTTCCAATTCGGATACTTCATAGCCTGGAGTAGTTTTTTCTAGTTTTGTGTGCGGATCGGCTGGAGTAGGTGCTGGATTGCAGTCGAGCATTCCATAATCGTCTAGGATTTTTTGTATGTATTTCTGCTGTGAGAGGTACAATTTCCTCTAGTTCCTATTGCTGTAACATTCCAGGTTCATGAGAGCTGGTGCAATAGGTGACGATCGATCTATATAGTATATGAGAACATTCTTAAGCCATTCCTACGTTGTATACGGACAACGCTGCTCTCATACTATATTGATCATATAAAGGGATATAAAGAATATCATTTAAGATAGTAAATAGGAAAGTACTTAGATGACTGCGTGATGAGCAAACTACAGGTCCTTTTTTTTTTTTTTTTTTTTTTTATCTCTTTTTATTTTGTTTTACTAAGCCGGTAGCTAACTAGGTACAAAGTCTCTACAGCTGTAAACCGCTGATGTCGACAAAAAACCTCCCACTACAGTCCATCCCGAGCCCCCAATGCTAAAACCCTCTGACCCTGCCCGACGAACATAACTACTTTGACATGATGGTAGAAATCGAACACCCGGTACTATGGGTAGAAACAACAAAGGAAACCACGGGCCTGAATACCACGAACCAAAAACCTCCACAGACATGCACCCCTAAAAAACAAGCCCCAAAACGACAGTGAGAAACCTATGAAACCGAACAAAGAAAACTTCAAGCCCAATCTAGAAATCCCAACCCCATTGACAAAAGGGTGGATATACCAACCCACACGAGCACACACGAGGAACGTAAGTTCGGAGCATATAGCCCGGCAACGAGAGTCGAGGCGAGGACCAGCGGGAGATCCATATAACCAAGCCAGTCGCGGCGGAAATGTGTGGCGAGTGAAGCGAGGCCCAAGGGCCACCGGAAACACAGCGGAGAGGAGGAGTGCATAACCCACTAAAGACGGGGCCAGAGGCTGTAGCCTGAACACCCTAGGAACCAGACAGTTTCACCCACACGCACGCGGCCATGTGAGATCTCAGGTCCAGACCATCATGAGGAGACAGAGGCCGGCGGAAAAAAAGAGACTTGTGGCTGTAACAGAGCGACTGGACGAAACCGGCGGAGGAGAGAGGAGGGGTAGACCCAACACCAAGAAGTACGAAGCAAAGGACCCCCAAGGCATCACGACTTTTCGACGATGCGACCGTACCGACCCTAGGGCACAGGAGATAGTGCAATACCAGAGAGCAGAGCCACCGGGGCCACTACTTCACCGATAACCTGAACCTGCGCTATGCTTATGACAAGGGGGAGGGGTTGCCGACCGTGCAAATGCTAAGCGAGGGCAGCAAAACAAGTGCGGAGAAGGGGGTGGGGGAACGCGACTGTGAGACCCCATAGACAAGAGCACCCAAATACTGAAGCCATCAGAAGGGAAACAGAGGGAGGAGAGGGGGGTAGGAGCTTCACTCTCCTAGGCAGCGAGGCCATTAGAAGAGGGGAGAGGGTAAGATTCCCCACGATGCTTTCACCGGAGTAGTGATTTCA
>NESQ01000294.1:0-123981 GCA_003070745.1 Tuber borchii | reverse complement strand
AGACGACGAAAGCAATCCCGATGAAAGCTTGGGCGAGGACAGTTACAACGACGAGGAAACGTCGGGAGATACTCGGGCGCCTGCTAGTAATCCCCGCCGTACTAGTAATCGCCGTCGTACTAGAGACATCATTGTTGTTGTAAGTTTTTGTGCCCAATGTGCTTTTGATTCAATATCTTAATACAAACTCTATGGCTAATCAAACACCTAGGACGACGATAAGGATGTTCATGAACTCCCACGCGGGGGGGACTCAGAAAGCGACTCTCCTCCCATTCGTAATGCACCTAGAAGACGTACCCAGCATTCCGAACATAGGGACCCAGACACCGGGCCCTCTAAGCCGTCGGAGCAAGAACAACTCAGATCCATGAGGGACCCAACTCCCATTCATGATCCACCTGGAAGACGTACGCAGGATTCGGAACATAGGGATCCAGGCACCGGGCCCTCTAGGCCGTCGGAGCAAGAACAACTCAGATCAATGAGGGATTTTGTCCAAGCGAATCCCTGGGCGATGCAGCTATTAAGGAATCCCGAGGCTGTGGCGGCTGAGCCTAGACCACCGACTGTGGTGTCCGAACCTGGACCAGCGACTCTAGCGCCCAAACCAAGAGAGCGTCGTCGTCACGCTCGTGGGCATGATGGCACCATCGATAGCCCTGTTTCCCAACCTGAACAATCTGAGGATCACGATATTCATCGTGGGACGTCCCCTACCCCCACGCCCGAGACCTTTACACTAGCAGCGACTGCCCCGCCTGCTCCTACGACCTCTACTGCTCCTGCCCCTACAAGCGTTCCTCCCGGTATAGCTAGCCCCCCTGCACCCCAGCAAACTACGGCAGCCGGAACTACTAGGGATGCTAGTACCCACCCCAATGCGACACACACCGTCGGAAAAAAAAAAGCCAAAGGCCAAGCTGACACATCTAGTCTTAAACGGCACGACCAGCCTGAACCCCCGACGCCTATCCCCCGTCGAGGGCCAAGTCGCCGCGGACGTCGCTGAACATAAATATCTTCACGTTTTTTCCACCGCCCAAATTCCCCTTTTTTTTGATACATCTTTTCTAGTCGTCTGGCATTCTTTAGATTTTCGTGGGTTGTTGTCGCTTGTATAATAGTAATAGTAATCAAACCCAGAGGCCCCCTTCAAGTTGCTTTGGCACCTGGTATTCGCTACCTTTCGGAATTTTCTCGTACTAGTAATTGGCGCACATCTCGTTCTAGGATGTTATCCAGGCTAGCGTCCACAAACTGCGTGGGTCTATCGCTAGGCTGTGATCTTAGTGCTTATTTTTACATTGGGTTCAGCTGCGCTAATTGGACGTCGGGAGATGAAGGTACATACCGCCAAGTCTTTTTACATATTTTTACATGGGTTCAGCTGCGCTAATTGGGCGTCGAGAGATGAGAGTACATGCCGCCAAGTCTTTTTAGGCGTGGCGAATGAGATGAGCGATAACTCGGTTTCGACTAATTCTTCTTTCACGACTTTGTGCTGAGCCCTCCGGGAGTTGAGATTGTCTGCGTCGCGAGCGCAAGTTTGACGATCCTCAAAACCCGTTCCCCAGCCAATTCATTCACTTGCATACCGAGTGATAGTCTGTGCACGTCTATATCCGGTATCGCGTGAACAGACCGACTGCGTCAGCTTATTCGCGAGCCCCTTGCATACAGGTTCTAAGGCGCCCCCCCCAGCGCTCCGATTCGACATCCGGAAATGAGGGTAGATAATCCTAATCTTCTTTCGGCGTAGCGAGTGTCTCGCGAGCAACCCCTCGTCGCTAACCGACACCCCTTGCAGCTAGATTTCGCCCAGCCAGCATGTTGGCTACTCTTTCATTTCACGTAATTTTTCTGACGCCCGAGTACCGAATTGTCAGTGTCTAGTCCTATAGATCAGTATGTCTCCTCCAAAGCACAAGAACGATTCTGAAAACGCAGTTTCGTAGGCGAATTTTTACTCGGATCGCGCACTCCTTCACTCCATCTAACTCTCTTCGCGAGAATGTGCTGACTCCAGGACTTGAGATTGTCTGGGTCGCTGGCAACAGGATTGAGCCCGTTGCCCGGCCAATTCTTTCAGTTGCATACCGAGTGATAGACTGTGCATGGCTATATCCGGTCTGGCGTGAACTGACAGTGTTTTACTTATTCGCTAGGTGAACTCCTTACATACGGTTTCTAGTGCTTTCAGCGCTGCTGATTTGGTGTTCAGAGATGGGAGTAGATACTCCTAGTGCTCTTTTGGCGTGGCGATGTCTCGCGGGCAGCCCACATCGCTAAACGACACCCCTTGCAGCTAGATTTTGCCTAGCCCCGACACTAGCAACACCTTCATTTCGTCTAATATTTTCCACGACGGACCAGTGAGTCCTATGAGATTCAAGAAAGCCTAGATCACGAACGCAGTATTGAACACTCCCAAACCCCCTTTGCGTAGGCGTCGTTTGCTCTTGCATACCGAGTGATAGTCTATGAGGCTACCAACCCCCTAAATCTTAGTGTACGGGTATAAGACCTAACGCGTCCTATTCAACACAAGAATCTACATAGACTCCTAGCCTTCACAACGCAGGACATATATTTCAATTGTCATACGTCCTGATTCCTATCTTACCCAACGCTCGCTAACGGTCCAGTATCCCACCATGCATTCGAATTCACGGAGTCAGCCAACTGCCCGAGTGGGCAATCTGAACGGGCTAGGCGCAAAGTTGTACCCGACAACATGGGATCCAGTCAGCAAACTGCCCGAGTGGGCAATCTGAACGGGCATAGGCGCGAAGTTGTACCCGACACCATGGGATCCAGTCAGCCAACTGCCCGAGTAGGCAATCTGAACGGGCGTAGGCGCGAACTTGTACCCGACAGCATAGGATCCAGTCAGCCAACTCCCCGAGTGGGCAATCTGAGCAGACGTAGGCGCGGCGCCGTACCCGACACCATGGTATCCAGTCAGCCAACTACCCGAGCAGGCAATCAGAACAGACGTGGACGCGACGTCGTACCGGAGGAGTCCGGATCGGGAACAGAGCAGAATGAACCAGGCAGCTTCCATAGTACGCCACCGAACGACCAGTTATCAAGTCGGAATTCTTCCCCACCCCCAATTGCCGGACGTCTTGAAGGAAGACCGCCAAAGCGCCCACGCAGGAGCACAATTCAGACCACCGCGTATACCGAACCTGAGATGGAGCCTGATGGACAAGGACATCTGGAACCTGTTCATCTTAGCGACGATAGTGGCGATGAGGAGTACCATGATTCAGACGACGGGGAAGAAACGGAACAAGACACCGAACCTGATGTAGAAGTCATCGATGGCGCAGATGGCACTCTATCCGGACGACTTCGGGGGTCTCAAACGGCTGAGAGACAGGGAAACAATGACCTAAGGACCGTGCGACTTTCGACCACCTCCGGATCGCAGGACGCAACTCTTGTCCGGCGGACCCCGCGGCTCGTGTAAGGATAATTCCCGGCAGGGCCTACACCCCACCAGCGTTCCCGTCATCAAGTACAGCACGGTATTCGTCTCCACTTGGAATCCCTAGTACTACTACATCTGGTGTTAGAAGCTCGAGCCCACCAACAAGCGAACTAACCACACCACAGCCCGGCGCATCAGGGGCGTAACCAACTCACGGCGAAACACGGTGACCGGGGTAGAAGGAGAAATAGTAGTCGTGGCAAAATATCTGATGCTTCAGTACACCCTCTTTGTTGATCCACTCCCGGACCCGGTTACTTTGACGTCAGTGGTGCACGGTGTTTGGAGTCGCGCGCAGGATGAGATTGCGGATGCCGGGAATATTGAAGCATCTGAGAAAAGTCTTGACCTTGTAAGTGCATTCGGACGTGATAAGATACAGGGTGTTTTACTAACTATCAAAGATACGGCAAAAACACTCGGCTGTGCGGGGGCAATTCGTATATTATATAAAAAATAACATAAAGAAATTATAAGAATTGGGAGGTGACCCGACAGCTATCGCGCGTAGGGTCGAATACCTCCTCGAAGAGGACAGGTTCATGTGTCCCTCAGATGGATATGAGGTTGGTATCACGGATTGAGAAACCCGGATTTTGGATCACTACTGACTATGAACTGGGCGTAGGAAATAACCTTCCGGTTCCTTGCGCCCCAGATTGCCGACGCAATATATGGTAAGTATTTCGAGGGCAAGAGAATGGTGGGGATCTTAAACCCGGGTTTTTACAGAGTGTATCAATGAGACAATCGTCTGCCTCACATGTGCAATACTCTGCCATACCCTGCCGGCGTGGCGAACTGGGGCACTCCTTGACCCTCCGGAGTTCAAGTCTGAGGCCGTCAGAGGTAAGAGTTTCCTGATCTCCGGGCCTTTCGTTCCGTTCGTTCAAGACGTAGAGAGCTCACAAATTCGCAAGATCTTTTCTTACGGCAGAGGAACACATGGCGGGGGTTCCCAAGGGCGACGCAAGAGTTGATGCTCCGGAATCTGCGTGAAACGATCATGGATAAGGTTAACCAAGAAAATCGAGTTCTGAAGGAGAGGCGCGAAGGCTTTGCCGACAATCATGAGGCAGTTCACGCGGAACTGGAGCGTCAGCTATCCAGCCGGAATCCGAGACGACCCGCTACGCGAGAACCGACACCAATCAACACTGGCGCGAGGGGCCTAGTAGGACGCCTGGAGAGTCAACTGGAGCGTGAGCTATCCAGCCAGGAGCCCAGACGAGCAGCTGCGCGAGAACCGACCCCAATCAACACCGACCGCAGGGTCCTAGAAGGACACCAGGAGAGTCAAGATGCGTCGCAGGAGAGCGCCAAGTGATTCGACTTTAGCCAGTCGGCCTTTGCTCGGGCGCTTCGAGGCTTGGATGCTGAGTCGGTGACTTTTGATGACTCACTAGACTTGACGCTGGAGCAGGAGCAGGAGAGCGCTGCCAACCCAGATCTAGCCAGTCGCCTTTCCCTGAACCTGGATGACTTTCAGGAAGATCAGGCAGCTGCGGGGGAGAACGTTCGCCAAAACGGCGACGAGGTCATATAGAATAAATAGATTTACTAGGCCGAGCGGTGTGAGCAGGACGTAGTGATGGGCACGATCATGCTCGATACTCGAGCATGATCGTGCCCCTCGTGCCCATCGCTACAGGACGTCGAGGCGATCACAATGTAATAGTAGTAGATAAAATAAAATATGGGAACTAAGCTTAATAGAGTACCAGGCGTGCCAGTGGAGTACTAGTACTAGTGACGAAGTCGTGAACCGGCGTGTAAGATGTTGAGCAATCTCGAAGGCGTCTGGAAGATAGACGTATGGATTCTCGACGGCGTCAGAAGACTTTGGCCTAGCCTCAGATGGTATCCTGCAGGCGTCCAAAGAGCACCGAGCAGCATCGGGAGGTGATAGCAAAAGTAAGCTGCATCATGATGCGATTGATCGAGAAGGTGATCGTCAGGAGGTGAGAGGCGAGGAACAGAGGCCGTCAGGATGCGAGAGGCTAGAATCTGAGGCCGTCAGGAAGGGAGAGGGGAAAATCAGAAGGCGTCGGGACGCAGGGGCGGAGCATTGGACGTCTTCAGGAAGGAGAGGACGCAGGGATCGACGTCGGGATGGCGTCAGGATGCGGTGTAACGGGATGGCGACGTCCGGACGGAACGTCACACGGACGTTGCGTCTAGAATCGCGGTTGACGTTTTGAGCGTCCCGAGCGTCAGAAGCACAGGACGCTCAGGACTCATATTAGAATTTTTGCTGATGCTGGCCGCTCACCTGTCCTGGTCCCAACCTGATCTCTCTCCCCTCTGCACCTTGTGCGGCGAGGAGAATGAGACCTTCAGCCATGCCATCCTCCGCTGCGAAGCCAAAGCCATGCCCAGGGCCCTCAACCTCCAAGGTGTGCTCTGGGTTGGGGCTGACTCCACACTTTGGTCCTCCGCCCCGTCCCTGCTGGGTCTCGCCTCCTACATTAACGAGACGTGCACCAATTTTCCTCCCACAATGGCCTCGTATGCCGCTTTGTCCTTTGGTTCAATGGTTTTTCCTTCGTCTCCAGCTGCTAGGGGGTTGTTTGAGTTGTCTCCCATTCACTCAATTTAGACTGGCCGCAGGGTTAGTTGTTTTTTCATTTGGCTTTTGTAGGTTTTTCGTTTTAGCCTAAGTTAGGCGGTTATTTTTCTTGTTTGAATTTCCGTTTATTGGTTATGTGTCGAGTACTTGACATGGTTTGGGGCAGAATGTTTGAGGTTTTTCACTTTGTAGTTTTGTTTTAGGATTAAGGTTTTCTTTACACCATAGCTAGCGCTGTATGTGAGTTCTTATACCTTAACAATGAATACATCATGTAAAAAAAGTAAAAAAAAAGTGGCCTTTTGGTTAAGACACGAACCATCTCCTCTACACCTCCGGCGATTGAAATCTCAACACCATGAGAATCATCGTCGGATCCATCCTTTCTTCAACGCACTCTTAGTGAGCTGCACACCCTCCTATGATGGACTCAGACTTGGGCACCCATCTCCTAGGGCCTGTCCCATCCCTCTCTTCGCTTTTGTTTCGCATTCACGCTTAGCATTTGCACGGTCGGCAACACCCTCGCGTCCATGTTACAGAAGGCTGGGAAAACAGTTCCCAGTAAGAGAAAACTTTTCATCAGGCTACCGTCGTTTTCTCTATTCTCTTCGATTACGTTTCGCTCAAGGCTGCCTAGTCAGACACGCACAGGTTTCCGATAGTTCCTACGATGCTTGGGCCTACCCCTCCTCTCCTCCGCTCGGTCTCGTCCCGTGGCTCGGTTACAGCCAAATTTCCACTCATTAGCTGGCATTCTTACTGCCACTTCTCCTGGGTCTACCCTTTCCCCGGGACTTGGCTCGGCCACAGCCCTCGGATACGCTCAGTCATGGTATTGTACTGCCTCCTTGGACGATGTCGACACCTTGGGTTACGGAGTAATGTGATGGATTTGCTTGGTTTTAGCGTTTACTGTCCCCCAGGTCTGTGTTCTGTAGTTTATGGCTGAATTTTCACACTCGGGTTTCTGTTAGAGTACTCTGGGATATTAATGTGGTTTCTTTTGTTATTGGTCAGGGGGAGTTTTCGGGTCCGATTTTCCTGTTGTCTCCTGCTTGTCGTATTGGTGATTTATTTCTGTTGTCTACTTAGCCGATAGGGGTTTTTTGTCTTCGCAGCGGGATCGTGCGGTTGGTTCCACACTAGAGGAATTTGGGATGATAGTTTTTTCCGGTGGTCCGAGGAGGATTTCTTTTCACAGAGGGTTTTACTTTACCATAGCCACCGCTGCACGTAGTCGTTGTACCCTAGTAGTTGAAAACAATCGCACATGATATAAAAAATAAAAAATAAAAAAAAGGCCTTTTGGTTAAGACACGAAGCATCTCCTCTACACACCCGGCGATTGAAATCTCAACACCACGAGAAATTATCGTCAACATCCACCTCCAGCACTCTCAGTGAGCGGCACCCCCCCCTATGATGGATTGGGACTTGGGCACCCATTTCCTAGGGCCTGTCCCATCCTCCTCTTCACTTTTGTTTTGCTCTCTCGCTTAGCATTTGTACGGTCGGCAACACCCTCACGTCCATGTTACAGACGGCTGGGATCACAGTTCGCAGTAAGAGAAAACTTTTCACCAAGCTACGGTCGATTTCTCTGCTCTCTTCGATTACGTTTCACTCGAGGCGGCCTAGTTAGACACGCACACGTTTCCGATAGTTCCTACGATACTTGGGTCTACCCCTCCTCTCCTCCGCTCGGTCTCGTCCTGTGGCTCGGTTACAGCCAAACTTTCTCTCATTAGCTGGCATTCTTACTGCTAAAGGTACCTCCCATCCCTGACGGCGGGCTCGGCCGCCCCCCTCAGTTATGCTCGGTCATGGTATTGTACTGCCTCCTTGGACGATGTCAACGCCTTAGGTTACGGAGTAATGTGATGGATTTGCTTGCTTTTAGCGTTTACTCTCCTCCTGTTCTGTGTTTTGTAGTTTTTGGCAGAATTTTCACGGTCGGGTTTCTGTTAGAGCACTCAGGATATGAAGGGAGTTTCTTTTGTTACTTTGTTTTAAAGGGGGAGGAGTTTTCAGGTCCGGTTTTCCTGTTGTCTCCTGCCTGTCGTGTTGGTGATTTATTTCTGTTGTCTACTTAGCTGATAGGGATTTTTTGTCTTCGCAGCGGGATCGTGCGGTTGGTCCCACATCAGAGGGACTTGGAATGATGGTTTTTTCCGATGGTCCGAGGAGGATTTGTTTACACCGGGGGTTTTTCCTTACTATAGCTTACCGCTACACGTAGCCTTTATACCCCGTAGTTGATAAATCAAAGCCATGATATAAAAAAAGAAAATCAAAAATGCCTCTTGGCTAAGAGTTCTTCACGCAATCATCTAAGTTATTTTCCTACAATATACTTCTACTTTTACACTTTGCACTACCTGGCCGAGGACATAGTATCTCTCACGAGCTTAGCGACATATCGTACAAGATAGGAGTCTATATACTTAGCTGTCATTCTTCGTACGAACTTAAGATAGCGTGATTACTATCTAGAAGAGGGTTACCTGCTGCAAGTATCGCCCGAAGGGAAGAGGATTGTAACAATGTGTGATGACATTCCTCATCTGCTCATAACAGGAAATATCCCTATTCTAGAAGGTGCTGAGGAAATTGAAGATCAGATTGACCTTGACTATGGTCTCTACCTGATTCAAGAGTACTTGAATCAATTTAACAAGACCCTACCTGAATATGGTTTGCCTAAACCAGTCCTCATTCGAATATTCAAGATAGATTTATTCATGGTACAGTATTAGAAGATGAATTGAATTATGATAGAGAAAAGGAACAAGAGACATATGATAGGATGAGGGCACAGCTGAACCAAGAGCAATCTGATTGTTTTCAGGTTATTGTAGCTACTATACATCAACATGAACAGAATCATCAAAGAAATTAGCATTCAGGATTCTTACTACAGGGGCCTGCAGGTACAGGTAAAACATTTCTGTACAACTGCCTATGCAGCTACCTCAGGTCCCAAGGAAAGATTGTACTCTGTGTAGCCTCATCTGGTATTGCAGCACAATTGTTACCAAGTAGGCATACAGCTCATCCAAGATTCAAAATTTCTTTAAACAATGCTGTTGTCACTGGATGCAATATTTCAAGCAATTCACCTCTAGTTTAGTTGATTAGAAAGATATCATTGATCATTTGGGATGAGGTACCAATGCAATATAAGTCTTGCTTTGAGGCAGTTAACTGGAGCCTGAATAACATTTGTCATATTGGTGACAGTTGTCTCTTTAGTAGAATTCCCACAGTACTGAGTGGGGATTTTGCTCAAATCCTGCCAATAGTACAGCGAGGCACGAGGCAAGTAACTATGCAGGCATGTATTCAGCATAGTTCTATTTGGAACAGTTTGCAGATACTTAGGCTAAAGACAAGTATGAGGATAGTGGCAAATAGCGCTAATCCGTTCTTTATTGACTTTCTTAAAAGTCTGGTGTTTAATTCTAATCAGTTTGGTAAGATTCAGCTTCCACATTTCATTCACAAGGTTTCTACCATTGATGAACTCTGTGATGAATTGTATCCCCTAGCACTATTACAAGAAGCTGTCACATCTCATAGTGCTCTTATTGGACGAGCAATTTTAGCGTTCAAGAATGACACTGTGAATGATTTCAATTACATGCTTCTTGATAGAATGCCTTGTGTAGAACATCGCTTTGAGGCAATCAATACTGTTCAATGCAGCAATGATACCAATCAAGCGGAACACTATGTGGTAGAATATTTGCAGAGTATTAACTTAGTCTCTCTTCCACCTTCATATCTCAGACTCCGTATTGGAGTTCCACTGATTTTTATTAGGAATTTAAGTCCTAAACAAAAGATGTGCAATAGGACAAGATTGAGATTGTTAGGCATTAGCTGAAATTGTCTCCAAGTAGCGATTCTAGGAGGTGAGTGGGATGGTGAAATCCGCCTGCTACCAAGAATCAAGCTGTCAGCCACTGAAGAGGATCTGCTCTTCATTCTTGAATTTAAGTAGTTTCCTGTTCGTGTTTGCTTTGCTATGACAGTGAATAAGTCACAAAAGCAGTCATTGGAGAAGGTTGGTATAGATCTCCACACTGATGCATTCACACATGGCCAGCTCTATGCTAGACTCTCTCAAGTGACCTCCCTTGATGGGCTTACAGTATTGCCATTAAGTAACACTTCCACTGTTACAGAAAACATTGTATTCCCTGAAGTGCTTTTATAGAGTAACTGAGGATGGGTTACCAGCGATTGGGACTTCAGGCTGGATTCACTATTATATCATGCCCATATAATATATACTGAATAGAGGAACTGGATCCAGTACAGCTTGCTGTTAATGGTACATATACTTTTTCCATCATGTATTTTAGTTTTATATACTTATTTACTACTTTAATTCTACATATTTTTCTACTTCTTAATTATATTATTCAATGATAGTCAGTGTCATAAAACCCGTAGGGGCAAGAGGGCTGCTAGTATTACCATACCGGAGGATGGATTCTCTTCTAAGACAGAAAATACTGGGGCTGGGATAAAAATCCGCATTTCGAACTTTGGGGAGCTGAAAGAGAGGTTAAGTTTCTTTCAAATTGTTTATGATTTTCATTATCTTGGGCTTTGAGGACTGGACCAGGTGATGCTTTCCGGAGATATGTTGGTTGGGAAGGTATGGGGTTTCCTCGAGGCTAGGTTCAGGCTATTGGCTTTGGGGGAACATACCGGTTGAGGATATTCCAGGTGTACAAGATTTGGGTTGTTTTTTCTTGACAAAGGACAGGGAAGGGAGGTCTTGACGTATCATAAGGCTAGATAGCTGAGTTGCTACAGAAAGAGCCATAGAGTATTTGTTTAGTGTAGAAGTAGCTAGCTAATACAATGCCGAAAAGTTCAGAAAAAAAAAAAAAAAAGTATGGGAAAATTACTTTTTGCAAGGCGAATGGGCGTATCACTTCTAGGCCAGGAATAGTGGTTTAGTTCATATAGTTGAATTCCCTATCATATATAAGACTAAAACACCCTCCGCCTAAATATAATCTCCAAATATATCCTCTGCCTGAACCTAAATCTATTCTACCATTAAGGAAAAGAATGATTGCCTAGGAGTGGGAGAAAGGCTAACTTACCCAACAGGGTTCTAACTTAACTTAATCTCTAAAACGCCAGAGGAAAAACTGAAAGCAGAAAGCAAACATCGCTGACAACCCCGGAAAAAACCCATATTCATCCACTTCCGATGCTAACGGACGGTAATTTCTGTGAGGCGAGACAGCAAACTCCGGGGAAGCAATTGGGGGCCCAATTACCGGATACGTTAGGAATGTCGGGCATACAGCAGCTCTACGATTTGAAAATGCCGGTTTGCGGTGGCGGGGGCGAGCGGTGTTCGGCCGGATTTACTTGAGCTATTGGTTGACATCTTCCCGCCCAGCAGAAGCTTCAGTATTCCCCCATGGCGATTCATGGCAGCCCACAAGAGCGGTGTTTGATCAAAGCAGAGTGTCCGGGCTGATATCTTTCTGCCCCAACAGTAGCCTTACCACTCCCTTATAGGCTCCCGCAGCCCGCGAGAGCGGTGGTCGGCCGGATTTATCAGAAATATCGGGGTTGACATCTTGTGAACGGTAGCCTCTTTAAGGACTGCGCCTATATCGTGAGAAACAAGGAGGAATCTAAAGACCAAAATTAGCTCTACTTCTAGAATTCAATGCACCAAGAGAACACATACATCCCCAAGGTCACCCTCCGGGATAATTCTTAAAATACCGGCTTCCAATACCCCGTCCATTGCCTCAGGCTTCGAGCCCCATTCAGCCTTATCCAAAGATATAACCCAATATCATGCTTCCTAGGACTTATTGGCAAAATCTCGGCAATTCCGAAAACATATTTCTTTACTTCGTCGCGTATGTAAAGCCTCTTAGTAAAGACTACCCGAATGCCTGGGCACTTCCGCACAATCTGCCACAATGATTCCGAAAGTTCTGGCCGGTGTTGCGCAGGAAACCCATCCAATGCATCTATGTAGAGAAATACCCTCCGTAGGCATGATGAAAACTTGACGAGCTCCCGAGGGTACCAGGAAGCAAGAGCGTGTGACCCAACTCCCCCCCCCTTCGAATTCTCAATCACCCTCTGTACTCCATCTAGGATCAGTTTCGATGCACTAACAACCTGCTTTAATAGTGTCCCAGGTGGTAGCTATATCGCTCACATCTATTTAAACACACTATCTGTCACAAGGAAGCTGTTATTGCTACTATTTAGCCTCGCCACATTTTCTGAGGTAGCCGTAATCCATACCTAAGACAGGTTTTTCCACCACCGAGATCCCCATAACAAAACAAGGCAGACTTTTTATCACCAAGTAAGATCGTCTGTATAATAGGAAGCCAGTCGACCACCCCGCCACCTAACTGATGCCTGTCATATAGCCTGATGTTTTTCGCGAGGTTCGAGAAGAGACAGTTATTCCATAACAGCGCGTTTCTCATCGGCTACCGACATATGGCGGCTATTCCCACGCGTTATCATATCTGTGACATTACCACAATCGCTATTTGTTAGGGTAACCGGTTTTCGACGTTTTATCGGATTCATCTCGTCCAGCTATCGGTTTTGTCGTCGACATTCGTTCTCAGGGAGGACGGGGGGGGTGCTGAGGTATTGACAAACTCGATTGGAGGTGGGAGATGGGACGACCCTCCTTCCCACATCGCAGTTAGACAGGAGTGCCATCCAATTATTTCACCGCCGAGAAATCATGCGCACCTCGGCTCACATCGACTCTCCCCTCATCTTCCGGCAGTGCACTTTTCAGCCTCAACCAGTTGGAGTTGAACACAATGGCAAATCCAATGGCAAATCCCTGCAACAAAACCTAATTTCTAGCGTAGCACAGAGACACACTTTCATTTCAAGGTCTTGGCATGCCTGCCACCTTGGGATCGTGTTTGCAAGGGTTCCCTTCAATCCACCACGGGAGATATCCATGGAATTAGTGTACTAAACCGTAGTAGGCTTAGAAGGGTACAAGGATCGGTACTCGCCGGCTAATAAAATGACGAACACCGTGCTCGTTGATGAGATCCAGCAAACCCCGCCTCCCAACCGATAACACTCAACCCCCCCCCAAATGACGCAAATTAGCCATGGTTGCTAAATCCACCTAAGGGTATGATAGTGTTGCTGGGCACCAGCGATTCACCCGCGCTTAGGGATAATCTACTCGTAATTTTCTGACGTTTGCGAACATAGCTCCTATTGCATATGGGCAAGAAATTGCCCGGAGCCTCAATGTTTTGGTGGCATGCAATAGCAGTCGTGTTCGCAAACGTCAGAAAATTACGAGTAAACCTTTTTTCGGTTAGCAAGCATTGGCCCGGTGTTGGTAGGTAACTGACTTCTTCTTACAAGAGGATTTACCCAGCGGAATGCGAAACTGCTAAGCTTGTCTTCTTTTGTTCGAAAGGCTTATTATCATAATGTGCGCAAGGGTAAATACAAGTATCCGTAGCACACGTAGCAATAACAACTCCTTTGTGAGAGTTAGCCTGTGTGATCAGGGACAGTACGAGTACTCGAATACTCGTACGCAGTGCCGTGCCGAAAAAATCTGTCGTGGGTGAGACATGATATCTGCTTCATTCGCCATCGTGCTCGCTGCACAGAGGTGTGCCTTTGCAGTCTGCACATTACTCGACATCTTGGCAGCCTTTGCTTCAACTCTGATTGGTTGCAACTGAACTCTCGTTCCATTGGAGAGCCCACCTTTCAGCTCTTTGCTCCGCAGCCCTCTTCAAGCGGAGCTGCTTTTCTTCTGGTGTCACAGCAGGCTTCAAAAGCAACTTCAATCTAGCAAGCAACCAGAGCGCCCGCATTGCTTGTGCTGTACCGGTACTCGAGTAAAGCCTTAACTTTTCAGCTTCTCCAGCCTTCGCCCAAACCCCCCAACGAAACTCCTTTCCATCTCTCGTTACTCTATCTTTTGATCTACGAACAGCATCACCGACGGCCAGAAGAAGAGCGGTTGGTGGGACAAGATGAGTTCGACAGAATACCAAGACCCGCCCTTTACCATAAACGGAAACGGCGGTAATCTAGCAAGCAGCGATAGGAATGTGTGGAATAGCCGCGAGATATCGATACCGGATGAGAAGCGCCAGATTCTAAAATGGGTATCTCCCTTGGCACCTCGGGAAAGACATCAGGCTATACGGAAGGGCCGGGTCGATGGAGTAGGGGCTGGCTTCTCCGAACGAACGAGTTTGAGAAATGGTGTACGAGCGAGGATCAGGCTGTCCATCCTGTGTTATTCTGTTATGGAGATCCAGGGTGGGGAAGACATATCTGAGGTGTGTAAAAGTAGATATCTTGAAATGGCGTGCGAAGCTAAGCCTGTGAACACTAGCTCTCTTGTGATAGATACACTATCTGATTCGATCAACGGGGACAACGTGGCCGTCGCCTGCATGTACTGCGACTTCCAGGCGGATCAGGGCAATCCGCCGCTAGTGTATTGGCAGCTCTCTTAAAGCAACTTGTCACTGAGGCGGAACCGATGCCACAAGTGATAATGGAAGCCTTTAAACGAGCTGAAGAAGAGGCTGGCTGTCGGCTCTCTGCCTTTCTGAAATCTGCGCAATGCTTATCGAGTGTCTCCCATCACTACAACGAGTATTTATCTGTATTGATGCTTTAGATAAGTTTCCCACAAAACATCGGCCTGAACTTTGGAATTCTTTATGGGGCATTCTCCGGGAGTGCCCAACACCCGGCTATTCATCAGCGGGAGGCCACATATTCGAGAGGAAGTGGAGGAATACTTCCCGGGAGGCCCCTACCTAATGCCCATAAAGCCCCCCAGGGAGGATATTCAGGGATACATCTTGTTGAGGTTGGAAAGAGACCTAGAACCGGATGCTATGGATACTGAATTGAAGGCCGAGATTCTTAGAATAATATGGACAAGATTTCCGGGGGTATGTAACATCTGTGGATAGTTAATCCAAGGTTACCGGTTAACAATTCTCTCTAGTTTTCTTCTTGTTTCCCTCGTCATGGATACAGTTCTAGAAGATACGACAATACATCGAAGAAGGCAAACGCTTCACCAAATGGCCAACGGCACTGATTTAGATGATGCATACAGCACAATATTGGGTCGCATACGAGAGCAAAAAGGAAACAAAGGGAGGCTCGGAATAGAGGCGCTGATGTGGATTTTGTATTCTGAGCGGCCCCTGAGGGCTGAAGAGTTGTGCCATGCGTTAGCGGTGGAAGTAGGAACTACAGACCTTAATTTCTACAATGTCCCGGCGATAAGAACCTTGTTGAGCTGCACTTTAGGACTTGTCATGATTGATGAGCAATCATCAATAGTTCGTTTCGTGCATTTCACTCTTCAAGAGTACCTTGCAGCTCATCCCACCTTTTTCATCACACCTCATGCGATAATAGCTGAAATATGCCTCACCTATTTAAACTTTCAGTCGATCTGTGAGCTACCAACTACTCTCGATACTGTTCCCTCCACAACACCATTTCTCCACTATGCCTCATGTTACTAGGGATTCCATGCTAGAAAAGAGATGACGGAAGGCGTGAAACATCTTGCATTGCAACTTCTTCAACGAGATGCGAGCCACATATGGGCTAACATGCTCCTGCGTGAGAAGAGTACCGACCCCTTACCCTTGCTAGATAGTTACGGGGGCGTGCATCCTGATCTTCGGGGATTTACTGGTCTACACTGTATCACATACATGGGGATTCCCGAAATCGCGCGGGCAATGATGGACATGAAAAAATGGGGCTTGAATGGGCGCGATTCTAACGGTGTAACAACATTGATATGGGCTCTTAAATACCGGAATATTGCGCTCGCGAAGTTGCTTCTTGAGCAGGGGGGTGTCGATCCCAATTTATCAGATAAGTACGGCCTAACACCACTCACACATGCTGCGATGGATGGATATGAGGACCTTGTGAGAATACTCCTGGAGCGACAGGATATCAATCCTGATTCGCCGGATGAGGATGGCCAGACACCGCTATCCCATGCTGCTAGATCCGGGCATGAGGATGTGTTGAAGACACTTCTGGAGCGGCATGATGTTAACCCCGATTCGTCGGATAAATACGGCCGGACGCCACTATCCCGTGCTGCTAAATTCGGACATGAGGGAGTAGTGAAGATGCTCCTAGACCGAGGGGATGTCAATCCTGATTCGTCGGATAAGGATGGCCATACACCACTATCCCGTGCCGCTAAATCCGGACATGAGGGAGTGGTGAAGATATTCCTAGAACGAGGGGATGTAAATCCCAATTCGGATAAGGGCGGCCGGACACTGCTATCGTATGCAGCCTCGAGGGGGCATGAAGGTGTGATGAAGCTACTTGTGGAAAGCCCAGATATCGATCCCAATTCATCGGATGGTGGTGGCTTAACACCCCTATCGTATGCTGCAAAGTGGGGGCGAGAGGATCTGGTGAAGAGGTTCCTAGAACATAGGGGTGTCAATCTCAATTCACTAATTCACAATGTCGAACCCCTATCATATGCTACCGCGGGGGGGCATGGAGGTGTGGTGAAGCTACTTCTAGGACGCGAGGATGTCAATCCCAATTCATTGGATCGTAGTGGCCAATCACCACTATCATATGCTGCCGCGGGAGGGCATGGGGGTGTAGTGAAGCTACTTGTGGAAAGCCCGGATATCGATCCCAATATATCGGATAGCGATGGCCTAACATCCTTATCGTATGCAGCCCAGTGGGGACGAGAGGATCTAGTGAAGAGGTTTTTAGAACAGAAAGGTGTCAATCCCGATCTACCGGATAACAATCACCGAACGCCCCTATCTTATGCAGCCTGGGCGGGAAATGAAAGTGTAGTGAAGCTGCTTTTGGGACGCAGGGATGTTGATCCTAATTCATCTGAGAGCAAAGGCCGAACACCGCTATCATATGCTGCCGCGGCGGGTCATGGAGGCGTGGTAAAGTTGCTTGTGGAAAGCCCGGATATCAATCCCAATTCATCGGATAGCGAAGGCTGAATACCCCTATCCTACGCTGCCTCAGCAGGGCACGAAGGTATATTGAAGCTGCTTGTGGAAAGCCCGGATATCGATCCTAATTCATCGGATAGCGATGGCCGAACACCATTATCGTATGCCACCATGTGGGGGCGAGAGGATCTAGTGAAGTGGTTTTTAGAACATAAGAGTGTCGATCCCGATTTACCGGATAACCATGGCCGAACTATTGGCGCAGTATATGAATAGAACAGTCGTAGAAAACAGAAAGATATTTCACACTGAACTTAGACTCTTCGCTCGCGCACTCTGTCTATTCGTCTTAAGCGTTCTATCTTCTGGGGAGAGGGAAATTGGGCTAACTATATACACGGCGGATGTGGCCACCTATGGTGTAGCACAAAACACACTAACGGTTGATATGACAGTCACCAGTTGATCATGATTCCCCCAAACAGATATGCCAGTCACCTATGAACCTTCTATCTACTATAGCGTAAAGGCAACGTCATCCGTCCAACACGAACACCCCTATCATATGCTGCCTCGAGGGGACATGAAGGTATTGTGGAGCTGCTTCTGGGTCGCTGGGGTGTCAATCCCAATTCATCTGATAGCAATGGCCAAACACCCCTATTGTATACTGCCTGGTGGGAACAAGAGGATCTGGTGAAGCGGTTTTTAGAACATGAGCGTGTCGATCCCGATTTACCAGATAACAACGGCCGAACACCCCTATCATATGCTGCCTCGGCGGGGCATGGGAGTGTAGTGGAGCTACTTCTGGGACGCGGGGATGTCAACCCCAATTCGTCGGATAGCGAAGGCCGAATACCCCTATCGTATGCTGCCTCAGCAGGGCACGAAGGTATAGTGAAGCTGCTTGTGGAAAGCCCGGATATCGATCCTAATTCATCGGATAGCGATGGCCTAACACCCTTATCGTATGCTGCCAAGTGGGGGCGAGAGGATCTAGTGAAGCGGTTTTTAGAACATGAGGATGTCGATCCCGATTTACCGGATAACCATGGCCGAACGCCCCTATCATATGCTGCCTCAGCAGGGCATAAAGGTGTAGTGAAACTCTTCCTCAAGCGTGAGGATGTCAATCCCGATTCCTCGGATAGTAGTGGTCGGACACCTTTATCATATGCCGTCATTTCGGAGGATGAAGGTGTGGTGAAGCTCTTTCTCGAATGCGAGGATATTAATCCTGATTTATCGGACAGCGATGGCCGAACTCCCCTATCATATGCTGTATCAAGAGGATGCGAAGGTGTAGCGGAGCTGCTTCTGGGACGCGTGGAGGTCAATCCCAATTCACTGGATAGCATTGGTCGACCTCTGTTGTCATATGCTGCCGCGGGGGGGCATAGGGGCATGGTGAAGCTACCGTATTAATTGGGAAAACCCAGAATACGCTAGCAAGGGTACGAAAGCGCGGCTGGAAGAGAGCTGGAGGAGAAATTGCTTCAAGGGGGAATAATATTTCGCATGATCGCCACCTAAGCACAGAATTTCGTCTCTTTTAGCAGTTGAATTTCCTCTAAAGGGGGGCAACGGTTTGCCACACCTCCTTTACCCTTGCTAGCGTATTCTGGGTCTTCCCAATTTTTACGGTACTTATGGAAAACCCGAATATCGATCCCAATTCATCGGATAGCGATGGCCTAACGCCCCTATCGTATGCTGCCAAGTGGGGGCGAGAGGATCTAGTGCAGCAGTATTTAGAACGTTGGGGTGTCGATCCCGATTTATCAGATAACAATGGCCGAACACCCCTCTCTTTTGCTGCATCAAAGGGACATGAAGGTGTAGCGAAGTTGCTCCTAAAACGCCAGGATGTCGACCCCAATTTATCGGATGGCCATGGCCTGACACCGCTATCATATGCTGCCATTTCCGGGGCTCTAGGTGTAGTGAAGTTGCTTCTGGAATTCTACGGCGTCAATCCCAATTCACCGGATAGTAGCGGCCGAACACCCCTATCATTTGCTGCCTCGAGAGGACATGAAAATGTAGTGAAGGTGCTTCTGGGATGCAAGAATGCCAATCCCAATTCATCGGATGGCAATGGTCTGACACCACTATCATATGCTGCCATTGCCGGGGCTCCGGGTGTAATGAAGCTCCTTCTCGAATACCCCGGTGTTAATCCCAATTCCCTGGATAGTCGTGGCCGAACACCCTTGTCATCCGCTGCATTCAGAGGGCATGAAGGTGTAGTAAAACTACTTCTAGGGCGCGGGGATGTCAATCCTAATTCACCGGATCACAATGGCCAAACACCCTTGTCATACGCTACCATGATGAGGCGAGAAGGTGTAGTGAAGCTATTATCACAAGCCAATTTCAAATCGTTGCAAACCCTTATCAAATCGTACTCATACTTAGCTCTACTCATCATTATCTCTGCCTTTAGCGCAAGTTTAAGCTTGCCTTTTTTCCTTTTGGCTTTGTTCCTGTTCGTTTTTATAATATCTTTCCATTTTTCGCGTTTATAGGGTGCCATAGGTATGAGGATTCTCGTCAATTATTCCAAGCTTCCCGGGGCGCTTGGTGTTAATTCGTACTTCGGTTTGGTTAGATTTGGGCTGTTTTTTATCATAATTGTGGGCTCTCACTCTCAACTAAACTAACTAAACGAAACATAAGAATATATAGAGTATAAGGAAACACTTCAACCATTCTATCGTTCCCTACACTCATCCATGCATATCTCCATCTCACTGCATACCTTTATGTAGATGATAATGGAAAGACAAGCCAATGATTCCTTTATCACCTTTCAACTTCATAACCAAAGAAATGATAAACAACATTCTGTAAACTTCCTGCATGTCTACATCCACCAACACTAGCATTTTTTATAATCTTGTCAATATGACCCTTATGTTTCTTTTTCCACCTCCATTTTCATTGAGATTTTCTTTCTGTACCAGTAGTATTATATTCCTAGCGTATCATACAATGTTAACATAAAAAATGTAATAATTGAGTAGCGTGCTATCTAGTCAGAATTGCCCCCTCTAGTAAGGTCTTGTGTTTTTTTGTTTTTTGTCTCTTGGAGGGGCTAAGCTGCTCTCTTTTTGCTGGGGTTTCTGCCCCCCCTTCCTAAAGTAGGGAATGCTCGACTATATAGCACACTACTCAATTATTCCAGTTTTTACGGCAGTATAATATAATATTATTATTATGCCATATTAATCCACATCTTGTGACCAGCCACAAGCCCTGCGTGCCTAAAGTGCGCTACAGGGCCGATAGGTCTACTCTCCGGAACGCAAGAACCGCCAACTGCGCACCAAGTAAATCCTCCCAGATGAAAGAGACCCCTACAAGCCACAATCAATTCAATTCAATGCAAGCTAATTACTAACTTTCCAACCAGGTCCGATGGATGCCACAAGAAAGAAGGCGGAAAAGAATCCGAAGGGTAAACAAATGTCTACCTGTCTCGGTCGTCGGACTATCTATGCACTGGCAACCATCAATAATCCTCAAATCCTCTTCTAAAACTACAGTAGTTCTGCCGCTTCTGACCCTCCTTGATGGATCCTGTGGTGGTGGTAAGCTAAATTTACAAGGAATTATTTTTTAGGAAAGAAGAGAAACGTCGCTTCCTTATAGCAACCAGCCGCACTCTTGTAGCAAACATGACATGTTCTCCCCGCCCCCTTGCACAGGCCAAGCAAGCACTCTCCCCTTTTCTTTCAAAGCAAAGTTGCATCATGAACTATCATTCGCACACCACAAAAATCTCAACAGAACAGCTAAGAAATATCCACTAAGGCAAGTTTGATTACATCTCCCACGGTATGTCTTCAACGGAAAAAGACTACCCCACACCCGCTACAACAAATGGAGAAACCAAATCTTAGCGGAGAAGTACGAGTACTTGGTATGCACTCATCACTCCCAGAAGCAGAAATCCCAAGTAGCCTTCACCATCACCGTCTTCTTTGCGCTCCTCTCAGAGTGCAGTACATCCACGAAATTGGATATCGGCATTGTCGTAGGAACCCATATCCAGAAGGTAGAGTGCCACGCGGAAACCAAGCTCTTCGGCAACAGGGTCTGTCGAATCTTTAGTGGCAGCGAGCGCGTGTGGAATATATACAGGGTCAATATATTGCCGCCCATCCCGAGATTGAGGGAAGACCCGCGAAATCGCTTTTAGTGCAGCCGCCCTCCCGTGATTTAGTTCGTTGGTTTGTAAATATGCTTGTAAGGACAATTGGACTAAACGATCAAGTTGGTAAAACGTCTTGTCCTGGCATTCGGCACTCGTAACCAGCGAGAGTCCCAATAATTTTCCAATGGCACAACGAAAATCAGCCGAATGATCCATTCCTTTTAGACCACACTGGGTAAGTAGCTCCTCAGGTATATTTTGATGGTTAAGAAATGCCATTAGCCGCAGAAGATCCGCCGCCGGGGGCATCTGTTGCCTAATTTGGTCGAAGGTGGTAAAGTAGGTGCCTAGGGTACTTTCGGTTTCAACTTCTCGGTGGATGTCGCAAAACGGCCGCGAAAGTAGGTGCTTCATTCGTCCCTCATTCTCCTGTAAAATGGTCCAGTAGATGGATGGCGATGTCGCATTCTCAGTCATGAAGACAGCTGAGCCTACGACAGCTAATGGTAGGTGGTGCACCGAACTCAGGATCGCTGCGACAGCCTCTTTTTCTCTGTCTTTCAAACCGCCCCAGCCACAATAGCGTTTTGAAAACAGCTCCTGGGCTTCTTCCTCCTCCATTTTCCCAACCTCAATCATTCTACAGTCCTGCCGTGATGCAACCAGTCGAGATCTAGTTGTAAATATCAGAGTCCCACTAGTCCCTTGTGGTATAAACTTGGCGATTGGGCTGTTATTTCCAATAAAATCGGCTTCGTTATCGGCGTTGTCCACAATCAGAATCCAGCTACCGCTGTTTGGACTTTCAAACCATCTTCTTACGCTCAGCAGGAATCCCGTTTCATCCGTCTTAGCCCTAGCTAGAGGAATTCGAACATGCTGTGCAATAGCCTTGAAGCCCTCACTAAATTTTAAAACCCCACTTCCTTGCACCCAGAAAATATGACAATTGCTCTCGGCGGCGCGCTGATGAACGTATTCGAGGGCAATCTGAGTTTTGCTAAGCGATGTTAGTGCATCCTTCATGCTATGAAATATTTAATAAAGACCGTATTACTATCGATTTCGAGAAGGCCACCAGTGCTGGAAGTTCTCGAAGATTCCCCTCTTTTACCCCGAGCGCAATTTCCCAAAACCAACATTACTACCTTTAGCTATGAACCTTACCCCCCTCGGCCAGTGGGCAATTCCAAGTCCCTATCATGGCATCGAGAGGAAGAAAAAAATCGAGAACTGACAAACCGACGACCTTTTCTAATTGATAATAACTTGAATAAGAGAACTTTGTCTCAGGACATCCAAGTTTCCCCTTTAAGTAACGCGCTGTTTTATTTCGCTAGTATTTCCCCCCGTCCCCGTTGAAATAGGAAACTCACACGCCTGAGACAGAGTTCTCTGGTCTAAGTTAATACTGTACTAGTACTTACCCAGAACCGCCTAATCCATAGAGTGCGACCCGGTTGTGACCCTCACACTCAGAAAATCCCTTAACCGCCTGAAGGAGACTTTGGCGACCCGTGAACCTACTGTTCCGGCAATATGGAATTAACCGATGAGGCCTGGATGCTTATTTTGGTTGGGATAGCACGTTAGTTCTTTGCCAGATATTTCCCGGGGGTCTTGATAATACCTGCTTCTCCTGCCCCAAATACACCACTCTGACTCCGAGCCCCGGAATCGGTCCCTCCTGGCAGCACAATCGTAGTAAATCGATTATAGCTACCATAAGCACTGTTACTGCCTTTATTCCCGCTCCAGCTTCCGGGGATGTTGGATTGGGCCTGGTTAACCCTAACAGGTTGTCAGATGGGTGAGTCTCATGTTTGGCTCCAGATATTTTAAAGAGGGGCATACTGAGCCATCGGGTTTAGCACTGGGATATAGCTCGATCTAGGGTTGTTTTCGAAGATTGAACACGAAAGTAAAAAGATGCCGCGAGCTCGTTTGCAGCGATGTCTTTTTGCGCCCCCTGAATAAGCGAGTGGGATGAGATATGCTCGGCTGAAAGCTAACCTCGGGCAGCAAGGGGAATAATTCCCCGCGTCTGGATCTATTCTGGGGCAGAATCCTAGTGAGCGGTGCTCAAGTCTAGCGAGGGCTAAATTTTTCGCGTAGTGAGAATCAATAGGAGAATTTAGAAACAGAAAATAGAAGGTTGAGGGGCCTAGCAAAGGAAAGAACAGTGAAAATTGGAGAAGGCTGTGTGCTCCACAACTGCCAGCGCTCCGTGCGAGTACTACACAAGTTTAGGCAAAATAACTGGCTAGGTTTCGCTTAGGGTTTAAAGTTAGACCACGGCAAGTCCACTGCAGGCACTTGGGTGGTGGGTGGATGTTAGCTATTGGATACGACGAAATACTCGAGTAGGTGAGACACGTGAGGGCGATGCAGATTCCTGCAGCCCACAAGAGCCTCCCTCGATCCCCAAGCATTTCCACCGAGCCGCATTGGTTACCGGGGAAACCATTTGCATGGTCAGCATGTGCTCGCATGGGTATGCAGGGATCGGTGGGTGGTGCCTCCTTCTTTTGCAGCTAATAAAGTTCGCTGAACAGCGAAACGGATACCGGTATCATACACGAGGCAGGATGGGCGTAAACTTGCGCCGGGGGCTATGTCGGTTCGGTGAGTATGTCGTTTCCCATTATGTTTGTTCGGGATGGCATCAAATGTTAATTCTCGTTTCTACACACACCGTGTATGTCTCTTCCCGACATAACCTGTTTTACCCACTTAGCGATCACACCGGGTAAACGATCAACGGTACCCCAAAACATTATATCTGAACGAATCTTGGGGTAAAACCTTTCTAATTCGAGATTTAAATAGCAATCAAAGTCTATAATTCTGTTTTTGAATACTTGCAAAGCTTTTCCATTGATTTTCTTGTGTGCTAAATTCAGATTTTCAATTTTTTTGCCCATTAATCTACAATCCAAGTTCCAAACCCCTTAGACTTATCCCATGGGCCGTCGAGACATCCAGTCCTGTTTGAAATTGGAACACTAGCTTATTTGGGTAACCGTGATAGGAAAAACCATCTTGTGTGGAGGAGGCGTAGTGCTCAGAATACCGCAAAACCAGTACTGCTCAGTATGGCCATGATGGAAACTAGGGATTGCGCGTAGATTCACTCCCAGTTACCAAAATAAGTTAGTGTTCCAATTTAAAACTGGACTGGATGTCTCGACGGCCCATGGGATAGAACACATTGAAAAACGTCTTAACAACCAAAAGAATATTCTAGTTTATCCAAGAAAAATAGCCAAACAACAACTAGAGACTGAAGAAAAAATCCACTCTATATAGTACAAGCAGTTCTGCATGTGCTCCTCAATTTTTGAGTTCTTTATGTGTGTGGTTCTTGTTCTACATTCTTTTGAAGTGTATCTTTTCCTTGATCGCTTACCCGGTGTGATCGCTAACTGGGTGAAACACGTTAGCCCCCGAACCGACATAGCCCCCGACACGAGTTCAATGCTCAAAAACTCGGGAGTCTATGTTAGGGCTCAGGTCAACGATTGGCCGTGCGGGATTAAGCTATCCCCTAAACCGCTGAAACATTCAGCCCCATTTAAAATGTAGAACACTAGCCTTTTTGAGTAATCGGGAGTAGATCTACACGCTCCTCATCGTTTCCATCACGGACATACTGAGGAATACAGATTTTGCGGAATTCTCAGTACTACGCCTCTAGGAAACAACAAGGTTTTTTCTATCACGGTTACTCAAATAGGCTAGTGTTCTACATTTTAAATGGGGCTGAATGTTTCAGCGGTTTAGGGGATATGTTTCCTATGGTAATACTCGGGTATCCCCTAAACCGCTGAGACATTCAGCCCCATTTAAAATGTTGAACACTAGCCTATTTGAGTAACCGTGATAGGAAAAACCTTGTTGTTTACTAGAGGCGTAGTACTCAGAATTCCGCAAAATCTGCATTCCTCAGTATGTCCGTGATGGAAACGATGAGGAACGTGTATATCTACTCCCGATTGCTCAAATAGGCTAGTGTTCAACATTTCAAATGGGGCTGAATGTCTCAGCAGTTTAGGGGATATCATGAATTCATGGTACAGAGCAGGGATCAGATGTGAAACAGCAGTGGTACAGCGCTTGCAAGCGGGTACCATAATTTTGTCCAAATCAACACACTTAGACAGAAATGGGGCTTAGCAGACATCAGAAAGCCGGATGATGGTTTGGGGAGAATGTACTGGTGCTCCACTACTTGTACCGTGCAAGCTGGGCTATGGCACAAGTAAACAGCAGTGGTATCTGGCGGGTGTGTGCAACAGCCTGAATTTAAGATGTTTCGCAACCGGTGGCTTATCACCAACGCCACATCGGCTTGGAACACATCTTTTTTGAGTGTTCCAAAGTTGCCGTCTCGACCGAGGAATGACCACCCCTGCTCTGTACCATGAATTCATGGTATACCCGAGTACTTGTACACTCCTATTCGCAAAGTTTTCGCGGAAAGAAAGGTATTGCAGCAATGTCTTGGCGGCAACAAAAGTACTGGTACAAGATTTTTCCCCATCGGCCGTCCTTGTAAGAGATCTACTCCATGAGAAATATATGTAAACTTCATAGCTGCCACTTCATATGGCCACTCTGTGCCTTAATCACTCCAGTATACTCTCTGTGAGTCAATCTAAAGTCTGTTACTGTCCCCAGCATAATTTGAACTGAGCATGTTTGGCAGAGAATTGTCCTGGTACATCCGTTGCCGCCAAGACATTGCTGCGATACCCCTCTTTTCGCGAGAACTTTGCGAATAGGAGTGTACGGTGCATATAGCTTCCTTTCTTATACCACTAGACAACAACGAACTTAAATATCATTCCTCTCTCCACAGTAATAAAGAATAAATGGAATTCCTCCACACAACACGGCAGTGGGAATGTCGGACAATTAATACAATGAATTCGATAAGTGCAATATACCCATACCCGATTAGAAACACTCGGTTCCAAAGTAGTTATCTCCGTTGGCATCTAGAGAAAAGCACCAGGCTGTTTACCATACATGGGTGGGGGGAGTGGGAGATTGGCTATTCCCCAGCCAGAGGTTTTTTACATGGCGTCAGAGGAACGGACGGCAAAGCTCATCTTATTTTGCTATGGAAATCCGAGGACTGGCAAGACGTATATCAGGTATGAATCATCGCAGCTCCCGGCTCGGCACCATGCTAAACAAGCAGCACGGCTCTCCTATAATTGATACACTCTTCATTGAGGTTTATGGAGACGGTATAGCTGACGCTTATGTATACAGAGGCTTCAGCGCTCGAAATGTGCAATTTACGAGCACGGTCTTGGTCTTAGTGTTGAGCAGAGATCCCCGATGGGGTATAGAAGGCCTTTGAGCGCGCGAAAAGGCTGAGCTGATCGTTGGGGTTCCAGCTTCCCGAGACTCTCTGTATGCTCACCAAGTTTAGAGCAAGTTTAGAGCAAGGCTTCGTCCTTGTCGACACTTCAGAGGAGTTCCCCGACAAAGCATCTAGGATAACTGTAGAACTCGCTATAGGGAGCGCCCCCTCCAGTCACCATACCCCTGCCAAAGCCAGTCTCCATTTCATCCAGACCTCTGCCGAATGGGTTTATGAACTGAGATGGAAGCCCCTAGTCATGTATTAGCGATACTCATATCTATGAACAAAGGCCCAAAAGCTAAAAGAGAGGCAGGAGTCGAAGCTGGTAAACTGAAGCAAAAATAGCGTTCGACAGCACTCGTAGAATCACGGTTTTCAGCTCTGAAACTGATATAGTACCGGTAACCCAGCTCCAAATGCGAAATAGAATACCTATGTGACTTACTCGCCGGGAAGCGATAGCTCTTGATACCACTCATAGTACCACAATTTGGCACTCTCATGTCGCCCCATTCCCTAGTCAGCCGCTTGGGGTTTGCACCTGTGGTGGGCAATAATTACGAGTAGGTTGGCTTCACAGATAATACCAATATCGGTGCCGGGTGGATTGATTGGACTAGGCCTTTGTCCACAAGGCTTCGGGATCGTAGCCGCCCCTCTTTTCTTCACCCCCCAGGAATTACATCAACCGACTCCACCACGCCGAAGTGCTCAAGAACTCATCCTCTACAGCCCTCAAAACGGCGGAAAATTCAAAATGTCTCAACATCACATCAGCGATGACATCAACTCTTTTAATACCAACTCTTTTCACAACGTGCGGAATAACTATACTATGGCCGACGAGAGGTCGGAAATTTTAGCCTGGCTATCTCCACTAGAACCCCAGAGGCGGCACTATGATATTCAAACCCGTAGGATCGATGAGGTGGGAGACTGGCTCTTACAAACTCAGGAATATCGGAACTGGTTCGATGGTATTCGTGGGGATGAATCTAATGGTGCAGTCTTGTTTGGCTATGGAGGTCCAGGGGTCGGTAAGACTTACATTAGGTAAGAGAGAAGATGCTCGGGGGAAGAAAGACATTGTTAATAAGCTGTGATGTTAGCTCGCTGGTGATAGATATGTTATCTGAGCAGACCGTGGAGGGAAACGCTGCCGTTGCGTTCTTCTACTTCGACTTCGCCGCTCCGGATGAGCAATCCCCAGCTGCTGTTTTGGGCTCGGTGCTGAAACAAGTTGTTGCTCAACTGGACGAGATTCCAGAGAGAATAGTCGAAGCTTTTCGCGACCGAAAGAAGATTATCGGTGGTCCGAGGATACCACTAACAGAAATTATAGAGCTCCTGCATGATATCTCGTCCTCACGATGTACGTTTATATGCATCGATGCCGTGGACGAGTGTCCGGCAGAACATCGAGTGAAGCTCCTCGATTCACTCAACCGGGTTCTCCGGAAGTCTCCAGGTGCTCGGATATTTCTGACTGGGAGGTTATATATCTGGGGCGAGGTCGAGAAGTATCTTGCTGGGATGGTAGCGACTAGATCCATAGCACCCACCAAGAATGATATCATCATATTCCTCCGAGCGAAGCTAAAAGAGGATATGATTCCGGAAGCAATGGACGAGAGTTTAGAGGAGGATATTATAAATATTCCCGAAAGGGTTTCAGAAATGTAAGTAGGAAGTGAGATATATAACAATACCTAGAGTGGTGTGCTGAAAGATATTGTATCTAGATTCCTACTTGTCTTCTTGAGTATCGAGGCCATCCTACAAGAGGCGACCATATATCAAAGGAGACAAAAGCTGAGCGCAATGAAGAATGGCCTAGATTTAAGAGGCGCGTACGAAACAATGTTGGGAAGGATAAAGGCTCAGGGTGGGGAGAGGGCAAGACTCGGGATGGCCGTTCTGATGTGGATCTCCCATTCGAGGCGGCCTTTGCAGGCGGATGAGTTATGTCACGCCATAGCAATCCGGATAGGGTCAAATAATCTCGATAGCGATGGTATCCCTACGATATCGGCCTTGCTGGACTGTTGTGAAGGCCTTGTCACCGTGGATAAGGGTGTCTCGACTGTTAGGTTAATTCATTTTACCTTCCAAGAGTATCTTCGCACACATCCCAACCTCTTTGACAGAGCTCACTCGACGATGGCCGAAACCTGCCTAACGTATCTCAACTTCCAGCATGTCAAGGATCTTTCGGTTGGCCCACCCCTTGACCTGCGCCACCCCTTCCTTGAATATTCTTCCCTATATTGGGGAACTCACATGCGAATAGAGCTCTCAGATCGCGCGGAAAAATCGGCGCTCCAGCTTCTTGATCAGTTTGATAGTCACATATCTGCCAAATCCCTTTGGAAGTTGATCAATGGGGGGTTGCCCTTTGGTTGTGACCCTGGCGATAGGCCGTTTTCTGCACTGCACTGTATCTCGTACTTCGGCATCGCCGAAATCGCGAATACCTTGATAGAGATGAACAGATGGGATGTGAACAAAATAGATGGCGCGGGTGTGACCCCACTCATATGGGCTGCGAGATACGGACACCAGGAGGTAGTGAAGTTACTCCTGCGAAACAAGCATATCCAACCCGATCAACAGGACGCGAATTTTAGCCGCGAAGCACTCTCATGGGCTGCTGAGAATAGGCATGAAGGAGTGGTGAAGCTACTCTTGGAGCGGAAAGATGTCAACCCTGACAGCTCAAGTGAGTCTGCCCGAACACCGCTCTCGTGGGCTGCCAAGAATGGTGATGAGGGAATAGTGAGGCTACTATTAGGGCGGGAAGATGTCAATCCCAACCGCTCAAGTGGGTTTGGCCGAACACCGCTATCATATGCTGCCGCGGCGGGACATGGAGGCGTGGTGAAGCTACTTGTGGAAAGCCCGGATATCGACCCCAATTCATCGGATAGCGATGGCCTAACGCCTATATCCTATGCTGCCAAGTGGGGACGGGAGGATCTAGTGAAGCGGTTTTTAGAACATTGGGGTATCGATCCCGATTTGCCGGATAGTAGTGGCCGAACACCCCTATCATATGCTGCCTCGAGAGGACATAAAGGTGTAGTGGAGCTGCTTCTGGGGCGTGGGGATGTCGATCCCAATTCATCGGATAGCAAAGGCCGAGCACCGCTTACATATGCTGCCGCAGGAGGACATGAAGGTTTAGTGGAGCTGCTTCTGAGGCGCGGTGGGGTCAATCCCAATTCATTAGATAGTAATGGTCTATCCCCGCTATCATATTCTGCTGTCGGAGGGCATGGGGGTGTGGTGAAGCTGCTTGTGGAAAGCCCGGATATCGATCCCAATTCATCGGATTGCGATGGCCTAACACCCTTATCATATGCTGCCAAGTGGGGGCGAGAGGATCTAGTGAAGCATTTTTTAGAACATAAGGGTGTCGATCCCGATTTACCGGATAACAATGGCCGAACGCCCCTATCATATGCTGCCTCAGCAGGGCATAAAGGTGTAGTGGACCTCTTCCTCAAGCGTGGGGACGTCAACCCCGATTCTTCGGATAGTAGTGGTCGGACACCTTTATCATATGCTGTCATTTCGGATGAAGGTGTGGTGAAGCTCTTTCTCGGACGCGAAGATACTAATCTCGATTTATCGGACAGCGAAGGCCGGACACCCCTATCATACGCTGTATCGAGAGGATGTGATGGTGTAGTTGAGCTACTTCTGAGACGCGTGGAGGTCAATCCCAATTCATTGGATAATATTGGTCGACCTCTGCTGTCATATGCTGCCGCGAGGGGGTATAGAGGTGTGGTGAAGCTGCTTGTAGAAAACCCGAATATCGACCCCAATTCAGCTGATAGTGATGGCTTAACACCCCTATCGTATGCTGCCAAGTGGGGGCGCGAGGATCTAGTGCAGCTGTATTTAGAGCGTTGGGGTGTCGATCCCGATTTATCAGATAACGATGGCCGAACACCTCTGTCCTTTGCTGCCTCAGAGGGACATGAAGGTGTAGTGGAGTTGCTCCTGGGACGCCAGGATGTCGATCCCAATTCATCAGATGGCCATGACCTGACACCACTATCATATGCTGCCATTTCTGGGGCTCTGGGGTGGTGAAGCTGCTTCTGGAATCCCCCGGTGTTAATCCCAATTTACCGGATAGCAGCGGCCGAACACCCCTGTCATTTGCTGCCTCAAGAGGACATGAAGGTGTAGTGAAGGTGCTTCTGGGACGCAGGAAGGTCAATCCCAATTCATCTGATGGTAATGATCTGACACCACTATCATATGCTGCCATTGCCGGGGCTCCGGGTGTAATGAAGCTCCTTCTGGAATCCCCCGGTGTCAATCCAGATTCATTGGACAGTCGCGGCCGAACACCCCTGTCATTCGCTGCCTTCAGAGGGCATGAAGTTGTAGTGAAAATGCTCCTAGGACGCGGGGATGTCAATCCTAATTCACCGGATTACAATGGCCAAACACCCCTGTCGTACGCCACTATAATGAGGCGAGAAGGTGTAATGAAGATATTATCAGAAGCCAATTCCATGTCGGTGGAAAACCCTGATCGATCATACTCATACCTGGCCCTTCTCATCATTATCTCTGCTTTTAGCGCTATTTTAAGGGTTCACCTCTTCCTTCTCGCCTTATTCGTGTTCGTTTTTCTATCTTTATATTTTTTACGTTTATAGGGTACTATAGGTTTGGGGATTCTCGTGAATTATTTCCTGCTATCCCCAGCGCTTGGTGGCAATTGGTATTTTAGTTTTGGTTATATTCGGGGTGCTTTATAATATTGTCCGTACGACTCTTACGTTTCTCTTTCCGCCTCCATTTTCATGGAGATTCTCCTTTTCTACTATTATATTCCTAGTCTACCATAGTAGTATTATCGAAGTATTCATTCATAATAATACAGACCTTGCTACCAGCCACAAGCCCTACGTGTCCCAAGAGCGCCACAGGGCTGATAGCTCCCTCTACGTCCACTACGATAACCTTCCTCGCTCCCTCCTTCAATATACTTCCTCAGCAGCCTTCGACTCCAAGTCTGGGGGTTACAGTGCTGACAGAGATGATGGATTTCAAGAAATTTTACGATACCGGAAACAAAAACACCTGGGGCGGATAGGTCTACCTTCTGGAACACAAGAGCCACCAACTACGCACTAGGTAAATCCCCTCGAACAAAATAAAATCCCACAGGCCACAGTCAATTCCATTCAATGCAAGCTAAATGCTAACTTTCTAACTGAGTCCAATGCCACAAGAAGGAAAGATAGAAAAGAGCCTGAAGGGTAAAAATCTACCCATTTCGGTTGTGCACTGATAACCTTCGGTGATCTTAAATGCTCTTTTAAAACTAGTCCACCGCTTCTTTGATCCTCCTTGATGGATTCTCCAGTAGTAAACTAAATTTACAAGGTTTCTTTGCAGGAGAGACGGGAAAAGTCGCCTCCTTCTATAGCAATCCACTGCAAAACCGAGAACACAACCACTCCAGTAGCAAGCATGCGTTTTTCTCGCTTCCCTGCATAGGCTGAGCAACTACTCTCCCCTTTTCTTTCAAAGCAAAGTTGCATCATGAATTATTATTCGCACCCAACAAAAACCGCCAGGGGTTGTTTGCTAGTTTATCCATTGCGACCTTTCATCGGCAATTCCTCTAATACTTTTTTCACCAAGTTGCTTGAACTCTTACAAGTGACGGTTTATATATTTGGTTTGAGCTGGGCTGCTGCCACGGCACAGTAATCCAGCATTTTCGGTCAAAGGAAGTCTGAGCCTTTGCCTGACTAGTGACTACTGAGCGCTGTAGGCATGGTGGCATTAGGGGCCTTATGAGCCTGGAAGGTGGCTTCTCCACCTAGCCAGCCACCTCAACCGCACCCCCAATACACATAATAAGATTACCAACCCCCCCAGTTACCAACCAACCTCACCACATCTATCCACCTCTCTACCCGTCTGCCTTCGTTCAACCATCTTTGGTCACTCAGGTGGGAGGGGAAGTAATCGGAATTCAGCATTCATGCTCTTTACAATTACGCACAAATTTATTCCTTCTTGTCTGAGGAATACCTTAGGCTGCCAAATTGTAGAAGACAGATACTTTACTGTAAATTACATCTGTATCCCACAGTCTCGGGAAATTTTCTCAAGATAAAATCCCTCTGGTAGTGTTGTTTCTTGCCATAGGGGCTAATGCCGTGGAAGGAGCATATAGAATTTCTTTAACAAAATAAGAGCAAATACGGCACCAATGGGCAATAGCGGGAGAGAGGATAATGATAGCGAAGTAGAGCAGTTGGCGTTAGCCTAAGTTGAAATCATATACCTCAGAACGAATCATTATACCATCATGAGACATCACTCGTGCCCCCCCCGACCGCCTCCCCCGCCGTCCCCCGCCGTCCTCCATCATCCCAAACATCCTCCACCATCCCCTACCACCTCCCCTGGGACCCCTAGAGCCTAGGATAGTTAGGTATACTGGGCATGTTATCCTGCTAGTTCTAAAAATCCCGTTCAAAACTCATTTTATTCAGCACTAAGCACACCCTGCCTGTTACATACAATTACTCTTATCTCTTCGATCAACTTCACCTCACTTTGTGAAACCTTTGTTCCAATAATTATTTCGATTTTCAACTGTTCGTGCTGGAAAAGCCGCACTTGGGAAGCGAAACGCCCTCACCTCACTCTGAGGACCTAGCGGTACGCGTATGCACCGGTGGAGAGACATTCAAGCTATGGAAACTTTTCCCCTATTTGTTTTTCCTTCCTTCTTTCCTTACCTTTGCTCACCTAGAATCTTCCTTCCTATTCTTAATCTACCTGACAACTCTACTTTCTTAATGCCCAATGGAAGAAAACATGAACTCCTTCATCGCTTAATACAAACTCTATGTCTTCGCTTGAGCTGTTCGACTCCGCTGCGTAAAGCCCTCATCGCAGATCATTACCTCCTTATCGATTATCGATTGTCGTTTTTTCAACAGTGCGAATATGGGGCTGACGAGTGATGGCTCGTGATGTTGGAATTTCCCAGTAAGTGAATCTCTAGTAAACTGCTTTATCCGGCCAGGACAGGGATAGGATGGAGAGTTAGTCGAAGAGGATACAGTGCTGAGATAGAGAGCTAGTGCAGGGGTGAACTAGTGAAGAGACTACATGAGGAGGGCTGTAGTAACGGCTTGGGCAATTCAGAGCCTCCTCCGTATAGTGCACCCCCGTTTATTTTGGACAAGACATCCACGATGTACCATATCGGGATGCACGGAGACCACATCGGTAAAAGCGCGGGCTATTAAGAACGGCTTTTCCCCTCACACTTAGTTCCTAATATTCTATATATGTTACCGTGTTGCACCTCCTTCGGAGGACGCAAGCTCCTACCCAGCTAGTCAGTTATACAAATGGTTCCCTCTAAGGGAGAGCGCTGTGCCTTGAGTGTCCAACATTTCTTAAAATAAGGTTCAGGTTACCCCTCAATCCTCTGAGTGGGTTGGGGAATTGGGGATTCTAGTTGATATAGTTTCTATACTCCATTTTATTATTGTACTAGCATACAGGTGGGAGGTGTTTTCCTCTTTTGCCTGCCTTCCTAATCGCTGTAGATCGATTGTGCAGTCGACTTTAGACTGGGGGTTAGTAGGATTTTAGGCATTGGGCAAGGTTGGGATGTGTGTGCCTCTGCCCCAGTCTCATAACTTGGACTGTAAAAACTTGCTAAATCCACCATCGGCGGTCAGGCCCCCAGAAGTGGCAATCCAAGACGAAACACCTTGAGAAGGATAAGTGTTCTGCTACGTTCGGACTAGAGGAAGAAAAAAGAAGTTATCGTACTGTACAAGACCAATACACGCTCCGCCCAAAAATAAATCTCAAGATATATTCTCTAAACCTAAATCTATTCCATTATCGGTATTGAGCGAAGTGATGAGATTAACTAGGAGTGGGAGAAAGATTAAATTACTCAAAAAACTTCTAACTTGATCCCTAAAAAGGCAGGAGGAAAAACTGAGAACACAAAGCAAGGAAACATCGCAGACCACCCCGAAACCAATATTCATCTGATACTATAGATACTAACGGATGGCAATTCCTGTGAGACGAGGTTATAAACTCCGGGGAAGCAAGTGGGGACCCAGTTACCTGATGCGTCGGGAATGTCGGACATATAGCAACTCAACGATTGGAAAGTGTCGGTTTGCGGCGGCAAGGATGAGCACTGTTCAGCCGGATTTACTTGAACTATTGGGGTTGACATCTGACATCTTCCCGCCCCAATAGTAGCTTCACTATTCCCCCATGGTGATTCACAGCAGCCCACGAGAGCTATGTCCGGAGCGTCGGGGTTGATATCTTCCTGCCCCGACAGTAGTCTCACCACTCGCTGATCACTCCTGCAGCCTGTGAGAACAGTATTCGGCCGGATTTATCCGAACGGTTGGGGCTGACATCCTGTGATTGGGAGCGTCCCTGCGAGGACTGCATTCATATTGAGAGAAACGAGGGGAAATCTGGTTATCACCATTAGCTCTACTAGAATTCAATACATCGAAGAACACATACATCCTGAGGTCACCTCCGGAATAATTCTTAGAATATCAGCTCTCAATTCCTCATCCATAGTGTCGAACCCTGAGTCCCTGTTCAGCCTCATCCTGAAGATATAACACGATGTCATGCTCCCTAGGACTTATTAGCAAAATCCTGGCAATTCCGGAACATATTTCTGTGCTTCATCGCGTATGTGAACCCTCTTAGTAAGAAATAGCTGAGTGTTTAAGCACTTCCGCACGATCTGCTGCAAAGATTCCCAAAGTTCTGGCCAATGTTGCGCAGGAAACTCATCCAACGCATCTATGTAGATAAATACCCTCCGTAGCCATGGCGAACTCTCGAGGATATCGGGAAGCGAGAGTGCGCGACCACCAGCCCCCCCCCCTTCGAATTCCCAATCGCCCTCTGTACTTCGTCTGGGGTCGGTTCCGATACGCTAATAACCTGCTTTAACTGTGCCCCAAGTAACTTTGTCGCGGATGTCTATTCTGAGCGTGAAAGTCGCGGTGCACACATGCTGCAGTCATATCGTCCGCATCTGTCATCACATAGTCTATCTGCCACAAGGGAGCTGTTATTGCTACTATTTAGTCTCGCCCACATTCTCTGAGGGTAGCCGCAATCCATACCTAAGATAAGCCTTTCCAGCACCGAGATCCCCAAAACAAAACAAGACAGGCCTAGCGGTTCTATTGCCACTTTCACTTCAATGTGTAAATTCGTTCGTAAGAAACTTGCCGCTAACCCTAGCTACCTAGACGATACCTACCGTATAGCCTGATGTCTTCGCGAGGTTCGAGGGGAGGCGCCCATTCCAGAATGGCGCGTTTCTCATCGACTACCGATATATATCGCGGTTATTCCTCGCGTTTTTATAACTATCTGTGACATCACCGCAGCGGCTATCGAAATGATTGGTTTTCGACGTGTTATCAGATTCATCTCGCGAGGCTACCAGCGTTGTTGTTGAAATTCGTTCCCAGGAAGAACGGGGTGTTGAGGTACAAGTTGGGGGGGTGGGAGATGAGACAACCCATCTCTACCACACTGTTATTGGATAGCAGCACTGTCCAATTATCTCACTACCTAAAAATCCTCTGCCTCTGCTCGGCTAAATTCACATTGATTCTGCCCTCTTTTTTTTTTTTTTGTTAAATCCGTGGTATGATTTTAGGTACATGACAAGCATCTCCTAGGGTACAACCGCTGCATTCGGGAAACATCCCATGGCAAATAAAAACCCAAATCAAAACTCAACAAAAGAAATAAATCAAAACTCAAACTAATAATGTAAAAACATATCATCAACGTGAAAATTTCCCATAAGGATTCCCTGCGCTTTGTCCTAAACATATCTTGTTAGGACTGAACCTGACTCGCCCTTGTAAACGGAAATTCATCAGTACACAAAGGAAAATTAATCTTATTCAAGGAAATAAACAAAATCAAAACTTTCATCAAATCCCAGCCTTTCTTCTTCTCGCTCCACACAATAGATTTGGCAGAGATATCAAATGTATCCTTCGAGTGGCCCTCCCTCGCGTCAGCGAGCGAGGAGCACTCGGTTATCACGTGCATAAAGTCTTCTTCTCCGTTTCCGCACCTCGGGCAAGTTGGGTCAGCTTCAGCGTCCCTCCAGCCTTTGTGTGCCCTCAAGTAGCTTTTGCCGGCCCTCATCTGATGAAGACGGGCCGCGGCAAATTTATGTGTTGTCATAAAACGCCAGCATGTCCTGAAAGGCGGTGTGTAACCGTAATATTCGGGGTAGCTGCGCATCTTCCATTTGGTGTAGACGTCATCCCGGACTTTTTTGAGCGTGTCTTCGTAGTACTTGTACTCTTCCAGCTCCGGGGGGCGCCATGGGTTGGGTTTCTTTGGGATGGGCCACTCTTTGAAGATCAATCTGGCCCTTCGTGCAATTCCGTCAACTGGCAGAATGCTTTGGACCGACGTCAATGAAGTGGAATTCCATTGTTTTGGTTTTAGTCCCCCTCTCTTACTGAAGGCGCGCCTCCTATTCGTAGGGTATCTGTATGTGTCTTGAATCGGAAAACCAGGTGGTAGCATGGCCGTAGCAATGTTATTTTCGGGTAGCGCCGTGGCCCATCTGACTGTAGCCATGTCGCGTATTTGTTCGAGGTAGAGGTCGATCGGCATCAGACAAGCTTCAGCCGACAGTATGTTGGTGTTTGTCTCATAGAAGCAGTTCGTGATCCAGCGTTTGACTCTGTTCAGGAAGACCTCCATTTTGTGTATTATTGTTCTATTAGGGTCGAGGAACTCTGCGCCGTACAATAGTGTGGGGATAATAATCCCTTTCGCCATTCTTCGCGCACTATAAGGTGTGAGTCTACCCCCAGGTGAAGAGAGCCTTTTGATGCGATCAAAGGCTGCTTGAGCTAGGGATAGTCTTTTGGAAAAATGTGTCCATGTGGCCATGTTGGAGTCAAAGTGAAATCCAACATCAGCAAAAATAATTATATGCGTCCTGAGCGTCCTGTGCTTCAGACACTCAGGACACTCAAAACGTCAACCGCGATTCTAGATGCAGGGGTAGCGCTAAACATGCATCCAGACGCAAGCACATGTAGCACCACACCTTCAGGAAGCACTGGACGCAACACACAATCTTCAGGAGGCACTCCGGAAGCAACACTCAATCTACTGGAAGTATTCAGATAACCCCAAGGGGCCCCCCTTTTCCCACCTCTGACCCAGGTCACAATACTAGATCTTCTAAAGTTCTCTTAAATAGTCTTCTATTCTATGTCTCATTCTACTACTACTAGTACTTATTTATATACAAGCTTCCGTGTTTTCCCCCCCTGCCTCATGCTCCGCCGATAGCAACTCTATGAGCTTTGATCGCGTAGGGATGAACCTTATACCGTTGTGTAGCTGGCGATGGGCCCAACAACCTCCAAAAAACAGAATTGGAATCCGTCAACTGGTTGTGGAGTAATCAGCCATCGAGTAAAGATCCGCCACCCTAGTACTTCCACAGAAGACAGCAAGTTCATGGGCTTTGATCGCGTGGGGACGAACCTTATACCGTTGTGTAGCTAGAGACGAGCCCAACAACCTCCAGCAAACAGAATTGGAATCCGTCCAGTGGTTGTGGAGGAATCAGCCATCGAGTAAAATCCGCCAGCATAGTACTTCCACAGAAGACAGCAACATCATGGGCTTTGATCGCACAGGGACGAACCTTATACCGTTGTGTAGCTAGAGACGAGCCCAACAACCTCCAACAAACAGAATTGGAATCCGTCCAGGGGTTGTGGAGGAATCAGCCATCGAGTAAAATCCGCCAGCCTAGTACTTCCACAGAAGACAGCAACACCATGGGTTTTGATTGCACAGGGACGAACCTTATACCGTTGTGTAGCTAGAGACGAGCCCAACAACCTCCAGCAAACAGAACTGGAATCCGTCCGGCGGTTGTGGAGGAATCAGCCATCGATTAAAATCCGCCAGCCTAGTACTTCGACAGAAGACAGCAACTTCATGGGTTTTGATCGCACAGGGACGAACCTTATACCGTTGTGTAGCTAGAGACGAGTCCAACAATCTCCAGCAAACAGAATTGGAATCCGTCCAATGGTTGTGGAGTAATCAGCCATCGAGTAAAAATCCGCCAGCCTAATACCTAATACCCCCTCCACACAGGTCAGCGACTTCCTGAGTTTTGATGCCACAGAGATGAACCTTATACCGTTGTGTAGCTAGAGACAAGCCCAACAACCTCCAACAAACAGAATTGGAATCCGTCCAATGGTTGTGGAGGAATCAGCCATCGATTAAAATCCGCCAGCCTAGTACTTCCACAGAAGACAGCAACTTCATGAGTTTTGATCGCACAGGGACGAACCTTATACCGTTGTGTAGCTAGAGATGAGCCCAACAATCTCCAGCAAACGGAATTGGAATCCGTCCAATGGATGTGGAGTAATCAGCCATCGAGTAAATATCCGCCGGCTTAATACCTAACACCCCCTCCATAAAGGTCAGCGACTTCCTGAGTCTTGATGCCACAGAGATGAACCTTATACCGTTGTGTAGCTAGAGACAAGCCCAACAACCTCCAACAAACAGAATTGGAATCCGTCCAATGGTTGTGGAGGAATCAGCCATCGATTAAAATCCACCAGCCTAGTACTTCCACAGAAGACAGCAACTTCATGAGTTTTGATCGCACAGGGACGAACCTTATACCGTTGTGTAGCTAGAGATGAGCCCAACAATCTCCAGCAAACGGAATTGGAATCCGTCCAATGGATGTGGAGTAATCAGCCATCAAGTAAATATCCGCCGGCTTAATACCTAACACCCCCTCCACAAAGGTCAGCGACTTCCTGGGTTTTGATGCCACAGACACGAACCTTATACCGTTGTGTAGCAGGAGACGAGCCCAACAATCTCCAGCAAACAGAATTGGAATCCGTCCAATGGTTGTGGAGTAATCAGCCATCGAGTAAAATTCCGCCAGCCTAATACCTAATACCCCCTCCACACAGGTCAGCGACTTCCTGAGTTTTGATGCCACAGAGACGAACCTTATACCGTTGTGTAGCTAGAGACGAGCCCAACAACCTCCAGCAAACAGAATTGGAATCCGTCCGGCGGTTGTGGAGGAATCAGCCATCGATTAAAATTCGCCAGCCTAGTACTTCCACAGAAGACAGCAACTTCATGGGTTTTGATCGCGTGGGGATGGACCTTATACCGTTGTGTAGCTAGAGACGAGCCCAATAACCTCCAGCAAACAGAATTGGAATCCGTCCAGTGGTTGTGGAGTAATCAGCCATCGAGTAAAAATCTGCCAGCCTAGTAGTTGCATAGAAGCCAGCAACTTCCTGGGTATTGATCGCATAGGGATGAATCCTATACCTGTGTGTAGCTGGCGTTGAGCCCAGTATGATGCAGGTGTCAGATCCAGAATCTGGTATGTGGTGGTGGTGAAGACTTAGGGGTAGGCCGGTGTTGAGACTATTGAGGAGGTAATGAAAGTGCAGTGATGAAAGTGCGGTAATGAAAGTGCGGTGATGAAAGTGCCGAGTCGCGTCGCGTCAAAGGCTAAGTGCTGAGAAACCACAACACCAGAGAGTGTCCTAGCTATCACTCGCTTTCAGAGTGGAGTGAACTGGCATTTTCGCTCTCTGAAAGATCAAGTTCTGAAAATAGAATACCTTAGTGTCGTTGGTGCAATATTAAGATTAACAGTACGATGGCTTTCTCACCAAGCGCCCACACTAACCCATCTATCTTTGCCAAGATTAGCCCCTTTCTTAGCAGGGGAGAAGGCTGGAAAGCCATCCAGAAGGCGGGTATTAACCATAGGCTATTCTGGAAGGAGATTGGATGAGTGGTTAATCCAGATGCGCGATGGTGTTGTGAATTGCGTCCAGAAGCATGGGAGGTAACCTAGTGTCGCAACCTACTTCCAGAAGCATCTTAGTGTAGCAACCCACCTTCAGATGCTCCAGACGCTCAGGACGCAAAAATCTCAGCCGCCCGCTTCTGGAAGCAATAGTGGTGCTTCTGACGTATATTCTATTTTTGCTGATGAAGCCATTTTATAGATTTGCGTGCCGGTTGAATGCATTCTCCGTCCACCACTATAGGGTGCTCGCAGATCTCTGCCCGCTCCCTTTCGGTACGTCAGTGCATCAATTCGGTTTTGTGAGTTGAGAAGCTTAGGCTCAGGGTGGTGGCCTTAGCGTGGACTTGTCTATAAGCTTCTTCGAGTAGTTCGGTGTTTCTTTTTCAAGACAGAGAGCTGACTGTGATTTGGATGTCGTCTACATAGGACGACCTGAATTCGTGTGTTTGTCCGGGTATACCATGTAGTGGCGCCACATATATTACAAACAGTATGGGCGACAAGGGCGATCCTTGAGGTATTCCGGTATTGATGTTGCACATCTTCCTAGGCGAGCCCGGAAAGATCATAGCGCATTCCCGATATGAAATGAAGTTGGATATCCACTTGACCATGTAGTTTGGAACGTTTTGGGCACTTAGCCGTTCCAGCAAAGTCTGATGGTCCACATTATCGAATCCTCCTTTGATGTCAAGAAACATCGTGCTTGCCTTCAGGCCAGCCGCTTGTGCTTCCTTCACCCAGTGTTTTAGTGATAATCCTGCATCGAAAGTCGCCCTCTGCGGTAGGCTGCCCGTCTGGTTGATCTTGTACAGGCCGTTCGACTTCGCAAATTTCATGAGTCTCTGATTAATTACCCTTTCGGCTATCTTTGAGAAAGTCTGCATTAAGGCGATAACTCTGTAGCTCGCGAAAACCTCGTAATCCTTTTTGGCAGGTTTGGGTAGGAGGATTCCTAGTGCGCTCTTCAGGTTTGGTGGATGTATTGACCATCTGAACAAATCGTCCAGCAAGTCTGGGATAATTTCGTGGTTGATGCCATGAATGCCTTTCCATACGCTATAAGGTACTTGGTCCGGTCCCGCGGCGGATTTGTTGCTGCACTTGCTTAGGGCAAGTGACACTTCCATAGCGTCAACTTTTTCGTATTGGTCGAGGCTCTGTAACTCCGGATTGTGGATTGGTACAGGTCTCGGGTTGGGTGGGAAGAAGTGTTGCATTATGGTGTTGTTGAGTTCAGTAGCTGACGCAAAGTTACTGCCTCCTGGCACCAATGATCCTAACCTCTTTTTTGTGAACTGATGTGCCGTCCATACATCGTTTTTCTTCGCATCTTCAAGAAAGCCTCTCCAGTGTGCAGCCTTACACCTTTTCACCGTGTTCTGGTACTTTCGTTTCGCTTGTTTGGCGGTTTCTTTCTGTCTTGGGTCGTTACGAGCAATCCTACCCAATCTACAGAAGTCTTTCCGTAATTGTGTGAGTTCCTGGGTCCACCACGGTTTCGACCATCTGCATGGCCTTTTCGTAGGGGCATATTTTTTGAGTGTGTGGATTATTAGTGAAAGGTTGAACTCGAAGTTTTCGATTGCTTTTTCGGGTTCATTCGGTAGTGTCCATCTGAGGGTAGTAGTGCCTTCTTCACCGCCGTCTGCCATTATCCTCTTCAAGTCCTCTTCGATTGCCAGGTTAGGTTTCCCATCAATCTTCCATTTGATCTCGTTCCAGTTAGGAGCCGGTCTTGCCATGCTGTGAGGTCTAGAGGTAATAGTGGTGTTTATTGCGATATGATCCGAGCCTGTATGTGGTATGTTGGTCTTCCAGTTTTCGACATAGTCTGAAAGTTGCCTATTGGCTAAACTATAATCGATTACCGATGGCCTGTGTGTCGGTATGTCCGGGGTTCTGGTGTAAATGCCCGGTTCGTTCAGTATTGAGAATTCGTGTAGTCCAGCCACCCTAAAGTACTGTTCCCCACGTCTTCTCTCGCTAGATGTTATGTCCCTTTCCGGATCTGAGTAAAGGGTGTGGACATTGAGGTCCCCCACTATCAGAGTGGGGTGTTGAAACGTCTTAAACAGCTCGGTGGAGGGGACCGTATTGGCTCCGTCCACCTGCCTGTTATAGGTATTAATCAAAGAAAATTTTTCAAACCCCCCTATTATCTTACTTCCATCCGCCTTTGACAATAACAAATGAAATACATCAATAGTAGGGGTAAAACATAAATAACTAAAGTCCTTAAGCGTAAGCAGGTTAGCATAAATTGCCACCCTGACTTTACTACCGGGCATATTAGGAAACAACACTTGAAATCCAGGTGCCCTCAAAGGTTCCCCGTCAAACAAAGGTACATCTTGTAAACAAACAAAAGAAACATTCCTATTCCTAATGAGCGAAAATAAAGTTATAAACACCATATTGCTCCCTCGGCAATTATGTTGTATTATTGAAATTTTTGTTAAAGGAGTGTTGCGGCCGGAATCAACTGATTCAACCATCATTCTTTACTGGTATCCATTGCCTCTGTAGAGCGGGGACCTCTAATTTGGCTGTAGTGTTTTTTGGCGTCCTCTTTAGCTTTGACCTTTACAGGGCAGCTCGCGTGGTAAGCCGGGTGGTTCCCTCCGCATGCAGCACATTTGGATGGAGTTATCGGACAACAATCTGCAATTACCTTCCTATCACCTTTTTGTGGGCACGTAGGAGATGCGCATTTGTGGTCCTTTAGTCTGTGTTCACCGGCACAGATAGGGCATGTGTATTTATTGTCTTTGCATCCTTCTTCTGGATGCCCGTATTTGCAGCATTTGCGACATTGCTTCGTGGGATTGGCTTGCCACATAATTGCGGCTTTCTTCCATTTGCCGTGAACCAATACGTTGGGGATGACTTGGTCGACTAGCTCTGAGGGTATCGATACTACCACCGAGGTATATTTCTTGGTGGCCCTTATCGTTGGGTCCTTTTGTAGGAATCTCGCCTGGGATGCTTCGATTTGTTGTGACACCATCAGGCTCTCTTTCATAATCGAGGCCATGGTTTCGCTATCGTTGGTAGTAGCTTCGAGGGAGAGGCCGTGTATAACTATCTGGGTCTCGGTCGGAGCCTTCCTAAATTCTTCGTAATTTCTCGAGTCTTCTGGGAGCATCGTTTTCAGGGCTTCCGTCATGGGTTTGAGGTAGTTTTCGTATTCTTTCGCCTCCACATTTGGTGGTGTGGTCAGGGAAATCGTCCCAGTTGTTGAGTTGATTTGAATCTGCATGTTGGTGGGTGCGGTGCATCCGCATTCCCGTAGCTTCTTCGTAATCGCCATGTTGATTTTGGGCTCCAAACTTAAAGAGTTTTGAAGTGGGGCTGGTTCGGATCTCGTAGAGTATATCCGTCTTTTTGCTATTGTAAGAGACTTAGGGCGCAACTCGGTAGGGGTTGTCTGGCCCCCACCCTCCGCTTCAGCCGCGTCATCCGGTGCCTTGGCATTCTTGGTCTGCTTGTTTTTCGGGTTTTGTGGAGGTGTGGGTCCGACTGTGCCAGTCCTCTTCCTTCCTTTCTTGGGCGTTTGTGGCGTCGGTTTATCGCTAGGAGTTGCCGCCGCTTCAGCATAGGACATGGGTTGTTGTCTTTTCAGGATGCTGACTTGTGGTGTAATTTTTGCTGTGGATGCTGCCACATTCGTGGAGAGGTCTCTGGCATTGTTTGAGAGGTTCGTGACGGTCTCGCTTAGCGTTTTAATCTGTTGCTGTAATCCTAAGATCATAGCTAACATCTCGAGTTGAAGGGTTACCGTGGTAGTTTCACCGTCTGTGAACTCCCCTTCGTCGGGATTTGAAAGTTTTTCCCTCAGCGCTGATCCTTCAGGGAGCGATAGGGTAGGGAGTGCTCTTGTAATTCCAGTTAAAATTTCCTGGAACCAAGGGTCTTTGTGAGGTGCTCCGGGGGTAGGGGAATCTGCTGCCATGTCTTCACTTTCAAACTGGGAAGCTACACCAGTTTTTAGTTTGGTTGAGTTGGGGTGGCCTGTTGCCACTGGGGTATCGCGACCGAGGTCCTTGGTGTTGAGCTCGGTTGCGTTCGAGGATATTATTGGTCTATTTCTTTCGCGCGGAAAATAGGGGGGAAGAAGCTTGATTGATTCTGCCCTCATCGACTCGAGTATCATACCGTAAAAACTCTTGCAATTCGCTAGCGCCAAATACCTCTGCAAATCGCGGCGCCAGCCCAAAGTAGGTTTAGCTGGGTAAGCTCACAATTGCGACAGCAAGTCAATGAGATCCAACACAACCTTTGACTCAGGCTATACTATACTTGGAGAGCACTAAGTTAATCCTTCTTAAGGGCCTTTTGTCTCTGAATCCAGAGATTAGCGAGCTAACGGAGTTAACAGAGCTGCCGGATATAGCGAATTGCAAGAGTTTTTACGGTCCGGTAGTGCGCTTCTCAGCCTCAACCAGTTGAACACAAGGCCAAATCCCTGCAATAGAAACTAATAGCTCTCTCCCAGAGGAAATATTTTTGCGCAAAGCACAGAAATTCACTTTCATTTAAAGTGTTAGAAATGCTACTCGGCATGCTACTGTTTCTTTTGTTTCTTTTGTTTCATGAAAGCACGGAGTTTATGAAAGATGTTTCAATGATGCACAGATATGAGAATGGAAAGCATAGAGGTTATGGGAATGAAAGAAGTCTTTGTGGAGTGTTTTCTTTTGTTCAGGAATAACACAGAATGTTTACTTTTCTTTTGTTTCTTCTGACGGATAGACGAGATGATGGAAAGACATGTGTGGATGGGGGCGGAAATGTGTGGTGCTTGTTGGAAGACTGAGAAGAGCGTTTTGATTTTCATATATACACCTGTTATTTCCCTTAGATTAGTGAGCCAAGTACGACGAATAGACCTCTTTTACTCGCTATCATTAGCTTCTCTCCCACTGTTACCTTTGGTGCCGTATTTGCTCTCATTTTGTTGATAAAGGTCTTGGCATTCGTGTCATCTTGGATATTGTGTTTGCTCTAGCAATGGCGAGAGGTTAACGGGATGGCCCAAACGAAGTGCATGTCGTATGTTCTATTTTATCAGAGAAGTTGGCTTCCCTAAGAAGCTCCCTAATGAGCTACGGTAGCTAATACCTAGGGTGAGAATAAGCGTCTAGGTGACCGGATAAAAGTTGTACTATGTGGAAAGGGCCCTTCGGGCCAAAGGTTTTCAAGGGCGGTCTTCCTGGTCACCCACTGCCCGGCAGCCCACTGCATTTTGGCCCTCCAGAATCGCTAGGCACGACTGTGCACAGTACGAGTATGATACGAGCACTTCTCAGTCCTGTATTCAATAATAAAGTCTAAAGGTTGAATCAGGGGTAGCGACAGTCGAAAGAGGCAACCGAGAAGATAAGGAAGTTCAGCCATACGGATTTAAATAATTACTCGCAGTCTACTCGAGTAAGTATTGTTGTGATACAAAGAAACCTCCTAATTTGGGTAATGCGTAAGGTTGGACAACAGCCCCCCTTTTCTTCTGCTTTCTAGAGTTTCATCAACACCCCCAACTACAGAACCTGTGCCCTTAGCGTTAGAAGCAACGAAAAGAAGGAAAATGTCAAGGTCATTCAGAGATGATATCAACTCTTTGAATGTGTCGAACGTGTTGAATGTGTCAAATCACTATACCGACGCCGAGGATCGGTCTGAAATCCTAACATGGCTCTCTCCACTTGAGCCCCGTATCCGACATCAAGACCTCAGGACCCGCCGCGCCGACAACGTCGGGGAATGGCTACTACAAACAGACGAATTTCAAAGGTGGTGCGATGGCTCTCAACAAGTGGGATCGGAGCATGCGATTCTATTCTGCTGCGGCGGCCCAGCTGTCGGCAAGACCTACCTCAGGTGAGAGACAACCCGAGAACCAAAATTAAGGATGCTGGTGCTAATAACCAGCGATACCAGTTCACTAGTGGTGGACAGATTAAGCGACAAGGTCAAAGAGCAGAATACTGCTGTTGCCTGCTTCTACGTTGATTTCGCGGCGCGGGAAGAGCAGTCTCCGACAAATATGCTAGGCTCACTACTGAAGCAAATCGTCGGTGGATTGGAAAAGATCCCGGACGAAATAAGGAAGACCTTTCAAGATTACAAAAAGGTCATTGGTGGAAAGCGACTACGAGTGCCCGAAATTGTCGAGATGCTGCAGAATGTCACGTCCTTACGGCGGACATATATATGTGTTGATGCTCTTGATGAATGTGTGGAAAGGCATCGACCTGAAGTTTTACATTCCTTAAGACAAATCCTTGAGAAGTCTCCAAACACACGAATATTCCTAACCGGAAGGCGGCATATCCGGGGAGAGATTGACAAGTATCTTGGTGGGAGAGCGGAAATTTTGTTCATAAAGCCCAGTCGCGATGATACCGTGGGATATATCCGGATGAGGTTGAGTAAGGATATATCTTTAGACGCAATGGATAGTGGTCTTGAGGCCGAATTCATAGAACGCATTACCGAGGATATTCCCGAAAGGTAAGTGGACATGAGGGAAAAATGTATTTTATATTCGCCACTAATAGATACATCTAGTTTTCTACTGATTTCTCTGGCCGTGGATGCTATCCTGGCGCAAACCACGGCCTATGGCAGGCGACGAAGGCTGTGGACAATGCCAGAGGGCTTGAATTTGAATGATGTTTATGGTGCGACTCTAGAACGGGTAACGGAGCAAGGTGGGGAGAAGACTAGGCTCGGGATGGCAGCGCTGATGTGGATCTCACATTCGGAGAGACTACTGCAATTCAATGAGCTTTCCCACGCCCTGGCGGTCGAGAAAGGGTCGAGGGATCTCAATCCTGAAAGGATTCCTTCGGTGGAGGCACTGGAAAGCTGTTGCTTAGGGCTTATCGTCATCGATAGGGAGGCTTTGACTGTCCGTTTAATTCATTTCACCCTCCAGGAGTATCTTTACACCTGCCCTAACCTTCTTGGTCCGACTCACTCGATAATGGCGGAAATCTGCCTAACATACCTTAACTTCCACACCATCAAGAGCATTTCGTCCACGCTCTCTATCCTGCCTGAGTCAACCGCCTTCCTCAGATATTCTTCTCTATATTGGGGCGTCCATGCCAGGAGGGGGGCTACAAATGATGTGGCATCTCTTGCGCTCAAGCTTTTCAGTCAAATTGAAAGCCATATATCAACTAGGCTACTTCTAGTAGATCTCATATCGAGGACCGGTCGATATAGCGGCGATTTCCCCATCAACGGTCCCCTGATCGGGTTTACCGGACTGCATTGCGCATCAGCTTTTGGCATAGTTGAAATCGCAACAGATCTTATAGGCCAGCCAAATTACGATCCCGACAAAAGGGATTTTTTAGGTATTACACCACTCATATGGGCTGCCATATGTGGACAAGAGGGGGTAGCAAAGCTGCTGTTACAGCAACAGACTGTCAACCCCGACAAGCCAGATAAACACTTTCGTCGAACACCGCTATCATGGGCTGCTGAGAAGGGGCATGAGGGAATTGTGAAGCTACTTCTTACCAAGCCCGATGGCACAGATGGCTTGTGGGGTAAGATGCCCCAAGTCTTGAATATAGTCCGGGGAAGGAGACAAATCAACCCCAACAGGCCAGACAAATACGGCCAAACGCCAATATTGTTGGCTGCTACGGAGGGCCACTCTGGGGTGGTGCAGCTATTTTTACAAAGGAAGGATGTCAAAGCCGACGCGGTAGACGGATATGGCTGTACGCCTCTGTTGTGTGCCTCTAATAGGGGGCATGAGGGGGTAGTGAAACTACTATTAGAACGAGAAGAGGTTAACATTAATAGAGCAGACAAAATTGGTCGGACGCCTCTCCTGTCGGCTGCAGAAAGTGGATCCGAGGGGATAGTGGGACTACTGTTGGAGCAGAAAGATATCGACCCCAACAAGCACGACAACGCCGGCCAGACACCACTCTTGCTGGCTTCCGTGAGAGGGCACGATGGAGTTGTGAAGCTACTGTTAGGGCGAGGAGACATCAACCCCGATAAGCCAGATAGTGATGGCCAAACACTGCTCTTGTGGGCAGCCAGGATGGGGTGTGATGGAGTAGTGAAGCTACTGTTGGAAAGGGAAGACGTCGACCCCAATAGGCCAAATAGTGATGGCCAAGCACCGCTCTCATTGGCTGCCCAAAATGGCCATGAGGGAATGCTGAAGATGCTGCTGGAACGGAAAGATGTCGACCCCGACAGCTCAAGTGAATCTGGCCGAACACCGCTCTCGTGGGCTGCCGAGAATGGACATGAGGGAATAGTGAGGATACTGTTGGGGCGGAAAGATGTTAACCCCGACAGCTCAAGTGAATCGAGCCGAACACCCCTATCATATGCTGCCTCGGAGGGGCATGAAGGTGTAGTGAAGCTGCTCTTGGGACGCCTGGATGTTAATCCCGATTCATCAGATAACGAAGGCCGAACGCCTCTATCATATGCTGCCTCGAGGGGGTATGGAGTAGTAGTGAAGCTGATTCTGGGACACGGGGGCGTCAATCTTAATTCATTGGATAGCAATGGTCGATCCCCACTATCACATGCTGCCGCAGGGAGGTATGAATATGTAGTGAGGATGCTTGTCGAAAGCCCGGATATCGACCCCAATTCATCAGATGGCGATGGACTAACACCCCTATCGTATGCTGCCAAGTGGGGGCGAGAAGATCTGGTGGGGCTGTTTTTAGAACGCAGGGGTACTAATCCTAACTTGCCGGATAGCAATGGCCAACTCCCGCTATCGTATGCTGCTGCGGGGGGACATGGAGGTGTGGTGAGGCTACTTGTGGAAAGCCCGGATATCGATCCCAATTCATCGGATAGCGACGGTCTAACACCCCTATCGTATGCTGCCCAGTGGGGGCGAGAGGATCTAGTGAGGCGCTTTTTAGAACATCGGGGTGTGGATCTCGATTTACCAGATAATAATGACCGAACGCCCCTATCATATGCTGCCTCGAGAGGGCACGAAGGTGTGGTAAAGCTACTTCTGGGGCTAGGGGACGTCAATCCTAATTTATTCGATCGCAATGGCCAACCCCCGCTATCGTATGCTGCCGCGGGGGGACATGGAGGTGTGGTGAAGCTACTCGTGGAAAGCCCGAATATTAATCCCAATTCATCGGATAGCGACGGTCTAACACCCCTATCGTATGCTGCCAAGTGGGGGCGAGAGGACCTAGTGCAGCGATTTTTTGAACATCAGAGTGTCAATCCCGATTTATCGGATAGCAGTGGCCGAACACCCCTGTCATTTGCTACCTTAGGAGGACATAAAGGTGTAGTGGAACTACTTCTAGGACACGGGGATGTCAATCCCAATTCATCCGATAGCCATGGTCTGGCACCGCTATCATATGCTACGGTTCTGGGGAATGAGGGTATAGTGAAGCTACTGCGTAGACGCGCGAGCGTCAATCCCGATTCACTAGATATCGGCGGCCAAGCGCTTCTGTCATTTGCTGCCACTTCAGGGGCTAGGGGTGCAGAGCTACTTCGGGAACGCGCAGATCTTAATTTATGGGGTAGTGATGACCAAACGCTTCTATTATTCGCTGCCTCGGTAGGGGATAAAGGCCTAGTGGGAGTGCTTCTGGAGCGCGGGGATGTCACCCCCGATTTCGCCGATAGTAATCTCCAAACGCCCCTATCGCTTGCTGCCTCGCGAGGGCATGAAGCTGTAGTGAAGTTACTTCTGCAGCACGAGGATGCCAATCCCGACTCATGGGATTGCAATGATCAAACACCCCTATCGCTTGCAGCCTCGGGAGGATATGAAGGCATAGTGGAGCTACTCCTCGAACGCAAAGACGTCAATCCCGATTCACTGGATCGTAGCGGCCGAACACCCCTATCACTTGCGGCCTCAGGAGGACAAGAAGGTGTAGTAAAGTTGCTATTGGGTATCGAGGGTGTCAATCCTAATTCACCGGATAGCAGTGGCCGAACGCCGCTGTCATTTGCTGCCTTGAGAGGACACGAAGGTGTAGTGAAGTTACTTCTACAATGCAAGGATGTCAATCCCGACTCATGGGATTACAACGACCAAACGCCCTTATCGCTTGCAGCCTCGGGAGGATATGAAGGCGTAGTGAGGTTACTTCTGCAACGCAAGGACGCCAATTCCGATTCACCGGATCGCAGCGGCCGAACGCCCCTATCATTTGCTGCCTCAGCAGGATATAAAGGTGTAGTGAAGTTACTTTTGGAACGCAAGGGAGTCAATCCCGATTCATCGGATAACCATGGCCAGACACCCCTATCATTTGCTGCCTCGGGAGGACATGAAGGTGTAGTGAAGTCGCTTCTGGAACGCAAGGAAGTCGATCTCGATTCATCGGATAGCCATGGCCAAACGCCCCTATCATTCGCTGCCTCGGGAGGACATGAAGGTGTAATGAGGTTGCTTCTCGGACGCAGAGATGTCAATTCGGACTCGCGGGATTCCAATGGCCAAACGCCGCTATCGCTCGCTGCCTCGGGAGGACATGAAGGTGTAGTGAAGTTGCTCCTGGAACGCAAGGAAGTCGATCCCGATTCATCGGATAGCCATGGTCAAACGCCCCTATCATTTGCTGCCTCGGGAGGACATGAAGGTGTAGTGAAGCTGCTCCTTGGGCGCGGGGATGTCGATCCCAATTCATCAGATGGCAGCAACCTGACACCGCTATCATATGCTGCCACCTCTGGAGCTCTGGGTGTGGTAAAGCTACTTCTGAAATCCGACGGTGTCAATCTCAATTCACCAGATAGCAGCGGCCGAACATCCCTGTCATTTGCTGCCTCGAGAGGACATGAAGGTGTGGTGAAGGTGCTTCTGGAGCGTGGGGGTGCCAATCCCGATTCATCTGATGCTAATGGTCTGACACCACTATCATATGCTGCCATTACCGGGGCTTCGGGTGTAGTGAAGCTGCTCCTAGAATCCCACGATGTCATTCCCGATTCACCAGATAGCCGCGGCCGAACACCCCTGTCATTTGCTGCCTTCAGAGGGCACGAAGGTGTAGTGAAGATGCTTCTGAGACGTGAGGATGTCAACCCCCATTCACCGGATTACAATGGCCAAACACCCTTGTCATATGCTACCATGATGAGGCGAGAGGGTGTAGTGAAGCTATTGTCGGAAGCCAGGAACACCAATTCCGAATCGTTGGAAAACCCAGATCAATCATACTTATATCTAGCCTCACACACCCTTATCTCTACCCTGGGCGCTAGTTTGACGTTTCCTTTTTTCCTTTTAACCTTTTTCCTGCTTGTTTTTCTATTTTTCTACTTTTCGCGTTCATAGAGTGCGATAGGTATGGGGAATCCCGTGAACATTTCACGCCATCCACGGCGCTCGGCGGTAATTGATATTTCAGTTTTGGTCAGATCCGGGGTGCTTTATATCTCCTAGCTGTAATTTACAGTGTACAGGTAAAGCTGAAGCAGAAACCAAGTATGAGAATATACGATATTATCTAAGAAATATACATAGCAATCAAATCAGAAATTTCAACACTAGAGAGTCTTCCACACTGATAGAAACTAGTACCGGTAGCTCACTCCAGTTACATGTTGTCCAGGCAATATAACTGCGACAGGGCGTATTACTTTGCCGGCGGTCGTCCATGCCGGGTACTAGAGCCGTAAAAAATCGCATCACTCGTTGGTAGTCAATTGTGCTCCCATTAGGTCCGGTTTTCTGGACAGCCTCCCGGATGCAGGCCGATTCATTGTCTCTAATTCACCGTAGCTTACCCGATATACGGCCACCACTCCCGAAGCAGAAATATCAAGTAACCTTCATTGTTATCGTCTTACTCTCTACGCTCCTGTCGAGGTGTAGTGCATCGATGAAATTGGGTTTCGGCATGATAGTAGGAACTCATATCCTGAAGGTACAGTGCCACGCGGACACCAAGTTCTTCGGCAGTGGGATCTGTTGAATTCTCAGTTGCGGCGAGTGCATGGGGAATATATGCAGGGCTAATATATTGTTGCTCATCTTGAGATCGAGGGAAGAGCCGTGAAATTACTTTCAGTGCAGCCCTCCTCCCTTGATTCATCTCGCTGGTTGGTAAATACTTCTGTAAGGACAATTGGACCAAACGATTAAGATCGTAAAAAACCTTGTCCCTACACCCACATCTGACCATCGTAACCAGCGAGAATCCCAATAGTTTTCCAATGGCGGAGCGAAAATCAGCCGAATGATCCATCCCTTCCAGACCATATTGAGTCAATAGCTCCTCAGGTATGTTTCGATGATTGAAGAATGCCATTAGCCGAAGAAGATTCGCCGCTAGGGGCATCTGTTGCCTGATTTGGGCGAAGGTGGCAAAGTACGTGCTTAGGATACTTTCATGAGAGGCTTCTCGTTGGATGTCATAAAACCGCCGGGAAAGTAGGTCCTTCGCTCGTTCCTCATTCTCCTAGAAAATATTCCAGTAGATGGATGGCGGTGTTGCAGTCTTGGTCATGTAGGCTGCCGAACCTACGACAGCCAACGGCAGGTGATATACTGAGTTCAGGATCGCTACCACATCCTCTTTTTCTTTATCTTCCAAATTCTTCCAGCCGTCAAATCGCTTTTTAAACAACTTCCGAGCCTCTTTCCCTCCCATTTTCCCAACCTCAATAGTTGCCGTCGAGCACTGAGACGATGCAACCTGTCGGGATCGAGTTGTAAATATCAGAGTCCCACTATTCGCTTGTGGTATAAACTTGGCGATTGGGCTGTCATTGGCGGCGAAATCGGCTTCGTTATCGGCGTTGTCAATAACCAGAATCCAGGTACCACTGCCCGGACCTTCAAACCACCTCTTGACTTTCAGCAATCTCGCTTCGTCTGCCTCGGTGCTGCATAGAGGAATCCGAACATGCCGTGCAATAGCCCTGAAGCCCTCACTAAATTTTGATACCCCACTCCCCTGTATCCAGAAAATATCACAGTTGTGGTCGCTGGCACGCTGATGAACGTATTCGAGGGCAATCTGGGTTTTGCTAAGTGATGTTAGTATATACAAGTGCCAGGGGTGATGTTTTCGTAACACCTTCGGATTCGGTTACGGGGCCTATTTTACTACGGTAATTCTGGCAGGCGTGTAGGACGCGGGTGAGGGGGTGGCTTAGCCTTAGGGCTAGGGCCGGCGCATGTGGTTGTGGCGCAAGGGAGGAACGGGGTTAGGGTTAGGAGTGTGGCGTTGGTTGAGGTTGTGGCTTGGGTAAGGAGTGGCGTTTGGTGTGGCTTGGGTTAGGAGTGGCGTTGGTTTGGGAGTGGCGAGTATTAGTGTCAGGGATGGGGGGGGTCGCCCATTGCAAGCGGCCCAACTCATGGCGTTGATGCTCGGTCGGATGGGGTAGGAGTTTTGAGAACGGGAAAGGAGGGTCGTTGGGATGAAGTCGCACCCATACCGGGGAGGTCTATCTAACCGCGCCGCTAGAATGGCAGGGGATCGGATCCGGTGGTTGGTTAGGCGATGGAATTTACTTCGGCCAAACACTGTCTTTGAGAATTTCCTTTGTGCTCATGATATTTTAGGTTTCGACGTCTCCGGAATGGTCTATGGAATACCATATCTATATCATAGTCCATGGCGCGGATGAGACGATAGTCGTTGGAAGGGGAGGGGGTGGAGGTGGTCGACAGAGGCCATAAAATAACCTAGGGGAGGCCGTGGGCAGAGTGTGTTAGCGGTGGAGGTTGTTTATTTCTTTGGGGGTTACGCTTTCTCGGGTTAGGAAAATGGCTGGAAAGTGGTCAGAAGGGCTGGATACTGAAAAGACGTGGGCTATGCTAAACCTGCGGTTGGGTTAGTAGGTTCCGGTTCCGAGTATTGTACCGCAGATGGAGGCTGTTACCTTTGTGATTTGGCGGGTTTGGAGTTCGGCAGACATCTACATTAGATACAGAAAGCTGATTATTTATTAAGCTGTAAGGGGCGTCGCATAGAGGAGTGATGTCCTTGCGGGGCGTCCACCACGGCGTGCTATGGAGAGTAGATAGCAAATATAAAAAAGTTTACAAAAAAAAAAAAAAAAAAAAAAAAAAATGTTTTCGTACGTCTCTTACACCTCCAGCGATTGAAATTTCAACTCCGAGTGACTCGTCACATTTTGGATTTTGACCAACCAGGATCCTTGGGTACCATCTCACGATTACCTCAAGTCTTTATTCTTTCAGGATTATTCCTCTAAGTCTTTATCGTTTTTAAGAGATATTTTATCTCTTTCATCTACTATTTTAAGTCCCTCATCTTCCCATAGTACTATTTATTAGGAACAGATGGCTAAGCGAGGTTCTACGACGTTTCCGGCTACTAAGGTGGCTAGATCAGGTTTGGTGATAGGGGAATTGGTTGAGAAGATGATATTGATGGAAAAGGAGATAGGTCGTCTTCGACATCATGTTTCGGTGCTTTCCAAGCGGAATCATCGTCTGGTGTTGGAGGCGAGGAAAGAGGAGGAAAGGGAGAAAGAGGAGGTGGCTGAAGCTGTGGCTTTCGCTGTGGCAAGTGCAGGGGTGGTGGCTGACCCGATAGAGGTGGCACACACTGTGGCTGCTGTGGCGGAGGTTGTGGCGGAGAGCGTGGTAAGCGAGGAGGAGCAGGTGAGTCGGGCTGTTGTGCGACTACCTGAAGTTGTCTCGGTTGATGTGGGTAATAAGAGAAGAAGAGTTGAGGAAGAGGTGGATCCGGACGAGGATGTGGTAGTGGAGGTTGGTGGGAGAGAAATCATAGTTGCGCCTTCGGGTCCGGCTAGGGATGGTGGAAGATTGGCGGTGTGGGGTATAGGAGACTCGGTTCCGATGGGACCGAGGAGTTATGGAAGAGGAGGGTATACTGTTAGGGGTCGGGGGTGGGGGGGATCACCCATTGCAAGTGGTCCAACTCACGGCGTCGGTCCTGGTGGATATGCTTATGGACTGGATGGAAGAGGTCGAGGCAGAGGTTATGGGTTTAGGAGATAGTTGGAGTTGCCAATGACAGGTTTCCGGAGAGATTCGATTACCCCCGATACACAGGAGCGCTCGAGGTTAACCAGGCTACGTTTTTGCTACCGTTCTGAAGGAGGATACCCGGTGAAAAATTAAATAAACGGGGCTGGGATTGATATCCGTTTGACTTCGGGGAGGCTGAGAGTGGTGTTTTTTCCAGTGTATTTTTTATTTTTTGAGTATTTAGGGTATTGAGGGCTGGACCAGGTGATGCTTTCCGGAGACAGGTTGGTTAGGAAGGTATGGGATTTCCTTACGACTAGGTTCCGGCTATTGGTTTTGAGGCGATTTTACCGGCTGTGTGTGTCCCTGAGGAAAGGAATTCGGGTGGTTTTGATTTATGTCGAAGGATCGGTGAGGCGACGATGGTTTTACAAGGGCAGATACCTACGTTAGGTACAGAAAGCCTATAGAGCTGGGATATTTGTAGTAGTTATTTAGGAATTAGCTAGACAAATATAAGGCCGAAAAGTTTACAAAAAAAAAAAAAAAATGTTTTCGTACATGCTCCGTCTCCGTTACAACCTTACCCAAAGGTTTTACTACTTGTCGCACAAGACCACGATCAGGGTTTTGGCCAATTAAACAGATTTATCACCCACGCGATACACTTCACTAACGTCACTTTCAAATGGAGGATACAGTTGCCAGTCTCAAAAGGGAAGTCGCCCTGTTACGGGAGAAGCTTACAGCGGCGGAAACAAAGCTAGCCACGAAGGAGGCCCAACTTCGAACTTTTGTCCGAACGAGCAGTCCTTTTACGCCGAAGAAACCGATTACACCGATAGAAATAAGGCCGGTCACGCCTAACACGATGAAAAGGGGAGGGGATGATTTCAGTGAGCTCACGGGTGAGAGGATGGGTAAGAGGAGGTGGGAGGCAAAGGGGATACCGTTTAACCCTGAAGGATTGAGGGGCAGGGGAACGGTAGTGGGATTAAAAATTGGTGGTGTGGTGTGGGAGATAGGGATTGGTGGAGTAACGGCTGGATTGGAAGAGGAGGGATATGTCATTTGTGATGGTTCGAGATGGTTGGTTGGAGAGAAAGAGTTGGAACGCCGTAAGGGGATGGGTAAGACGTCTTCTACGGTGGTGGTATTGATTAGGGGGGAGGAGGACGCGAGGAGATTGGTTAGGAAGGGATTATGGTTGGGGGGCAGATGGCATATGGTAAGATATTTCGAAGCGGTTCAGCCGAGCAGGAAGAAGAGTGGTTGGGTTTGGGTTCGTGAGTGCGTGGATCAGCTTGCGGACAGGGATAAGTCTCTGGGTAGGAAAATGTTGTTCGGCCTGGAGGGGGTGAGGGATGAGATGAGGCACTGGAAGGAGACGATGAAGATGGGTGACCGGGAGAAAGAGATGGAAAAAGAGAAGGGTAAAGGAGTTAACTTTGGGGTCAAGCCTGGTGGTACGGGGGATTGGAACTTCCGATTTGAAGAGAGGAAGAAGAGGTTGCCGGTTCCTTGGATGAGGAGAAGTGTTAAGGTTGATCCCAGAGCGAGAAAGATGGAAGGATGGATGAAGGCGATGGAGGATGAGATGGGGGGAGAGGGGGTATCGGGTTCGGAGGAGGATGAGGATGGTGAGTTTAGGTAGAGTATGGTTTGAATGTGGCGGTTGGAGCAAATTACTTTCTCTAGGCGAATATTCCCTTTGACGATTTATATTACCCATTGCAAGTAGTATAGGTTGTGGAGAAGGTGAAGCGGAGGAGATGGAAGGAGGGAAGCTTGGGTGGGTATACTCACTTGAGTAATTTTGTTGTATTGACCGAACGGAGGTACATGTGGGTTTTCCGCTTGCCGAAGGGAGGTGAGGCAGACATCCATACTGCGATACAGAAAGCTTCTTAAGTAGGGCTAGGGGTTGGGGTGTTTTCTTTTGTTATTAGTTGTTGTAACCTAGCTCGAATAAAAGTTTATAAAAAAGAAATAAAAATAAAAATAAAAATAAAAAAAAATGTTTTCGTACATCCTCCGTCACTCCTACAACCCCAGCGATTGAAATCTCACCTCCTTGTGACGTGTCATATCTTTCCAGTGGGCGACTCAGGATCCTTGATTCCTATCTCACGATGGCTTCAAGTCTTCTTCTTCATTACGATGATTTAGAAATCCATCTCTTAAAGGCAAGTGATGAATGCTTTTATCTGATATTAATCGTTCTCCATCTAGGGGTATTCGTTTACGAACGTTTCGCGACTTTATTGTCACCTTCGGGTTCGGTTACGGGGCCTATTTTACTTTGGTAATTCTGGCAGGCGTGTAGGACGCGGGTGAGGGGGTGGCTTAGTCTTGTGACTAGGGCCGGCGCATGTGGTTGTGGCGCATGGGAGGAACGATGTGGCTGGGATGAGGAGTGTGGCTTGGTTTGGGAAGTGGCGTTGGTACAGGAGTGGCGTTGATTCGTGGCGTTGGTTTGAGGAGTGGCGTTGGTTTAGGAGTGGCTTGCATTAGTGTCAGGGATGGGGGGGGTCGCCCATTGCAAGCGGCCCACCTCATGGCGTTGATGCTCAGTCGGGTGGTGTTGGAGTTTGAGTTTGGTTAAGGAGGGTCGTTGGGATGAAGTCGCACCCATACCGGGGAGGTCTATCTAACCGCGCCGCTAGAATGGCAGGGGGCTGGATCCGGTTGTTGGTTAGGCGATGGATTTTACTTCGGCCAAATACTATCTTTTATTTCCTATGTGCTTATGATATTTTAGGTTCCGAGTCTCCAGGATGGTTTATGGAATACTATATCTATATCATAGACCATGGCGCGGATGAGACGATAGTCGTTGGAAAGGGGAGGGGGTGGAGGTGGCCTAAATTCGCGGCCGTAAAATAACCTGGGGGAGGTCTCAGAGCGGAAAGTGGTAGCGGCGGAGGTTGTTTATTTCTTTGGGGGTTACGTTTTCATAATGGTTAGGAAAAGGACTGGAAAGTGGTCAGAGGGGCTGATTCCGAAAAGACGTCAGCGATACCAAGCTTACGGTTGGGCTAGTAGGTTTCAGTTCTGGGTATTGTACCGCAGATGGAGGTTCTTACCGGTTGATAAGATGGGCATAGGTTGGAGCGGGTTGGGTTCAATCCCCACGATTGCAATTCCTAGTAGGGATACCGTAGACATCCTCTACGGATACAGAAAACGGTTTAGTTATAGTCGCTAGTAGAGTGTAGCGTCAAATACAAAAAGTTTACCAAAAAATAAAAAAATAAAAAAATAAAAATGTTTTCGTACATCCTCGATCACTCCTACAACCCCAGCGATTGAAATCTCACCTCCTTGTGACGTGTCATATCTTTCCAGTGGGCGAATCAGGGTCCATGGAGTTTATCTCACGATGGCTTCATGAGTCTTTAACACCTCGGTGTATCGACTTCTTTTGGGAAAGTCTTCTTGTTAACGAAGATTTAGTTCACTTTTTCATCGTTTCCATCAACACTTTATCGTTTACCTCGATGTTCTTTACGAATCCTCTCGGTTTATGTTTTCCCTGGGGGCTGGCCTATTAGTAGGCTGGTCAGGCGTGTAGGACGCGGGTGAGGGGGTGGCTTAGCCTTAGGGCTTGAGTCGGTGGCGCAGTAGTTGTGGCGCAAAAGGAGAAATGTGGCTTGGTTTGGGAGTGTGGCTTGGTGGAGGAGTGGCTTGGGATAGGAGTGGCGTTGTGGCTGTGGTTGAGGAGTTGTGGCTTGGTTGGGGAGTGGCGAGTATTAGTGTCAGGGGTGGGGGGGGTCGCCCATTGCAAGCGGCCCAACTCACGGCGTTGATGCTCGGTCGGGTGGGGTAGGAGTTTGTGTTTGGGTTGGGAGGGACCGGGAGGACGATATCGCACCCATACCGGGGAGATCTATCTAACCGCGCCGCTAGAATGGCAGGGGATTGGATCCGGTTGTTGGTTAGGCGGTGGAGTTGTATCTCGGTCAAACACTATCTTTGAGATTTTCTTTGTACTCATGATATTTTGGTTTAGGGTCTCCGGGATGGTCTATGGAATACCATAGTACTATATGAGACTGTACCAGTTAAAACCTGACTATCGGGCCTCAACCACAAAAAATTTATTTTGGCTTAGCCACCTAGCTAGGCACCTAGAGTATGTATACAATAGTTCAGAAAATATTATTCATGATCAAATGACCTCTGTAGCTTGATATATATACAAAATTTGCAAAATATGCAAAATACACTTTTTCACATGTAAAATAAGCTAGGTTTACTAGGTACCTGCTGCTGTAAAAATAATAGAAGAATGTCAAGTAGTTGTTGTGCTATTTGGGTTTGAAGTTGGTTGCACATTTTTTGTCTATCTACTATTACTGTAGTGGGTGTTACATGTTACCTAGACATCTTGCTTAAGTAATCATATTCAGTTCAGCTCTGAGAGAATAGCAACTATACTCTTCTTTAAATTTGATTATTATTAAATAAATTCAAATTAGTTAAGTGTTCTATTTATATAAACTTGTTATTTATAATAATTAATAGCCAATTTGTCCTTCTTTGTTGCAAAATGTAGAAATCCTTACTTTAGTACTATAGATATATTAAGTGACTAGAGAACAAGTAAACATTTACCAACAAGATCACAATAACTTTAAGTAAATTATCACAATGTCGGTAGTTTCAGTATTGTCAGATGAACTAGTTACTGAGAGTGACTCTGGCTCTGCAGATGAATCTCTTAGTCTTTATATGACGGATTCTGAATATAAAACAGATGAACATCATGAATGGACATCTAAAGGTATGTGCTTCTAAAATATATAGTTATAATTAGTTGATTCCCAACATAATAGATTCAGATTGCTAATATGTAATCGGTATCAGAATCCAAGAGTTTTCCCTCTAATCATTCAAAGATTGAGGAGCATATCAAAAAGCATAATTTCAAACAACTAAGTAGGTATGTAGATCATCTTGTGAAACTTGACAAGGCTTGCTCTTGCAATCTGGATTGCTCATCAAAGGCTTCCTATTCGCAATGGCTTACCTGGATGGAAGCCAATTGTATAATGCCAGTTAAGCAGCGTAAACTACTAGCCAGCTATCTTATTGCCAGTACAATGAAAGTTGTAAAGCCTCATGGCTCAAGGAAGTACAATAAACGTACCTTTCTAGAAATGGAAAGTGGTGAGAAAGATTTCACCAAGCGAATGCAACGTAATAGGTATGTAATTCCATTTATTGGATATGTTTGCTGTTCATTCTTTCGTTGGTACTGGATTCTGGGAAAATTTCAAGTGCGCACTTTACTTGCAAACTTGAAATTAGGGAAATCAGTATCTCCACCAATCCATAAGCATTCCGCACAGCCTTCACATAACTCATTATCCCAAGGTACTTATCAGCAGATTGAGAGCTTTCTTTCAGCAATTGAAAGAGACTATGGTGAGCCTGTGGCAACAAGATCATACAAACAAAGTACCAGAAATGGTACAGTAATTACGAGAGTGGAATTGGACAATCAAATACTCCTGCCTTCCTTCTTCTCTCTGCGTATCCTGCATTCTCAGTTGAATGAGAGTGCTTCTAATCAGCCAATTTCACTTACTAGCTTTCTCCGTTATTGGAAAACAAGTAAGAAGTTTAAGCATATGCATATTCGGACTCCAGCCAAAGATATCTGTGACAATTGTACTATTCTAAAGGGCCAGCTTAAAGCTTATGATGGCAAGAACCGTTCCAAGACTAAGGGTGAGAGAGATGAGCAGTGGGTTCAAGCAGAAGAAGGACTCAGTCAGCATCGAAAAGAGTACAGAGAATGTCGAGACTTCTATGAACTAACTATCTTACAAGCTACTAAATACTCCCAGGATACAGGCTGTTATTCTTTTGATTTTCAGCAAGTGGTTGAAATTCCAAAGCTTCCTCAGCAACCTGGGCAATGGTACTTCTTTTCCCCATTCAAGCTGTATTCATTTGGGATTGTTGATGAAAATAAACATCACAATCATCATCACCATTTACTTTATACGGAAGCACAGCAGCCCAAAGGGCCCAATCAGGTAGTATCTCTTCTCCATTATTATCTAACATCAGGTGGTAAGATGAAACCCCATATCTATCTCTGGGCTGATAACTGTGGCGGACAAAATAAGAACAAAACTATGACAGCATATCTATGTTGGTTGGTTCAACAAGGTTGGATGGAAAGCATTGAACGTTGCTTTCAAGTAAAAGGGCATACAAGGAATTCTGTAGATCGTGGTTTTGGCACAGTAAAGTATAAGGCATCCAAGCGAGATATATGGACACCATCAGACTATAGTGCAGCAGTTTCAGATTCAACCAATCAGGATACCATCCAACCAGTGGACCTTTTTGAGGATGGAGGTGATGATGGTGTATTTTTTGATTGGGAGGAGTCATTAAGTACTCTATTTAGGCCACTTAAGGGTATACAAACCTTTCATAACTTTCTTTTTATGAAAGAATTTCCAGGTACTGTAATGGCAAAGAAATTACCACTTGATCCATGGGAGAGGTTTGATCTTCTTAAGGCAGGAATCACATTACAGCAAATTTGTACAATATTACCAAAGGAACTGAAACCAATTGGATTGAAACCAGAGAAGCGCTTTGATATGTGGAGTAAGTTTAGCTCCTATGCTCCTCCATATATCCAGTCTACCTGGCTGTATACCAAGCCCTCTATAGAGATTATTAACCAAGCTCAAACTGTCAAGACAGGAAGAACTAAGCAGGCTGGTAATGTACTCCTATCTCCCTTGGTTTTAGCGTTTCAAGAGAGTATAGCTCAATAACTAATAGAATACGTATTTTAGAGCTTACAGAAGGTAATACAGTTTCTACAACTATGGAGAATACAAGTGGTAATGAGACAAGGGGGGCAGATGAGCCAAATTCAGGCAATATACCTAAGCGAAGAGGGCGTCCTCCTGGTACTAAAAACAAAAAATCACGAAAAAGTATGTAATTTAAACTAGGACTGCAATTTTACATTCATAGCATGAAACTATAAATAGGGAAATAAATTTTAGTAGTCTTAAAGTAATATTTAACTTTTTTTTGATTGTCTAGTAGTTGCTACAAGTTTGTCAGGTTGTAAAACTAGTCATATCTTCAAACTATTTTCATGGGTCACATTGGTTGCCACGCATTTTCCCACTCTCCATAAAAAAGCCCGATAGTCAGGTTTTAACTGGTACAGTCTCATATCATAGTCTATGGCGCGGATGAGACGATAGTCGTTGGAAGGGGAGGGGGTGGAGGTGGCCTACTTCGATGGCCGTAAAATTACCTAGGGGAGGCTCAGAGCAGAAAGTGGTAGCGGCGGAGGTTGTTTATTTCTTGGGGGTTACGTTTTCATTGGGTTAGGAAAAGGACTGGAAAGTGGCCAGATGTTGCGGAGATCGTAAGACTTTCCTTGTGCCAGGAGGTTAGGCTGGGTTGGTTTCCGTTGCAGTGGTATTGTGCTGCAGATGGAGGTTCTTACCTGTTTGATTGGACGGGCATAGGTTGGAGCGGGTTGGGTTCAAGCCCCACGATTGCAATTCCTAGTAGGGATACCGTAGACATCCCTGCAGATACAGAAAACGGTTTAGTTATCTTGCTAGTAGAGTGTAGCATGAATATAAAAAGTTTACAAAAAAAAAAAAAAAATATGTTTTCGTACACCCCAGTGTGGCTTACCCGCAAAAAACTATTAAAAATTGGTGAGGTCACAAAGTGGTGTGTACGAGAACTTTATCCCTGGCACTTGTACTACCTATTATATAGTACAAGTGCCAGGGATAAAGTTCTCGTACATCCTCGATCAATCCTACAACCCCAGCGATTGAAATCTCACCTCCTTGTGACGTGTCATATCTTTCCAGTGGGCGAATCAGGGTCCATGGAGTTAATCTCACGATAGCTTCATGAGTCTTTAACACCTAGGTGTATTAACTTCTTTTGGGAAAGTCTTCTTGTTAACGAAGATTTAGTTCGCTTTTTCATCGTTTCCATCAACACTTTATTGTTTACCTCGATGTTCTTTATGAATCCTCTCGGTTTACGGTTTCCCTGGGGGCTGGTCTATTAGTAGGCTGGTCAGGCGTGTAGGACGCGGGTGAGGGGGTGGCTTAGCCTTGTGGCTAGGGCCGGCGCAGGTGGTTGTGGCGCACGGGAGGTAGGATGTGGCTTGGTTGAGGAGTGTGGCTTGGGATAGGAGTGGCTTGGGATAGGAGTGGCGTTTGGTGTGGCTGGGTTGAGGAGTGGCGTTGGATTAGGAGTGGCTTGCATTAGTGTCAGGGATGGGGGGGGTCGCCCATTGCAAGCGGCCCAACTCATGGCGTTGATGCTCGGTCGGGTGGTGTTGGAGTTTGAGATTGGTTTAGGAGGGTCGTTGGGATGAAGTCGCACCCATGCCGGGGAGGTCTATCTAACCGCGCCGCTAGAATGGCAGGGGATTGGATCCGGTTGTTGGTTAGGCGATGGATTTTACTTCAGCCAACACTATCTTTGAGTATTTCCTTTGTGCTCATGATATTTTGGTTTAGGGTCTCCGGGATGGTTGATGGAATACCATATCTATATCATCGAGCATGGCGCGGATGAGACGATAGTCGTTGGAAGGGGAGGGGGTGGAGGTGGCCTGCTTGACTGCCGTAAAATTACCTAGGGGAGGCCTCGGGTGGAGTGTGTTAGCGGTGGAGGTTGTTCATTTCTTTGGGGGTTACGTTTTCATATGGGTTAGCAAAAGGACTGGAAAGTGGTCAGAGGGGCTGATTCCGAAAAGACGTCGGCGATACCAAGCTTATGGTTGGGCTAGTAGGTTTTGGTTCTGGGTATTGTACCGCAGATGGAGGTTCTTACCTGTTGATTGGACGGAGTTGGTGTTCGGCAGATATCCACATTGTGATACAGAAAGCCGTTTATGTATTTGATGCCGTTAGTCATGAGCCGGTGTGCTATAGAGGAGTGATGTCCTTGCGGGGCGTCGGCCACGGCCGCTATGGAGAGTAGTTAGCAAATATAGAAAAGTTTACAAAAAAAAAAAAAAAAAAAAAAAAAAAAAAGTTCTCATACACACCACTTTGTGACCTCACCAATTTTTAATAGTTTTTTGCGGGTAAGCCACACTGGGGTGTACGAAAACATCACCCCTGGCACTTGTAAGCACCATATTAACTCAAATAAGATAGCTTTGTCTCAGGGCGTCTAGGTCTCCCTTTTAAGTAATGAGCTACCTTGTTTTGCTAGTATTTTGTCCCCGCCCCTGTCGAAATGGGAAATTCATACGTCCTGAGACGAAGTTCTCTTATCTGAGTTGACACCGTACTAGTACTTACCCAGAACCGCCTAGCCCATAGAGCGCGACCCGGTTGTGACCCTTGCGCTCAGAAAATCTCTTGACTGCCTCAACGTGACCTTTGCGGCCAGTGAACCCACTGTTCCTGCAATATGGAATTAACCGATAAGGCCTGGGCGCTTATTCCAGTTAGGATCACACGTTAGTTCTTTGCCAGATATCTCTCGGGGATCCTGATAATACCTGCCTCTCCCGCACCAAGTACACCACCCTGATTTTCAATAACAAAATCGGCCATACTGGGCAGCACAAACTTGAATTTATTATTATTTTGATTGCCATATGTATTTTTATCACCCTTATTCGCGCTGTAGCACCCGCGGACGTTGGATTGGGTTTGGGTAACCCTAAAAAAGTTGTCAGATAGATGAGTCTCATCTTCCGCACAAGACATTTTAAAGGAGAGAGGAGCATACTGAGCCATCGCGTTTAGTATTGGGATATGGCTCGATCTAAAGTTGTTTTCGAAGATCGGATATGATCATAAAAAGATCTCGCAAGCTCGTTCGGAGTGATATCCTTTGCGCACCCTGAACTAAGGGGGTGGGACGAGACTCGCTCGGCTGGGAACCTAGCCTCAGACACCCAGGTGAATACTTCCCCGCGCCTAGATCTGTTGTGGAGTGGAATCCTAGTGAGCGGTTCCCAAGCCTAGTAAGGGCTAGAGGTTTCGTGTAGTTGTAGAATCGATGGGAGAATTTTAAAAGAGAAAACAGGGGCTTGAGGGGCCTAACGAAGGGAAGAATACCGGTGGTGAAAATTAGAGGAGACCTTGCGTCCCACAATCTGACTAGGACATGTTCAGCTCAAGCACTTGGATGGATGTTGGTTATCTGCTATTGGCTGCCATAAAATAAACGAGACAGCCGTCAGAGCCTCCGCAGTGTAGCACAGATTCCAGCCACCCACACTAGCCGCCCGAGATCTTTTGAGGTATATCCACCGAGGTGCATAGGTTATTAGGGAAACTATTTTCTAAGTTGGCATGAATATGCCGGGATTGGGGTGCCTTCCCCCCACAGTTACCATAATAAGATTTATTGAACACAACCGTAAGCTAGACGAAACAAGTAGAGTAAAGTTAGTGCTTAAAAATTCAGGTGTATTCTGCATCAGCCACAATGAAATGCCACAAAACAGCTAAAACAGCGAATTAAATAAGTGTAGTATATCCATACCCGATGAGAAAGGCCAGGTTCTAAAGTGGTTGTCCATTGGCATCTAAGGAAAGGCACCGGCCCTCCGCGACACAGGTGAAGGGAGTGGGTGACATACAGGACTACCTCCCAACTGAAGGTTTTCCGCATGGCCCATACCACCGGTAGGGGACCGAAAGGCAAAGACTGTCTTATTCTGCTACGGAAATTGGGGGTTGGCGAGACGTATCGTGTAAGCCCAAAAGTATAACTTACCCGCCAACCACACTCCAAACATAATTTAATAATTATATTATAACACTAACCCTGTATGCCCCCCAGACACCCCATACGGTACCGTGAAGCAAGGTAGATCTGTCCTCCGTTCATTGAAACGTATCGGTATTCAAATGAGTTTGTGTTTCCAGTTCCATCCGCATTCCGTCCCCTCGAGTGAGCGACTGTGATTTTAAATTGCTGTCCTGTTCTTATTGACTGTGAGCCCTAAAGATTCCTGGCCCTACCGGCAGTAGAGCTTGGCCGGAGATAACTCCAGGTACTACGACAGCCGGAGGCCAAAAGTAACTACCGGGCCCTATAGGTAACCCCCGGGTGATTCTGGAATAATGCCCTTGCTCCATGTTGGTAGGGTCGGCTTCAAAACTCATTATCGTATAAACCCAAGGAAGGTCCCCAGATGCAATGCTGGGAGAGTTGAGGACTCTCCTTCCAGTTCTACCTAGCCCGAGATATTAGATCTTCAACTTCAAGACAGGAAACCGAATTTAGTCAGGCAAAGCATCTCACACTGAGACTCGGAATTGGAATATATGGATCATGCGCTAATGTTGGGGGTGGTGACCATTGCCTGGCTATCTTGAAGGGGATAGTGGGCTTATATCGCATGATCGTAATAACCTCCGCTCTACTAGGCCAAGGGTCTAGAAGGCCGCTCGGGTGGAATGGTCTGCCAGATAAACGAAGAGCAGTACGCCGGAGGCCATGGGTGAGGAGTTAGATATTGAAAACGAGGCAACACGGAAAACCCCATAAGAGGTAGCTAGGGTTAATTGCTTGATCTATTGTGTTTGATACATGCGCCTCAGGATGCCCTACTTATACCAATAAGCGCGGGTTATATACATCGAGACGACTCTTACTATTTCCTAAATCCCGACGTACAGAGCGGTGCGAACATACCAGTACATTTCCACTATATTGAAATAATATTTCCCATATGGGAAATAATGGCCTTGAGTAGGTACGTCTGGTTTAGTGTAGAACTACTAACTTAGTTAGAATTTAAAAGCAAATTCTATTGATGTTAGGGAAAGGTGACTTGATAGGTAAGTCTACATGAAGTGGATGGTTGTTCGTGTTTAGGGTCTGTGTAATATATTACATGAATTACGAGGGAAAAACTTAGATTGAAGTTAATATGATAGGACAGAAGTCAAAGCTGAAGGAGTAATATTGCCAGTGCCCTTACAAAAGTCATCGTGGGCGTTACTTTTACACGAAAAATGCTGTTTTTCAAAGCGCTAAAAGTCAACCACCTATTCAGCAAGTGAATCAATTCTTAGTAAAATCGTGGTTATGCATACTTGAAATATTTGGGCGTAAATTATGGTATGATACAATATTAAATGAACTGTGGTAATACAAAATTGGAAATATTCAAAAGACATATATTTCCCCACTAGAGCCCATAAAAATTCTTGGTGCTTAGCTCCAGTTCAGAGATAGGCTGCCAATTGACAAGCGCTGCCCACAAAACAAAGAATTTGTTATAGAAATGTGAATTTTAGATTCACTAGATTTTTAGCTATCTGTTGATATTTCCCCTGTGTTAATTGATTAAGAGATAGAGTACAAATCGGCCTTTCGGTCGCGTTTGTGTGTTTCTATCAGTACTTGGGTCTACCGGCGATGACCTTTATCCAAGAACTACTGAAAAAGGGTTAGCTTATAATCTAGGAAGTTCCTTAGTGGGGTGGGTCGGTACTGCAAATAAAAGCGACAGGCAAACTGAACTCTCTATCGCATTATGAACGCCCGCGGTGCGTGTGGAGGATATGGCAATGTTGCTTTTGGTTCCGAGCACTACAAATCAGCATTAAAATTAGCCTAGCTACTCAGGCTAAAATTTCCAAGATTCCTTCCTTAACCTTTAAGATCTTAAGTCCAGAGGCAGAATTTCTCCGGCAACATGGGTTTGAAGGTGATATTACGGGCTTGTTGAGGTCTTGGTTTGGATCGCGTGGAACCGTCGCGTGCTCGAATGCTGATATGATATTTTGCTTGGGCGTGCTGAGACGCATGAACTAGGCCCCCTACGCCGGCTATGTGTGGAACGGTTAGAAAGGGTTCATCCTAGGGCATAGGGGGCCGCCCGCTTCATAATCCGTGAGCAAGGGGCTGACGCTGCGGAGAGAAGGGTGGAGTTTGTTGTGGGACTTTGAAGTCCGCAAAGTTGTTAGAAACTGAGCGAGCGCGATGCTCGAATGGTTTGCGGCTCTTGAACAGCGAATCCTGTTTGAGCCGCGCAGAGCCGCATTAGTAAAATGTAAACCTCGACGTGCCAAGATATTTACTACCCCACCAAACCCCTTGCACCCACCCCACCTTCCTTAAACAGGGGATTTAAACGAAAAGTGCACCCCACAAATTTCAACTAATTATGCTGATCGCTCCTGGCCCCTGAGGGATGCTCCGTGCGCTTTGCCCAATTGGTAATGGGTTCTAACCCGACATATATTTTTCTCACAATATATTACGTTCAAATAAAACTTTTCTTAATTAAACTCATTGTTTCCATACAATATTATTATACTGTAGAATCTCAGGAGAGTCTTAATGGAGATAGTGCCTCGCTTAGATTAGGGGCGGCAAAAATAGGTTCACCAGTATCAAATTTTTTCGGTGCCCTGAGTGATATCCTATGCAATCTTTGGTAAAGACTGGTCCAAGGCCAGTCCAGGCCAGGCCAGGCCACCCGAGTTAGTCAGGTCCAGTCATTGGCATCCACCAGGACTGGCGAGACTGGTCCTGCCTCCAAGGCTTGACCGGTTGGGCCATTTGGAACCTTGCGAAGGATAGGTGTCATAAAAGAAGGGGGGAAAGAGAGAAACTAGAAAAATAGACCGAACCATAAACTCTTATCCGTTAGTTTATGCGGCACACCAGCTCCCATGTGTATAGTATATCTGTCTGTATCTAATTTATATCCATTCCTCTTATGATACAACAAGGCTGCTGTGCGCTTATGAAATACGAGTAAATACAATATCAATCACTGATAGAAGTAGAATGACTTAACCCAATAGGGGGGAAGTAAAAGGAAAATCAAAGAGTGTGCGTATAGAGAGAAAGGGGTATATAGACACAGGAATGAAGCATGAATATAGAGAAAATCGGCCAAGCAGAATCCAAGCAATAGGGCTGTGGGGGGTGATTCGGGGAACCAAGGAGATAACAAGACCTTCCAGGCATGTGGTCCGGACGTTTAACATCTGCGGAAATTTGCCAATCCACATTTAAAGAACGGCCATGGGAGGGCATGGAATCGTCGGACTTGTTCCCTGGCGGGAGGGGGCTCAGGCAAGTAGAGAGGAAGTGAGGGGTTTGATGCTTGTGTTAAAACTGGCGGATCCTTTTGAAAGGGGGCTCAGATCCCCTGGGCAGCTCGGAGAACTGATATAGGGAAACACCGCTCCAGTTTGCTGCATCGGCTGCATCGTTACTCTGGGGCCGGACGGGTTGCCCATTCTCTGTAGCTTGCGCAAGCGGTGGTCGGCCATAGTCTGTGTCGGTTGTGTCGGGTCTGACGTCGTTCCGTTCAAGCAGCATCCTCACGACCCCCCTATGCCCATTGTTGGAAGCCCACGAGAGTGGCGTTTGACCCAAATTGTCGACTTTGTCGGGATTGACGTCGTTACGTTGAAGCAACATCCTCACGACCCCCTCATGCCCATTCTCGGCAGCCAACGAGAGCGGCGTTAGACCCCAATTGCCGGCTTTGTCGGGATTGACGTCGTTCCGCTCGAGCAGCATCCTCACCACCCTCTCATGCCCATTCTCGGCAGCCAACGAGAGCGGCGTTTGGTTCCAATTGCCGGCTCCGTCGGGATTGACATCGTTCCGTTCGAGAAAAATCCTGACAACCCCCTCATGCCCATTCTTGGCAGCCGACGAGAGTGGCGTTTGGCTCCAATTGCCGGCTCCGTCGGGATTGACATCGTTCCGTTCGAGCAGAATCCTCACAACCCCCTCATGCCCATTCTCGGCTGCCAGCGAGAGCGGCGTTTGGTTCCAATTGCCGGCTTTGTTGGGATTGACGTCGTTCCGTTCGAGCATAATCCTCACAACCCCTTCATGCCCATTCGACGCAGCCAACGAGAGTGGTGTTTGGTTCCATTTGTCGGCTGTGTCGGGATTGACGTCGTTCCGTTCGAGCAGAATCCTCACAACCCCCTCATGCCCATTCGACGCAGCCAACGAGAGTGGCGCTTGACTCCAATTGTCGGCTTTGTCGGGGTTGACGTCGTTCCGTTCGAGCAGAATCCTCACTACCCCCTCATGCCCCTGCTTAGCAGCCCACACCAGTGCCGTGTTACCACAGAAATCGGTTGCCTGCACATCCAATTTGCATTTATCCAATAAAGCAGCTGTTATCTTCACGCATCCGAAGTATGCGGCACAGTGAAGCCCTGTAAATCCTGTACTGGGAGGAGAGTTTTCTAAATAAAAAAAATAGCTCCGATAGCTTAAAGCATGCAACAACAGCATCTTCGAAGATATATGTTTATTGTATCCATTGAGCAGTTCCAATGCAAGTGTTTTTACACTTTCAGTAGTTTCCCGCTTGGCATGTGTACCCCAGTAACAAGAAGCGTATTCAATAAAAGGGGTGGTTGATGGGACAGAATCAAGGGTAAGCGAGAAGTTCCTAATATGCCGAAAATTAAGGTAGGTCAAACAGACCTCAGCAATGAGCGAGTGGGGGTTAAGAAACAAGTCTGAGCTATGGGAGAGGTACTCTTGCAGAGTATAGTGGACGAGCCGGACCGTAGACGAGGACTTTTCTACCGTGACGAGCCCCAGTGAGCATGCTAATAATGTTTCTATCGCCGGAATATTCCGAATATTCAAGTCGACAGATCCTTTTTCTACGCCCAAGGCATGGCATAACTCGTCAACATGTAATGGCCGCTCCGCATGCGATACCCACATTAGAATTTCCATGCTGAGTTGTGATCTACTTCTTTGCTGCGCCTTCATTCGCGATAAAGTTGCTGCGTAAGCATCTCCCAGACCTTCCCCTTTGGTCATCTCCTCAAGCTTCTTTCTTCTCCGATGGAGAGTAATCTCGCCCAGGATTGCATCAATGTTTAGAGAAACAAGAAGGAAACTAGACCCCACAGTTAGTGAATCACACCTTGAGCTTGTATCCGGGGGGGTGTATTTGATATTTTCGCATACCTTTCCGAGATCTTCTCCAGAATGATTCTCATAATATCCGCCCGCAACTCGTCATCCATTGCATTGGGATCAGTGTCACCATCCAGCCTCATCTCCAGATAACTCTCAATATCCCCATGGGTAGAATTAAGAGGTATCCGGATCGCCTTGCTAAAAGATTTCATGATTTCATCGTCGATATGAGGTCTCCCAGTAAGGAATACCCGTGTGCTTGAGGACGCGCGAATGATTTCTCGCAGTGACTCTAGGAGCTCCCGTCGGTGCTTCGGAGGGGACTCGTCCAAAGCATCAACACATATATATACCTGCTGTAGCGATCTAATAGTCTTCTTCAGAATATCTACCATCTCAGGAAGTAGGAGGCCTTGGCCGCCAAACTTCTTTTTCGCCTTCTGAAATGCCTCCCGTATATGCTCGGGGATTCCCCCTCTGCTGATAAGTTGCTTGAGCATGGCGCCCAGCATGTTGGTGGTGGATTGTTCCTGTTGGGCAAGGTAATCGCAGTATAGTCCTACAACTGCAACGTCATTATCGCCAGCCTGATCACAGAGACTATCGATAACCAGAGAGCTATTATTTCCTAATCGTCAGTGACATATCTTTCTCCAGACAAAAATGGTTCCTACTTGACATAAGTTTTCCCCACCCCCGGATTCCCGTAACAGAACAACACTTGCTCGAGACAGCCATCTTCCGCATCGCGCCACTTCTTGAACTCGCTAGTTTCTAGCACCCAGTTTCCCACACCATCGAGTCGGTTGGCTCGTACACCTTGGTGCCTTTGCTGTGGTTCAAGTGGCGATAGCCACCGCAGAATTTGGTGCCCTTCGTCGTCGATCCCGGTGATAAAGTTGACAATATTGTTGAACGAGTTATTGTTGAAGGAATTTAAATTACTGGTGATCTGCTGCTGCCGGGATGACATCAGCGCCATAGTCGGTTATCCGGATTCCTTTGCTTGTGTTGTAGAAAGACAGTGTGCAGTGAGAATCTGACTTCTCTCGCAGCTCGAGAGGATCTCTAGAACTTAATAACGAGGGGATGCTAGCTTAAAGGCATTGGTGTTGCACAAGTGCTTGTATGCGCTGGTCCAATCACGTGGGTAATGGAGGATATCTGGAGGTGTGGTAAGGCACCAGTGCCACTACTCTGCCCGAGTGCGCAATCGTGAGGCGCAGCACTTTGGGCCAGGAAAAAGTTACCGGCAGGTGTTCGCTATGTCGCCTCACGAGTACCAGCCTTTACCAGTTCATAAAGTACCAGAAGGCCTTAGAACTAAGACAAGCGTCATTCAACACCAAAGTGTCTTAATACTTTATGAATTAGCGAGTTCTCATGTCCAAGCGCTAAGAATTGGCACTCTCGGTACAATACCAGTATCATTGCGGAGCGATAAAAAGGTCAAACCGGTAGAGTAGCGTTCGATACCTATGGTGTCTTGTGGCGCGCGACTTCCGCAATATTTTCAGCCTCAGTGAGCCTAACCAGGGTACCGGTATCTATGACGCCCTGCGCCACCGACAGCGATCGCCGCAAGGGGTGTCCCATGGCCCACCCCAGATACCCGCATTACCTAGGTAAATTGGAAATGGCGCTAGAACAGCCACGCAAAGTTGATCACGATAGGCGAGCGAAATTCACAAGAAAGCTGCTCGCTTAGGTTAGATCCTGACGATTAGTTCCCACAGGGCGTTGTTTCTACCAAAGTTTTTGCTTTTTCAAGGGAAAGAGTTTCCTGTAGAGGTTTACTCTCGCTCGCTTGTTGAGCCACACTGCTCTAGCGCCATTTCCAATTTACTCGTACCTAGGTAATGCGGGTATTCCGTCAACCGTGCTACCGTACCATCTTTAATAAGAGAGAATCGCGGTAAGAGGTTATGTTAAGGCTTAGACACCGCCTCACATCAGTATTGGGTATGTTATGTTGCCGATGATTTTCTAAGACAGAAAATAGGGAGAAATTTTGGACCTCACAGTCCCCCCCTCTGTAAAGTGAGATGGCTGGAGAGAAGAAATAGGATAAAATCACGCAAAGAGATGTCTTAGCCTGAATATGACCTCTCAGCGCGATTCTCTCTTATTCAAGACGACACGGTACTGCAGTCGAAAGAAAGGCTCAATCCCCCATTTTACAAAATACCACTGAGTACCCTCCACCACATCCCGAGCAGGGTAGGGCAAAGCAGGAAAAGGCCTCGAAGATACAACTAGAATCACAACTCTCTCAACACCCTGAATGTTACTTTAGGAAAAATCTGTCGGAAATCCCGGCGTTGCTATCTCCCTTGGAACCACACATAGGGCATCAGGACCCCATCGATCGCGCCAACAACTCCTGGGATTGGGCTATGCACGTACCGTAAAAACTCGAATACAAGGCCGGTGTGCTATGTCGTTGAAATCCCCCCTCTGGGATAGGGGTAGGCGAGTCACAGCAAACTCACCCCTCAGCTGAGGCGAAAAAAAAGAAAAATACACGGCGCCTTACTACGAGAGGCAATTGCAACGACATAGCACACCGGCCTTGTATTCGAGTTTTTACGGTAGAGGAATTTAAACGGCGGTTTGATTGCAGCGGCCGGGAGCGAGATGAGTCTCATAATGGAACATTGTTTTTCTACTGCTATCTAGGAGTTGACACAGCCTATCTTAGATACGAGAGACGATACTTAAAAAAATTGTTGGAAGGATGTGGTTGACTTTGGAATATGCGGGAGAGTTTTGAAATTTTGTTTAGATGCTTGCGGATGATTTAGGAGATTGAGATGGATTATTCCACAATTTATTAAAGAGATTAGACCGACATGTCTTTCCTTTGTTTATCACGAGAGTGTAGGAAGGAACGAGGGCATGGAGGGAAATAGATGGATAGGTGTGGTGATCGATGGAAGGATCAGGATGTGCTACTTCTGTTTTACTTATACACCTGTCTCTACCGTTGGTTGCTTTTTTGATTAAGGCGAATTTCAAGAGCGTGAGCTAAGTGCCTAAATTTTGTGTGAATTCTCTTTCTATCGTCTATGTACCTACCGACACTTCTACTTTGACTACGTTATGGGTCTCTTCCTTTAGAGTACGTACCGCAACCATTTTTGGTACCCGGGGCTCAAGCTCTTTGCATCACAGTCTACTCTATGTTGGTCGATATTTTAATGCAGGCCCCACCAAATATTCGGCCCACGGAGGTATTCCTAGCAAAGACGAGCGAGTGCCTTGAGCTGCCGGGAATCCTTTAGAGTGCCCACGGTTGCGCCCAGCCATAACCTTAGCACGAGCAGATAAAATTGCCGCGGGGTGTCATAGCCCTACCTGGAGTTTTTTTGAACCCTAACCCACTAAGACCCGCGAGTTCCAAGACTGTGAAGTTCAATTCACTCTGTTGACTAACCTGTAAGAGCGTAATACCAGTGACTTGAGCTTATACTATATTTCTGCCTTTTGTCAAAGAACTAGCGCTGCCGGAAATCCCCGGCATAAGTTATATAGTACTAGTAATGTGCTCTGATCTGGTCGGAAATATGAAATTCACAGCCCTATACCAAATTGAAATATTAAAAAAGAATTATTGGAGCGTGAGGGCATTCTAACACGGTTTGGGTTCTATATCCGGGAGGTTTTGAGTTTTGTGAATTCACCGACTGAAATGCGCTTGTGCTATCACCGTATATGATACGCTGTATAAAATGAGCAAAGTGGTTAAGAACTTAGGTGTGATCTACGATAGCTTCGATAGTGAGAATACCATAAATAGTTGCAGCAATAATGAATTCAATGCATGCAATATATCCATATCCGGTGGAAAACACAAGGTAATAGAGTGGATATCTCCGTTAGCATCTTGGGAAAGGCGCCAGGCTGCTCGCAATACACTGGTAGGAGGAGCACGATAGGAGGCTGGTCACTTCGCAACCGGAGATTTTCTGCCTGGCGCACCTCAGAGGATCGGACGGCGAAGCCTGTCATATTCTGCTATGGAAATCCAGGGGCTGGCAAGACGTATATTAGGTATGAACCCCCGTAGCGCCCAATTCAGCGTAATGCTAAAGAAGTGGTGTAGCCTTCTTGTAATATATACACTTCTCAAAGCGATTGATGGGGACGGTGTAGCGGTCGCTTATGTTACTGTAACTTCAGCGCACGGAACATGCGATCTACGAGCACTGTATTTTGATCAGTGCTAAGGCATCATTGGTAGAGATCCCAGATGGGGTACGGAAGGCGTTTGAGCAAGCAAAAAGGCAGGTGGACGGATGCAGGCTCCGGCTTCCTGAGATTCTCGATATGTTTGTCAACTCTCTATCAGGTTTCAAGGGAGGCTTTAAATGTATTGATGCCTTAGACGAGTTCCCTAAAACGCATCGGGCTCGACTCCGGGATTCTCGGGAGCGCCTTGTTCGGGAGTGCCCAAGCACCCGGCTTTATCTTACCGGAAGGCCTCTGATTAGAACGGAAGTAGAGGATTATTTTTCCGGGGAAGCCGACGTAATTACAATAGAACCAACTCTAGACGATATAGGAAGGTATATTGAAGAAACGTTAAAAGAAGATCTAGACACGGGTGTGATGGAAAGAAATTACTAGTAAATATCGGGAGAGTTGTTCCAAAAAGGATCGTAGGAATGTACGTATTAACACGATATGTTGAATTCCACCGCTTGGGCTAACATAAATCTCTAGATTTCTTCTGGTGTGCATCGGCATGGGCGCAATCCTTGTAGCGACAACTATCCACTAGAAAAGGCAAGCACTGGATAGAATAGCCAATGGCCTTTGCTTACAGGATGCATACAAGACGGCATTAGATTGGATAAAACAATAGGATAAGAGTAAATCAGGGCCTGGGATGGCGGCCCTGATGTGGGATTCTCGTTCTGAGCGGCTCTTGCAGTCGGAAGAGTTGTGCTATGCATTGGGGGTAGAACTAGGGACGGGAGGCTTGAGCATCGAAATTGGGCATTCGATAAGGACTGTACTGGGCTGTGCTTTAGGACTTGTTACAATCGACGAAAATCGGTCAACGGTCCATCTCTAGCATTTCACACCTCAAGAGTATCTTGGAGCGAATACAACCCTAGTTGAAACTACTGAATCGATGATTGCCGAGATCTGCCTTACTTATATGAACTACCGGTCAGTTCGCGACTGCAGATGAACCGCCTGGAAACAGCAGGGCTGCTTAAATATGCCACACGTTTCTGGGGGGCTCATGGACCCGGAGGTGACTGCTAGTAGGCAGGTGAATATCTGGCGTTGCAACTGCTTGACGGATATGAGAACCATGTATCTCCCACCGTTCTCTGGCGAGAAAGGATACGTGAGTGGCGCTTCAACCAGGGTGTGCATGGAATTAGTGTACTGCACTGAATCGTATTTCGGCGCCTCAACTGTGCTCATGACTTAATTTAGTGATATAACAGAAATCCTGCATCCTTCCGAGCACTCTATACGATACCACTCGGCAATACAAATTTGGTCTTCATTGGCCGAAACGTGCCAGCATTTCAAATAGTACGCGTTCCCGTTTCTGTCTAGTTTCTAATCATCCGTTAGCACGAGTGAGATGCTGTGATTTCAACTACTCTCCTGAACTGATTGTAGACTGTGAGCCTCAAAATTCCCCAGGGCCTACCGGCAGTAGGTCTTGACCGTAGATAGCGGTAGGTAGCTGTAGGTGCTTATAGGTGACGGTCAGTGGCCAAAGATAACTCGCAGGTCCTTAGGCAACTAGCGAGGGATTAGTGGTTCCCACTCACAAGATACGGTAGCTTGGATGCCCACAGCCAGCCCTGAGGAATATCGCTTTTCGAAAGACCGATTCCAGTGTCCCGCAGCCTAGGAGGGATAGCCCGGGGGTGCCAGGGCGTTTGGGTGTGCTCGAGTACCGTCGGGTGCTCAGGTCCCACCCCCACCGCACAGAGCTTTTCCTGCCTCGCTTGATAATGTTGTTGTTATTTCCTGTATCTGGGTAATTAAAAGGCGGTCGAAACTTTCTGTAACGCTAGCAGGCTGATTTCCAAAACTGATTACCTTATAGAGCCCAAGGGAAGCCCCAGAATGAAATGAGAAGCCGATGACTTCCATCTCAGTAATACGTAGCCCCGGATGCTGTGCCCTCAACCCCCAAAACAGAAAAGCCAAGTTTGGTCGGGCGGTGGTTCAACATGTCGAGAATTGGAATCTAGGGATCAGCCGCCACTGTGAGAGATGGTAACAATTGGTTAGCTATCTTGAGAAAGATACCGTGTTTATATTACCTGATTGTGACCGTCACCACTGCCCGATTGTGTTTCTAGGGAGCTGCTCGGCCGAATTTGGTAATGTCGGCGAGGTAATCGGAGAGCAGTATGTCGGAATGTCGTTGGTGAGGAGTCAGAGATTGGAAACGAGGAAACCAATACGCGCGGCCTATCTAAATCGATTTGACTTGTTGTTCCCCGAATCCCGATGTACTAGGGGGATGGCCGTACAAGTACATTTCATCACGCTAAAGTCAAACTTCGGGTAGCAGTAAACACTAGCCTTGATTAGATATATCCGGGTTAGCATAGAAGCTTTGACTGAGTGGGGGTTTCAAGTTCAAAATTACATTGAAATTGGCAAAAGATGATCCGGCGGGTAATTCTATACGAAGCGAATGATGTGCTCGTGTCCAGAGTATGCATGAGATATTCGCAGGAATCGTGATGAAAAAACTCCGGGAGAAGCTAATACGGCAAGACGGAAGGCAAGGCTACAGGAGTAATATAAACTGGATTAGCCAATCTAGAGGGTTTTCCGCCAGTGTGGGTTGGAGTTACTTGGGAAGAGGCGTGATAAGGTACGGGGAGGAAAACTCAATCTTCTATCGCATTGCAAACATCCGTGTGCCGTATAGATTCCAGTACGTTAGGTTGTCTCAGGATTAGATCCATACGAAAAAAGAAACTTGGTTCCGGGCAATTCAGATCAGCGCCTGTGGTAATTCAAATCGCTTATCAAGCTGTGAATCGACTCCTAGCATAGCACTTTGAGTACTTGTAGAGATATATAGTAGTGCGTAAGCACGGTAATTCGTGGGGGGGGGGACAATGCCGGGGCACCACTTGTCACAGTCGCTCTCATGCCTGTTAATTAAGCTAGCCCATTCATGTACGGTACCATAGTACCTGCTGTGAGATTAGGTTACAAGACACCCCCAGAAACTCGGGTAACTACTGGTAAATTCGAGTTGCCGGCGAAGCAAAGAAAGATATCCAAGTTCTGAATTTGGTAACTAGTTCACTATCTAATTCACTTTATACGGGATTCTTTACGCTTCTAAGGCTTTTCACGGTCCCAGAGCCCGCGGCTAAAATGATATTTGATTGCATCTCACAAATTCTTGCCCTCTTAGCTCGCGACTTAACCTCACGGCGGGCATGAATCATACTAAGCTAAAATCAGCCTAGCCCCTGCTTGCCGGCTTCTCCAAGATTCCTTCAGGATCTTAATTACCGAGACCGCATTTTTTTTCGGCAATGCGGATCTAAAGGTGATATTGTGGGCCAGTTGGGATCTCGATTTGTATTTCCGTGCTAGAATGTTGTTACTTCGCCTTGGTGGTTGTGGGCTTTTTCTTGGGCGAAATAATAGGAAGCCTCATTACGCCGGCACTACGTGAGACTGTTCAGAAGGGTTTATCTTGGGACAACTTGCTTCACGATCCGCTGGCAAGGTGCTGGTGCTGCGGGAAGAAAGGTGGGTCTTATCACACTGGGACTTCTGATATGTGGGATGCGCTTGGATACTGCAGAGTTTCTAACGGGGCCGCACCTTCATATTTGCAGTTCTTGAATTGCGAATCCAAGCAGAGCCGCGTTAGTGGGGTTCCCTGCTGTGTAACCTCAACGTGCCAAGAAGTTTTCAGCAAAATCGCCTCCCGCAATCTCCCCTTGTCTGCTGCTTCTCAGCCAAGATTTGCCTTCCCCATTTGTCGAACGGTAGTCAGATTTGCAAGGATCCTTCGACCCAAAAGATAGTGGGTAAATCGTGCATGACTACGGTAGTGTGCATACTCGTGTCCGGAAGATCAAGATTGCGTAGGCAGGCAAGAAAGTTCAGCTTCATCAAACTCGGTTCACGATCCCTTATGGCATCGGCTATTAAAGAGTTCGACCCGCATTAGTCATGCACTGCACCACACAATATCTATTTGGCACCGAGAAGACCTGACTAGGACAAATGGGGAAGGCAAATATTAGCTGAGGAGCACAAGTAGTGCCCACCTTTGCTTACAACAAATTTCAACAGCAAAACCAATACGCTAGACAAAATGAGCCAAGTAATTCATAACAGGGACGTCAGGTACGGCGACAACAACCGCGACTGTGGGAATAGCTATAATTTCGATCGGTGCAATATATCCATACCCGATGAGAAACGCCAAGTTCTAGAGTGGATATCCTGTTGGCGTCTCGGGAAAAGCACCAAGCTGTCCGCGATACACGGGTGGAGGGGGTGGGAGACTGGCTACTTTCTAACCAAAGCTTTTCTACATGGCGCACATTAAAGGACCGGATGGCGAAGCCTGTTTTATTCTGTTATGGACATCCGGGGGCTGGAAAGACGTACATCTGGTACAAACCACCAGAGCCCCCTAATTCGGTGCAATACTAAAATGGGTTGCATAGCTCTCTTGTAATAGATACACTTCTCAGTGGGATTGATGACGATGTGGCCATCGCTTATGTGTACTGCGGTTTCAGTTCTCGAAATGCACAAACTGCGAGCACTGTATTGGGATCACTGTTGAGGCAGGTTCTGGGAGCATTGGCCGAGATCCCTGATGGGGTACATAAGGCCTATGAGCGCGCAAAACGGCAGGGTGACGGTTGCGGGCTCCGGCTTCCCGAGATCCTCAATACACTCATCAAGTCTATTAAGTTTGAAGCATGGGTTCGTCTGTATTGACGCCTTGGACGAGTTCCCCACGAAGCACCGGGCTCAACTCTGGAAATCTTTACAGCGCCTTGTCCGAGAGTGCCCAAACACCCGCTTATTCCTTACCGGAAGGCCTCAGATTAGAACGGAAGTGGAGGGCTATTTTCCCGCAGAAGCTGATATGACTGCAATAGAACCAACTTCAAATGATATAGGAATATATATTGAGGAGAGGTTGAAGGAGGATATGGAAATGGGTGCAATGGACGAGGGATTGCGAGCAGATATACGGAGAGTTATTCCGGAAAATATCTCTGGAATGTGTGTATTAATAGGAGATCTTGAAATCCACAGATGGGGCTAATATTTTTTTTCATAGATTTCTTCTTGCTTGCCTCTGTATGGACGCAATTCTCGCAGCGGTGACCATTCACCAGAGGAAACAAGCACTGGATAGAATGGCCAATGGCCTTGGCTTACACGATGCATATAAGACGACATTGAACAGGATAAGATAGCAGGATGAAAGTAGATCAAAGCTTGGGATGGATGCCCTGATGTGGCTTTCCCGCTGTGAGCGGCCCTTGCAGTCGGAGGAGTTGCGCCATGCGCTGGGAGTAGAACAAGGAACAGAAGATTTTACTATCGACAATATTCCTTCGATAAAGACTATACTAGGTTGCACTTTAGGACTTGTCGTAATTGACGAAAAAGCGTCAACGATCCGTCTCCTGCATTTGACACTGCAAGAGTATCTCGGAGAGCATCCCACCCTATTTGTAACTACTCGCTCTATGATGGCCGAAATCTGCCTCACCTATTTGAACTATCGATCAGTCCGGAGGCTGCACCCAGACCTCGATAAAGCCCGAGCCATACCACCGTTTCTTGAATACGCCACATGTTTCTAGGGAACTTACGGAGGGAGGGAGGTGATCGAGCCGGTGAAGTCTCTGTCGTTGCGACTCCTTGGTTCATATGAGAATCATGTATCTGCTGCTATCCTCTGGCGAAAGAAACTGCGTGGGTGGTCCTTTGGCGGGGACGTTCATGAGATTAGTGGATGCACTGCATAGCATTTTGGGGGATTGCAGAAATTGCGACTGCCATGCTTGCGAAGAGAAGGTGGGACGTGAATGGGCGCGATTCTTGGGGTGGCACACCATTGATGTGGGCTGTAAGATATGAGCGTTATATGGTGGTGGAGCTACTTCTGGAGCAGGCAGATATCAGACCCGACATCACTATTCGGGACGGTCGCACAGTACTCTCGTTTGCCGCAGAGCTGGGGTGTGAACACGCTGTGAAGTTGCTTCTGTTACGCGGGGATGTCAATCCTAATGCACTAGATGACGGTGGTTAGACACCTCTATTCTATGCTACCTCGATAGGCCATAAGGGTATAGTAGAGCTACTTCTAGGTCGCGGGGATATCAATCCTGATTTATCGGATGATAATGGCTGGACACCCCTATCGTGTGCGGCCTCGAGAGGATACGAAGGTACAGTGAAGCTGTTTTTGCAGCATGGAGGTGTCAGCCCCGATTTGTCGGATCGCAAAGGCCAAACACCCCTATCATACGCAGCCTCAGGCGGACATGAAGATGTCGTTAAGTTATTTCTGGGGCGCGGGGATGTCAATCCCAATTCATTGGATAAAATTGGTCGACCCCCGCTATCATATGACGCTGCGGGGGGGCATGGGGGTACAGTGAAGCTACTTCTGGAAAGCCGGGATATCGATCCCAATTCATCGGATAGCGATGGCCTAACACCCCTATCGTATGCTGCTAGGTCAGGACGAGAGGGCCTAGTGAAGCTGTTTTTAGAACATACGCGTGTTAATCCTGATTTCCCAAGTCGCAATGGCCGAACAACCCTGTCGTTTGTTGCCTCGAGAGGACACGAAGATATAGTGAAGCTATTTCTAGCACGCGGGGATGTCAATCCCAATTCATTGGATAGTAATGGTCGATCCCCGCTATCATATGCTGCCGCGGGGCGACATAGAGGTGTAGTGGAGCTACTTATGGAGCGCTAGGATATCGATCCCAATTCATCGGATATCGATGGCCTAACACCCCTATCGTATGCTGCTAAGTGGGGTCGAGAGGATCTGGTGAAGCTGTTTTTAGAGTATAGGGATGTCGATCCCGATTTACCGGATAGCAAAGGCCGAACACCCCTATCGTCTGCCGCCTCGAGAGGACATGCCGGTGTAGTGAAGCTGCTGCTAGGACGCGCGGATGTCAATCCTAATTCGTTAGATAACAGTGGTCGATCCCCGCTCTCACGTGCCGCCATTTCCGGGGCTCGGGGTGTAGTGAAGCGGTTTCTGGAATCTGGGGACGTCGAGCCCGGTTTGTCGGATAGCAGTGGTCGGACGCCTCTATCCTTTGCCGTTTCAAGAGGACATAAAGGTGTAGCGAAGTTATTTCTAGAACGCGGGGATGTCAATCCCGACTCATCAAACAGTAATGGGCGGACACCCCTATCATATGCTGTCAAGTGGGGGCGACAGGGCCGAGTGAAGCTGTTTCTAGAAAATGGGAGTGTCGATCCAGATTCATCGGATCGCAAAGGCCGAACACCTCTATCATATGCTGCTATTTTAGGGGGTGAGGGTGTAGTGAAGCTCTTCCTCGCACGTCGGGATGTTAATCTCGATTCCTCGGATGGCAGTGGTCGGACACCTCTATCGTATGCTGCTATTCATGTAGACGAGTGATTCTACGTGAAGCGGATAGTCTGTTTTGTTCAGGGACCATGTGATGCATCCGCGGGAATCTCAAGGGAAAAAACTTAAATAGAAGCCAACATGACTGGGCGGAAGTCAAGGCTATAAGGAATAATACAAACTATGCCAAATTAGTCCACAACCTACAGTAGAAAGTTATTTGGGTGGTGTAGGTGGAATTGCTTGGGAAGAAAAGTGATTGGTAAACTCAATATTCCATCACGTTGTAAGCGCCCATGGTATCGGAGCTGTTGAGAGCACAGTGTTTGAATGCTGTATTCTTCTTGAACCCCTGTATTGGGTTACCTTTAGTTCAGCTCTATACAACGGAAAAGAAAATTCAACACCGGTCACTACAAATCATTGGTCGTGGACTCGGGCTCAAATCAAATACCGGTAACCCTATCCCTCGTCAACAATAGTGAGTGCCTTATCATCAATTATCAACATGTGAAAAGCGGCGCAACCCTCCGTAGAAAACAAAAATAATAAAAATTCTTCTGCAAGATTGCATCTAGGTAAAAGAAATATAAAAAGGACGGGGTTGAAGAAATCTGGTACTATGGCTTAAATAAAATATAATAGGCTGGACGAATAACGGCCTACGATACTATTGCGCAATACCGGCGGAATGGCAGAGCAGTGGCTCGGAAACAAATCACCAAGATCAAAGCTACACTAAAGAGTTTAACCACTAACGCACAACTTAAAGAAAGGAAAATCTTATCTGCTCCAACGCTCACGACCCCACGACCCCACAATGCTTAGTGCTCTTCTCGATTGCTCACTCGTCTCACAACGATCTAACTAACTGACCGTAAAGACAGGAGTATAAATAAAAGGACAACTTTGCCTTCCTCCTATTGCGACTCACCGGTGCTTTGTGATCTGATAGCATGACCTTGTTACATCCAGAATAACGGCAACATATCTCTCGCATAAAGGATGAACAGGAAATATCTGGAAGTCGAAGAAGGCAGTAGGAGTTGGGAGCCAAGTGAAGAAGTTTGAGGGAAGAGAACAGAAGAGAAGTGGGAATCAGGAGATAGGGAGAGTAAGGAAGCGAGAAGAAGGAAAGCGAATGGAAAGGAAGCAATTAGGTTGGATTAGGAAGAGAGAGAAGGTGCGGGGCGAATGTTATCGTGAGAATGTTAGGGTGTGACTTGAAGAAGATGGAATGTGAAAGTTTTTCCTAGTTTTGTACTTAATGAAGTGTTCTTTCCTTTTGGGTGCGAAGTTTGAATGAACGTTAGGACTCTTTTCTCCTCGGATATCACGCTTCAAAGTTCCCCCACATAGCATATCCACTTTTGATTTACTTTTCCTCCCATCTTCCGAGTATTATTCTTCCATCGATCACAACAAAGATCTATTCTCTTCCATGCATGTCTCTTCTTCCATGCATGTTCCCCTGCTCGCCCACACAGGTCTCCATCTTCCATGTATGCTTCCTTTCCTTCGAAGTAGAGAACAATTATGCTAATGAAGGAACAGAACAAACGTCACAATGAAAACTCTTCAAGCTCCGGAGCCTACTCGCATCCCATTTTGCCTTCACCGATCCAAAGCGCATATCTGGTGGTTTGTTGAACGATATCAGCATAAGGGTAACATGCCGAGCAGCATCAAAGAACTTGCTCCCGGGGGAGGTGTCAATCCATAGAGCATATCAGAAACTTCTTTGTCTGAAAGATAACGAGGTAGGATGTGCGTGTCCGATAGGTTATGTGCATGCCCAATGGGTTGAGCATGCCGAGCAGCATCCTAGGATTCCAACATGGCTATGGTAGTAGGCAGCAGTAGGGTTGGCAAGGCACTACCGGTAGTATAATAGTTAACGAGGGGCGATCGTCATTGTGCTAGTGAGATTGGGGGGTTTTCCATATACAAGATAGTCCGGGTTGGAGTCTTGAATTGGTTTTGTTTCCTTAGTTGGATTATAATAAGTATTGAAGAAGTGACGAGATTTATCGGTACATTGGGGGGTTGAAGTTTCCTTTTTTATGGGGGTTTTTAGGCCATACCTTATGGTGCATGCTATGATTTTCCTGAACAAGTTATTTCCACAAATAAATGGCAGATTTAACAAAAAAAGAAAAAAAGAAAAAAAAGCCGATCGCCGCTGTGTTGCTCGCTGCTTGGTTTAGCTAAGGGCACTATCTTGAAATCAGCCTAGCTCCTGCTCATACCACCATCTCTAAGATTCCTTCAAGACCCTAAGTGCCAAAGCTATATTTTTTCGGCGACACAGGATTGGACGTGATATTGAAGGCTAGCTGAGGTCTTGATTTCTATTGCCAGGATATATACTGTACTTGTTGTTAGAAATGCTGCTCGGCATGCTACTGTTTTTCTTTTGTTTCATGAAAACACGGAGGTTATGAAAGATGTTTCATTGATGCACGGATATGAGAATGGAAAGCATAGAGGCTACGGGAATGAAGGAAGTCTTTGTGGAGAATTTCTTTTGTTCGGGAATAACATAGAATGTTTCTTTTCTTTTGTTTCTTTGAGGGATAGACAAGGTGATGGAAAGACATGTGTGGATGGAAGTGGAAACGTGTGGTGCTTGTTGGATGACTGAGGAGAGTGTTCCGATTTTCATATATACACCTGTTATTTCCCTTAGTTTAGCGAGTAAGCAAGTACGACGAATAGACCTCTCTTGCTCGCTATCATTATCCCCTCTCCCACTGTTACCTTTGGTGCCGTATTTGCTCTTATTTTGTTTACTTGTATACTGGGATTTTGCTTTGGTGGCTGTGGTTTCTCTTGGGCGAAATAATAGGAAACCGTATCACGCCGGCTCTGTGAAATACGGTAGTTCGAAGGGGGTCACCCGAGGACATAGTAGGACCACTTGCTTCATGATCCGTAGGCAAGATGTTGATGCTGCGGGAGGAAAGGTTGGATTTTTAATGGGACTTTTGAAATTTGAGATACTATTAGATACTATGGAGTTTTCAACGAGGTCCAAAACCGGTGCTATGCCGCTGTGCATTTTCCTAGTTCGCAGTTCTTACAAAGCGAATCTTATTTGAGCCGCAGCGAGCCGCTTTGGTGGGGATCCGCATGATGTGTCATCTTGGCATCTCTTGGGGCTCCTGCTCGAGTACTAGTACCTACCTTTGCTTAAGCAACAGATTTAAACGAGAAATTTCTGCGACAAATTTCAACGGCAAAACACGCAAGATAAAATTAGCAACGTAGTGGTTGAAAATTCAGGCGTGATCTACAACAACAGCCGCGACAGTGGGAATATTACAAACAGCTACAACAATGAATTCAATAGGTGCAATATATCCATATCCGATGAGAAACGCCAAGTTCTAGAGTGGTTGTCTCCGTTGGCATCTCGGGAAAGGCACCAGGCTGTTCGTGATGCACGGGTGGAGGGTGTGGGAGACTGGCTACTTCACGACAAAAGCTTTTCTACATGGCGCACATCGGAGGACGGGACGGCGAAGCCCGTTCTATTCTGTTATGGGCATCCGGGGGCCGGCAAGACGTATATCAGGTATGAACCTCCGTAGTCCCTAATTCGGTGCAATGCTAAAAAAGCGGGACAGCTCTCTCGTGGTAGATACACTTCTCGATGGGATTGATGGGGACGGTGTGGCCGTCGCTTATGTGTACTGCGACTTTAGCGCCCATAATACGCAATCTGCTAGCACTGTATTGCGGTCAGTTTTGAGGCAGGTTGTTGGAGCATTGGAAAAGATCCCTGATGAGGTACAGAAGGCATTTGAACGTGCGAGGAGGCAGGCCGATGGTTGCGGGCCCCGGCTTCCTGAGATTGTCGATATGCTGAACTGGTTTCTTCCAAAATTGAAACGTGGGTTTATCTGTATCGACGCCTTGGATGAGTTCCCTACGAAGCACCGAGCTCAACTCTGGGACTCTCTACAGCGCATTGTTCGGAGGTGCCCAAACGCTCGGCTATCCCTTACCGGAAGGCCTCAGATTAGAACGGAAGTGGAGGGCTGTTTTCCCGGAAATGCTGGCGTGGTTAAAGTAGAACCGACTTCGGACGATATAGAAAGATATATTGAGGAAAGGTTGAAAGAGGACCTAGACATGAGCGCAATGGACGAGAGACTGCGAGCAGATATAAGGAGAATTGTTCCAAAAAGGATCTCCGGAATGTATGTGTTAGCATGAGATGTTACGCTCCACAGACTAGGCTAATCGCGATCTCTAGATTTCTTCTTGCTTGCCTTGGCATGGACGCAATCCTTGCGGCGACGACCGTTCACCAAAAAAGACAGGCACTAGATAGAATGGCCAATGGTCTTGGCTTACAGGATGCATACAAGACGACATTAAGCCGGATAAGACAGCAAGATGAAAGCAAATCAAGGCTTGGGATGGCGGCCCTGATCTGGGTTTCCCGCTGTGAGCGGCCCTTGCGGTGGTCCGAGTTGCGCCATGCACTGGGGGTAGATCTAAGAGGGGAAGGGTTTACTATTAGCAATATACCTTCAGCAAGGACCGTACTGGGCTGCACTCTAGGACTTGTCACAATTGACGAAAATGCATCAACAGTTCGCCTCCTGCATCTCACACTGCAGGAGTATCTTGGAACGAGTCCCAACGTATTTGAAACCTCCCAATCGATGATGGCGGAAATTTGCCTCACCTATTTGAACTCTCCCCCAGTCCGAGAACAGAGGCCTGATGTCGATACAGCCCTGGCGACATCTCCGTTTCTTGAATACGCTACACGTTTCTGGGGAACCCATGCAGCCAGGGAGGTGACTGAGCAGGTGAAATCGCGGGCATTGCGGCTACTTGACGGCTATGAGAACCAGGTATCTGCCGCTGTCTTCTGGCGAAAGAAGCTACATAAGTGGTAGTTTGACGGGGATATTCATGGAATCAGCGGACTTCACTGCATCTCATTTTGGGGGATTGCAGAAATTGCGAGTTGCCATGCTGGAGAAGAAAAAATGGGACGTGAATGGACGTGATTCTAGGGGTGATACCCCATTGATGTGGGCTGTAAGACATGGAAATTATAGGGTGGTGGAACTGCTTCTAGAGCAGGGGGATATTAGACCCGACGTGGTTATTAGGGACGGTCGCACATTATTCTCGTTTGCTGCAGAGTCGGGGAATGAATGGGCTGTGAAGTTGCTCTTGGAACGCGGGAATGTCAATCCCGGTTCGTCAGATAGTAATGGCCGAACACCCCTATTATTTGCTACCCTAAGAGGATGTGAAGGTGTAGTGAAATTACTTCTGGGTCTCAGGGATCTCAATCCTAATTCGCCGGATCGTAATGGTCGAATATCTCTATCATATGCTGTCATTTCCGAGGATGAGGGCCTCGTGAAGCTCTTTCTCGAACACGAGGGCGTCAACCCTGATTTACCTGATAACAATGGCCAAACACCCTTGTCCTTTGCTGCCTCTAGAGGGTATGGACGTGTAGCGAAGCTACTTCTGAAACACCAGGGTGTCATTCCCGATTCACCGGATAGCAGAGGCCGAACACCTCTATCACATGCTGCCTCGGGGGACATGAAGGTGTAATGAAACTGCTTCTGGGGCGCGGGGATGTCAATCCCAATACACCGGATAGCGGCAGCCGAACGCCCCTATCGCATGCTGCCTCGGGAGGACATGAAGGTGTAATGGAGCTGCTTCTGCGGCGCCGGGATGTCAATCCCAATTTATCGGATAGCAATGGTCGACTCCCGCTGTCATATGCCGCCGCGGGGAGACATAGAGGCGCAGTGAAGCTACTGATAGAAAGCCCGTATATTGATCCCAATTCATCGGATAGCGATGGCCTGACACCTCTATTGTATGTTGTCGAGTGGGGGCGAGAGGATCTAGTGAAACTGCTTCTCGGTCACGCGGGTGTTAATCCCGATTCACCGGATAGCGGCGGCCGAACACCCCTATCACATGCTGCCTCGAGAGGATATGAAGGTGTAACGAAGCTGCTTCTGGGGCGCGGGGATGTCAATCCCAATTCACTTGATAAAAATGGTCGATCCCCGCTATCATATGCTACCGCGGGGGACATAGGGGTGCAGTGAAACTACTTGTGGAAAGCCGGAATATCGATCCCAATTCATCGGATAGCGATGGACTAACACCCCTGTCACATGCTGCTAAGTGGGGGCGAGAGGATCTAGTAAGGCGGTTCTTAGAACATGGAGGTGTCAATCCCGATTTATCGGATCGCAGGGGCCGAACGCCGCTATTATTTGCTGTCTTAGGAGGACATGAAAGCCTAGTAGAACTCCTTCTACAACGCGGAGGGGTCAATCCTAATTCATTGGATAGGTATGGTCGATCCCCGCTTTCATATGTTGCCGAGGGGAGACATCCAGGCATAGTGAAGCTACTTGTGGAAAGCGGGGATATCGATCCCAATTCATCGGATATCGATGGCCTAACACCCCTATCATATGCTGCCAAGTGGGGACGAGAGGATTTAGCGAAGCGGTTTTTAGAGCATAAGAGTGTCGATCCCGATTTACCGGATAGCAATGGCCGAACACCCCTATCATATGCTGCTTCCAGGGGGCATAAAGGTGTAGTGGAGTTGCTTCTGGGACGCGGGGATGTCAATCCTGACTCTTCGGATGGACAAGGCCGAACACCCCTATCATATGCTGCTTTGAGAGGGCGTGAGAATGCAGTTAAGCTGCTTCTGCAGCGGAGTGATGTCAATCCTAATTCACCGGATAGCGACGGCCTAACACCCCTATCATATGCTGCTCAGTCGGGGCGAGAGAATCTAGTGGAACTATTTTTAGCACATGAGGGTATCAATCCCGATTTATCGGATCGCTGGGGCCGAACGCCGCTATTTTTTGCAGTCTTAGGAGGACATGAAAACCTAGTGGGACTCCTTCTGGAACGCGGTTGCGTCAATCCTAATTCACTGGATAGCGACGGTCTAACACCCCTATCATATGCTACTCAGTCGGGGCAAGAGAATCTAGTGGAACTATTTTTAGCACATGAGAGTATCAATCCCGATTTATCGGATCGCTGGGGCCGAACGCCGCTATTTTTTGCTGTCTTAGGAGGACATGAAAACCTAGTGGAACTCCTTCTGGAACGCGGAGATGTCGACCTCAATTCATTGGATAGCGATGGCCGACCCCCGCTATCATATACTGCCGAAGGAAGACATGCACGCATAGTGAAGCTACTTGTGGAAGGCCGGAACATCAATCCCAATTCACCGGATGGTGATGGCTTAACACCCTTATTGCATGCTGCTGGGTGGGGGCGAGAGGATCTAGTGAGGTTGTTTTTAGAACATGAGGATGTCAATCCCAATTTGTCGGATAGCAGCGGCCGAGTACCCCTGTCCTTTGCTGCCTCGAGGGGATATGAGGGTGTAATGAAGCTGCTTCTGGGGCACGAGGATATCAACCCTAATTCACTGGATAGCAATGGCCAAACCCCACTGTCATATGCTGTCGCGGGGAGACATGGAGGTGCAGTGAAGCTGCTTATGGAAAGCCCGGATATCGATCCCAATTCACCGGATAGCGATGGATTAACGCCCCTATCGCATGCTGCTAAGCGGGGGCGGGAGGATCTAGTCAAGCTCCTTTTACAACATGGAGGTGTCAATCCCAATTTGTCGGATAGCAGCGGCCGAACACCCCTGTCTTTTGCTGCCTCGAGAGGATATGAAGGTGTAATGAAGCTGCTTCTGGGGCACGAGGATACCAATCCTAATCCACTGGATAGCAATGGCCAAACCCCACTGTCAAATGCTGTCGCAGGGAGTCATGGAGGCGCAGTGAAGTTGCTTATGGAAAGCTCGGATATCGATCCCAATTCACCGGATAACGAAGGCTTAACGCCCCTATCGCATGCTGCCAAGTGGGGGCTGGAGGATCTAGTGAAGCTGCTTTTAGATCATGGGGGCGTCAATCCAGATTTATCGGATAGCAGGGGTCGAACCCCCCTGTCATTGGCGGCCGTGAGGGGACATGGGGATGTGGTGAAGCTGCTTCTGGGGCACGAGGATGTTAATCCCAATTCATTGGATAGCAGTGGTCTGACACCGCTATCATATGCCGCTATTTCTGGTGCTGGGGGTGTAATTGAGCTGTTGTTAGAACACGGGGGTGTCAATCCCGATTTATCGAATAGCAATGGCCGAACACCCTTATTATTTGCTGTCTTTGGGGGACATGAAAGTGTGGTGAAGCTGCTTCTGGGGCGCGGGGATGTCGATCCCAATTTATCAGATCGCCATGGTCTGACACCGCTATCATATGCTACCATTTTGGAGGATGAGGGTGTAGTGAAGACACTTGTGGAGCACGGGAGCGTCAATCCCGATTCACCGGATAGCGGCCCCCAAACACCCCTGCCGTTTGCTGCCATTTCGGGGGCTGGGGGTGTAGAGCTACTTCCGGGGCGCGCGGATCTTGATCTACGGGGTAATGCTCACCGAACGCTTCTATTATTCGCCGCTGGGGAAGGAGATATAGATCTGGTGGAAGTGCTCTTGAAATACGGGAATATCCACCCCGATTCCCCCGATAGTAATATCCGAACACCCCTATCGCTTGCTGCCTCGGGAGGACATGAAGGCGTAGTGAAGTTATTCCTGAAACGCGATGATGTCAATCCCAACTCACTGGATTGCAAGGACCGAACGCCCCTATTGTTTGCTGCCTCCGAGGGACACGAAGGTATAGTGAAGTTGCTTCTAGAACACGATAAAATCAATCCAGACTTTCCAGATCACAGCGGCCGAACACCCTTATCATTTGCTGCTTCGAAGGGGCATGAAGGTGTAGTGAGGCTACTTCTGGAATGCGAGAATGTCAACCTCAACCGGCGGAATCGCGGCCGCCGAGCTTTCTTACTACGTGCCGCCTCGAGAGGGCATGAGGATGTAGTGAAGCGGCTTTCGGAACTGGGGATTGTATATCCCGACTCACGGGATCGCGGCGGCCGGACACCCCTATCATTTGCTGCCTCGGAAGGACATAAAGGTGTAGTGAAGCTGCTTCTTGAATGCGGGAATGCCAATCCTAACTTATTGGATTACGATGGCCGAACACCCTTGTCATATGCTACCACGAGTCGGGTAGAGGGTGTAGTGGAGCTCTTATCCCGTAGAAGCTCCGACCCCGGACGGCTAGAAACCCCTGGTCGAATGCGGATCTCTATCACTAGGACGGTTGCTCCATACCAATATGCAACGCCTCCACTTACTCCAACGGACGACACTACCTTCCATGGAGCAGACGATCTTCCACCTAACGCCCCTATCTCCGGTTCTATCCCATCAGGACCTCCTCAGGAACAACCTCTGCCCTTCAAATTGTCTCCGCCGAAGCACTTGCACCCACCCGTGACCCCATCCGTCCCTACACCTACTCTTGGTTCTATTTTAGAATCTCCTTTTTTCCTTCTAGCTTTAGCAGTGTTCATTTTTCTATTTTTCACGCTTTTAGGGTTCCACGGGTATGGGAATTCTCTTGAATTATTCCACGCCATCCATAGTGCTTGGTTGTGATTGATATATCAGCATTAGTTAGATTCAGTGTGTTTTTCAATCTTGTTAGCACAACCCCTATGTTTCTTTTCTGCTAACATTTTCCCTTGAGATCCTCTTTTGTATTATTCCAAATGTTATACCAATAGAAGTATCCATTAGAAGTATCCATTTGTAAATAATAATCCAAATCTCATTTCATCCGCAAGCCTCGCATGCCGAAAGTAAATTTCAACAGCACCCCCGCCGCATCTACCGCTCTTACCCCACCGTCCATCCATCCATCTGCCTTCGTTCAATCTCCCTTAGTATTAGATGCCACCTCAGTAGCGAATAGCCAAACACCCTCACATTCTACGAGAATCCGCTGGCACTAAAAGCACTACAACAAGAGGAAAATCGCCTTCTCTGGTCTTGGTGCTTTCCCCTCGATTCATGGCGATCGAGATTCCTATTTTTTTACGTCTACTAGCGTGCACCTAGTCGGTTAGGAACGTTCATAGCGAACACTGCTCCTCTAAGCGTGCTCAGAAAAGCTAGTGGGGCAGCATTCCCGGTGATGGGGGATCCAAGCTAGTTGGACGAGTGTATGTTCCGCCAGGTTAGGGAGTTAGGATAGACGCATGTCAATCATTGGTACTTGATATTAGTGATATAATACTAAGTTAACAAAGGATCTATAGAATGAGGGAGAATCACTTCTAATTAGTCAGGAGGGAGAGGAAGTAGTAGGGGTCTGATGCTTATACCCTTTAGAATTACTTACTGACTTACCCGAAAACCCACCCAACATAACTTAGTAACATTATAACATTAAGTCTGAATCTCTCATGGCGCCTATAGTGCCTCTCGACCCACTAAAGTATACCGGTATTCAAATAAGCGTTTGTTTCCGTTTCCATCCCCTTAGCGTCTTCCATTCACACGAGTGACCGGCCTTGATTTTGAACTACAGTCTGATACTCATCGTTGACTGTGAACTTTGAAGACCCTTAGGCCTTACGGGTAGTAGATCATGAATGTAGATAGCTGCCGGTGCTTACAGGTAATAGTAAGGTGCTGAGAATAACTGCCTGCCCTTTAGGTAACTTCTCAGCCGTTTGGGAATTGCGCTGGCAAGATATAGTGGATGCCTGTAGTCAGCCCCGGGAAGTTCGGCCTTTCAGAAGATGGATGCTCGTGTCCTGCAACCTGAAAGGCATGGCTTAGGATGGCTAGGTCTTTCAGGCGCACTTTCGGATGCCTAGGCAACGTCTCCACCCCATGGCTCCTCCCCATCACTAGATAATCTTGTTAGAATTCCCTCTACCCAGAAAATTCAAAGACTTTTAAAAATTTCCCCAATTTTGTCTTCAAAACTCATTATCTTACAAAACCTAAGGGAGCCCCTAAAATATAATGCATAGGGAGTCAAGGACTTCCATCCCGGTTTTACCTAGTTCGAAATATTAAATCCTCAAATTCAAAAGAGAAAACTAGGTTCGGCTAAGGAAATGGCTTGCCATAACGAGACTTGCAATCTAGAAATTTGGCGCCACTATTGGGGGTGGTACAAAACAACTGCCTTTTATAACAAATATAGTGGGCCTATACTAAGTGATCGTGATAGCTGCTGTTCAACTAGGCTGGAGGCCTAGAAGGCAGCAATGGCAATTTGGGTAATTTATACCAAACGGTCGAAAAGCAGTATGTCTGAGGCTGTAGGCCAAGATTCAGAGATTCAAAGCAAGACAATGTGGCAGGGTATACATTGAAGATGGAAAGTGCTGCTGTCCGAGCCTAAAAAAGCAAAAGAAGGAACGAACAAAAGTGCAATCACGATAGGCTCTGAGAGGCAATGCGGAAGATGGAAGACCGGTACTCTCTGACTTTCGTGCGCTACTCTAGCTAAGGACAGGCGAGGAGATACATCTCTCCGTCTAACCAACAACAACCGAACACTCCCAAAACTAAACGAACTCTAAGGAAACCCATGCGGCTGACAAAACCTAGTCTCCAGCAATCTAAAATCATCCTGATATCCCATGATCCTCCGTGATCCACAGAACCTCTGTCTCAACAATGCGCAAACTCCGGTATGCCTAGTGACATAGGGTATGAAAGAAGCTATGGAACCGATACTCTATGCCTACTAGCATAGGGTGTGAAAACAGCGATCCACTGTTAGGTGCCCAACTGCCGGAAACCACAAAGCCACATGCCCTATGCCGTCTCACTCCTAGCCGCATACCCGCAACCTGCATATCCATCCGTCCGCGCAGCTGCATAACCCCATGCCCTATAGGCCACTATCCAACATTTGTTATCATACCTTTTTTTATTTTTTTATTATTTTTAAATCACCACTGTAGGGGCGCCTTTTGGAGGGGTGTTATCGGGGTGGGGCTGGTCGTGTAAGGCCCCGGATAGTTACTGTGGTATTTTATTTATCGTTAGAGTTGCGCCATGCGGATGGATGGAAAGGAGGCTCTTTTGCCTATTTCCGAGTTGATCTGTGCTTACCAATGGATGGACTTCCGGGGAGGTGGTGGGGGGTAGAAAATGTATAGTATGATACTTGAGTATTGTTGACAAACCAGTAACTAAACTAACTAACGCTCGCATCCAAATTGGTGTGATGGTTGGGGAGTTGGCTTGTTGAGACAAGGGGTTAGTAAATTCCCGATTGCCGATACCATGTCTCTTTCCCCACGGTTTTCATGCGAAAGCGCGGCGAGTGACACATAATGAGCGATTGACCTCACAACTTCAAGTAGAATGGATAATGGAAATCACGTTGCGGCAAGGGGGGGGGTTGTTTTTTAAAGAAGAGTCAACTTCTTTCGACCCGATTTGACTTCAAGTAAAACTATCCGGATGTCTGCAGTGGGGTGGAAATAAATAAATAAATAGAAGGTCTTGAAAATCAAAAAAATCCTTTCCCATCCATTTCTCCAGACAGCCTTTTCTTTCTTTCTTAGAGCTAGGAAGAAAAAAATAAGAAAAGAAGACCCAAAGAAAGCAGACCCAAAAAAACAGACCCAAAAAAAAACCCCAAACAACCGACCTAGCCCAACCCAACCTAAACAAGCCCCGCCCTTCTTTGTGGGGGAAATAAAATGAGGAATCTGAGAAAACATCTTTCAATAACTAAGCAGCCATATATACCGGAGAAGAATGATGGAAATGAGAGGAAATAGAGGAAATCTGAAATCGGCCGTCAAAAAGCAGAAAGCAAAGATGGGAGATGAAAGGAGCGAGGAAGCGAGGAAGAAAGGAAGCAACGAAGCAAGGAAAAGGAGATAGAAAAGCTTATTTGGGAGACCTAGATAAGAAAATTTTCTGCAATTTCTTCTCAATAGGCGATTCGAACTGTTATGAGAGGATAACAAAGGTACTTGTTCAATCATGCATGTATTCATCCTCGCTCTCAGCATCAAAATCAAGGTCACCATCTTCCGCATATCCCATCCTTGCCATCCCCTCTCTCGCCAGTTTTTTCTGCTCAACCCCGGCCTTCACGATAGCGTCCTTTCCCGTGGAAATAATGGTGTAACCTCCATCATTGTTATCCTCGATAATGCCATGTTCCAAGGCCCACTTGATAAGGCCCTCATCTGGGACCCAGCAGTCGTTGGAGAATTCCTTGTAATTCTTTTGGTAGTGTTGACCGACATGTTCCATCCTCTGTTCCCAGCCTTGCGGGCCCTCAAAATTCCGCTCACAATATCGCACCTGCTCTCCTGCGGCGGCTGTCGGCGCTCGACGCGGCAGCGTTCGATCACCGCTTGCGGCGGAAGATTTTGAGCCCGCTGGGGGCGGGTGCATGCGCTTGAGATGTTGACCGAAAAGGTCTTTTCGGTTGAAGATTGCCTTCCTATCAGCGCACAAAGAATCGTAGCAGTGCCGGTAGAATAGTTGGAGGTATTGGCTGTTTACGTGACGCTTCCACTCGTTTTTGTTGCCAAATTTTTGGTTGCGACCTGCGAAGAAGAATACGCAAAGGAACGGCCGGAGGTGTCGCTGGTTCTTGTGTTTCCTGATGGTCAAGTGAGTTGTGGTTAGCCCGTTGCCGGATAATGAAAGAAGGCTGCGGGGGTTCATACTTATAGTCTGAGGCGTGATTAAACCGAGACACTTTTCTCTCCTTAGCCTTTTCGCCGGCGCCCCGGCCCCGAGGTTTCTCAGCTCGGGTTTTCCGGGTAAACGGGTTCATCATGCCTGGGGGGCATCTACCCCCGCGGCTCCTGTTTGCCCTCAACTTCAACTTCACCCACGTGGGAGGCGAATTCTGTCTGGAGCTTTGCGCTGAGCAGCCGGAATGATTGTGCTCCATCGAATGGTCGTGTTTACCGCGGGTCAGGTATAAAAAAGTTTAGGCTATAATCAGTTGAGAGTAGCTTAGGATTCTTATTCTCTCTACACCGCCAGCGGTGTCCTATATATACCGGAAACTTGACTACAGAAGAAACCTTTCTTCATCTTGGTCCAAGTCCTCTTTCATTCCATCACCTTCTCTTTCTTTCCAGACCACACCCACAACCTTCTTCCAAAACACTTCGTCCCTGAAACCCTTCCGTCTGTTTCGTCTACTAACAGAGTTTCCTAACTTTTCCCTTCCTAAAAATATCTAATACCTTCCCCTATTTTACTACCATCATAATGTGACACTCATTCGTTCCATTTCCTAGCTAACTTCAAGGCGCCTCTAGTGGTTGTTGGTTTGGAATAGTGCTGTAGTCCCGAAGCACAAGTTGCAATTATGATGATGTTTTATTTAAGCTTTGTTTTTGTTTTTTTGTTTTATGTTTTGATTTTGGTACGAGGATGAGCTGGCTTGCCTCAGGAATGTACTGCCTAGGATAGAGAACCTGGATTGGGATGCTTTCTATATTGGTACGAATATATTATAATTATGGCTAGATAATAGAGGTTTCTCGAGTTAGGATAATCTGGCCAAATGAAAGTCACAGTGACATGTCTAATTGACACACAAATAACAGCCAAGAAATATATGCTCTCCCGCTTAATGGTGATGCTCAGCAGGCTTCTTTGACAAAATCCAAGCCAGCATAGGTGCCTCCCATAAGGCCAATGGTGCACAGCATGGAAGGGATACATGCATTGGGGTTTGAAGAAGTGATTAGGTCAGGCATTGTAGGTATTCATATTATCGGCATCCTACATTTATATTAAATATGCGATAAAATATGCTTACAAGATAGTCAACGTGGTTGGGTTAGGGTTCTTCCATTATGCAGTTTTGCGAAAAATCGTAAATTTTGCCACTTGTTGACCAGACACGACACTTTATCACAAAATGATTTCACTTAAACCCTGTCGAGGGTCATTATTGAAGTTTCGGGTTGCGACCAGCTCCCTTGGTTCCAAACCTTTAGCACCCCTAGTGCCAACACATCTCCGCTGCACCTAACCTCTTGCCCAAACAAACCATCGCTTCAACTCCTATATCCTCCAACATTCTCCAAACGAAACTTCTCCTGATCCAAACATTCAGTGTAGCAATTCATGTCGTAGATATGGAATATTTTCAACAATAGATATCGAGTGAAAAAAAAATCCTAAGCAAGCAGGAGCAAAGCACCGAGCTTGATTACGTAAGGGCCAGTGGAGCGGAGAATTCCATACCGGCATCTCTTCCAAGTTCTGCACTCAACTACAACTACATAATCCTTACCCAATCACAGCCTTTTAGTATTCTATTACTCCTACCCATAATTTTTAACTACTGCTCTCTGAGCAGGGTCTCTGCGGTGTTTTGGGAATTCTTTCATAAGCTATGTTCTGGGTCGCCTCTTGGGTACTAGTAGGTACTAAAGTTAGTAGTTACCCTACTCTTAGGGAGTAACCCTCACTTACACAATAATATCGACCGGGATCATAGTTACACATTGCAGAAACACCCTCTTCTACAAGTACCTAAAAATCCTCCACATGATACTTGTACTTGGCCTTACTTAACCTTATCTCTGCTCTTAGCTCGAGTTTAGGGTATCCTTTTTTTCCTTTTGACTTGGATCCTGTTCATTTTCTATTTTTCGCGTTTTTAGAATACCGTACTACCGGTATAAGTATGCGAAATCTTATTTCATGCCGTCCACGGGACTTACATGTCATTGATATCTCATCTGGAGTGTTTTGTGATCTTGCTTGTACGATACTTCTATTTCTCTTTTTTTCTCACTTGCTTAATTGTGGTTCTCTTAGTGCACTATTCATAGTGAATCATGTTAGTGATAGAAGCACCCATTCATAATAATACATACCCAATTTACTTTCGCTCAACCATCCCAGGTATACCACCCCAACGGCTCATAGCCCCACTGTCACGTTGAACAGTATCCACCGGCATTAGAAACGTAGCAACACCAAGAGTGACAATCACTTTCTCTTGGCCCTGGTACCCTGTCTGTCTCTTCGCTATTCACCAATTCACCATCTTGTATGCACATTCGCAGCCAAAGCCATTTCTATGCCTGTTTGAAAAAGCTGAGGAACGGGGTTTCTAAGAATGGGGGATTAACCTAGTTAGACGAGGGTGTGATACGCAAGGTTGGAAAAGTAGGGCAAAGGTATGTTAACTCCCGATGCCTTAATTAGTAACATAACACAGAGGTAGTAGAGGATGTATCTGGATAATGGATGGCCACCTCTAATCACTGAAAGGGAAGGAAGTTATAGGGATTCAATACTCATGCTCATTGGAATAACTTGCAAGGCCCTCGAGCCGCTTCAGCCATTCCCATTATATGATTTAGTGACTACATTCAACACTAATCCTGCACCCCTCCCCGAAACCCTATACAGTACCACTCGATAATAGGAATTTGGCAGAACACTAGCTGAAACGTGCCGGTATTCAAATCAGTGTTCCTTTCCGCTCCGTCAAGTTTTTAGTCATCGCTTAGCATGAGTGAGCGATCATGATTTTGACCACTGCCATATACTCATTGTGGACGGTGCTCCTTAAAGTTCCCCAGTCCCTACCAGCAGTAGGCCTTGGCTGCAGGTCATTGCGGCTAACTGCAGGTACCGACGGGTGACGACCAGTAGCCCAAGATAACATTTGGGTCCTATAAGTAATACTCGGGGATTTGAGATTCACACTCGCAAAATAGTTTGGATTCCCACAGCCAATTTTGAGGGCCACCGCTTTTTTGAAGGGTTGATGACTGTCCTGCAGCCAAGGAGAGATGGCCCGGAACAGCCGGAACCGTTGGATATATCATACTATCAGATGCCCAGGACTTTCCCCCACCTCTCAACAGTGCTTCTCCCGCGTCGCTTAATGGTCTTGCTATTATTCCCTGTATCCAAATGATTGAAAGGCTGTTGGGAATTTCAGTAATGCTGACCTGCTCAGGTCCAAAACTGATTATCTTATGGAATCCCAGGAAAGCCCCTAAATGCAATGTGCGAGGAGACAAGGACTTCCCCTCTCAATTCCACCGCACCTAGTCTGAGATATTATGTTGCCAACTTTAAAAAAGGAAACTAAGTTAGGTCAGGCAGTGGTTTAACATATTGTTATTGCGAATCACGGGCGCGAGTGATGTGATTAATAAATTGATCTCGGCGCATCGAGAACAACAGCCACATATCTAGAATTCATTATCCCTCGCATAAAGGACAAGTAAGAATAATCTGAAAGTTGGAGAAGAAAGTGGGGTCAAGAGAGAATTAAAGAAGCCTGGGAGAAGGGAAGGTAAGGGAAGGGAAGGGAAGGGAAGGGAAGGTAAGGTAAGGGAAGGAAAGGGAAGGGAAGGGAAGGGAAGGGAGGATATTAGGTGAGGTTAGATGGGAGGAGAAGGAGCGTAGTCGATGCTATCGTGAGGGAAGTGAGGATAAGACAGGAAAAAAGGAGCGCAGAAGCTTTCTGATTTATATATTTAAGGATGCCCATTTCCCCATAAGTACAAAGTGAGACTTATTAAGACATCTTCCTCCGACGTAACAGCCTCCCAGTGCGCATGAAGCCAGCAGCCAATAAAGAAAAGCTGTGGAGTCTATATAACCGCATGCCACTTCCCAATGCTTTATATCAGTGGTATAATAGTACTGAGGCAACAATGAATGTGTCAGAGTGATGGGCGACCGCCTCTGCTCAGTGAGGAGGGAGATATGATAGGGGTTCAATATTCGTGGTCTTTCGCATTACTTACTAACTTACCCACCCCACCAACCCCTCAATCACACCGCTGAAATAGTTTAATGATACAGTACTAGCCCCGCATCCCTTGCAAGTACCCATAGAGCAGGACACAGAAATGTGGATCCGGTATCCGGAGATCCACCGTACGAGTGAGCGGCTATGATTCCAGAAACCATCCCAGACTCATTATATGCTATAAGCCTCAAAGATCACTAAGGTCTACCGGTAGTAGACCTAACTAAAGGCACTACAAGTAATGACCTTGGGCTAAAAATTACTCTCGGACCCTATAGGTAACTCCCAGGCCATTCGGAGATCGCGCACAAGATATAGTGAATGCCTTTGGTTGGTCTCAAGGACTACTGCCCTTTTCAAAAGGAGGATCCTGGATCCGTAGCCTAACATAGACGCCCCAGAATGGCCAAGACGGAGTGGTACACTGTCATGGGCTTAGCCCCATGCGCACTTCACTGTTGGTGGGGTCGGCTTTGAAACTCAGTATAATAGAACCCAAAGGGAGCCCCCGAATTCAACCTGCTGGGAGCTGAGAACTTCCCTCTAAGCTCTACCTTGCTTGGGAGATTGAATTCTCAGCTTCAAGACAGAAAACGAAATTTAGTTATTTGGGGCAGTGGTTCGTGGCATTGAGACTTGGAATGTGGGGATCTGCCGCGACTTTTGGGGTGGCAACAATTGCTAGCTTGGCGAGAGTAGTGAGCTTTACTGCGTGATCATGATAGCCACCACTCAACTCGGTTATGAGTCTATAAGGTAGCATGGCAAAATTGGTAACACCAAAGAGATAATTCCATAGGAGTATGTTGGATTTCCTACATGAGTTAGAGGTTTAAAATGGGGTAATGCTATAAGATACGCATAGGAGTGTAGAGAGCGTTACTTGCTTAATTTCCCCTGCGATACGTGCGTTTCATTCCATGCTGCTCGTACCAATAAGCACAGTATATATACATCAATATCAGTTGCTTTCCTGAATCCCGATGTACCAAGTGGTGCGGCAGATTAGTGAACATACTTGTACTGTACATTTAAGCAAGCCTCCAGGTACAGTAAACACTAGCCTCGCTAGATACACCCATGTTAGCATAGAACTTACTTGGAATCTGCGAATGGCATTGAGGTGGGGAAAAATGACTAGGCGAGTGATTTTACGTGAAGCGGATAGTCTGTTCGTGTTTAGGGCCCATGTGACGCATCTGCGGGAATCGCGAGGGAAAAAACTTAAATAGAAGCTAACATGACTGGACGGAAGTCAAGGCTAAAAGGAATAATACAAACTATGTTAAGTTAGTCCACAACCTACAGTGGGAAGTTATTCAGGTGGTGTGGGTGGCATTGCTTGGGGAGGAAAGTGGTAGGTAAACTCAATATTCCATCGCGTTGTAAACACCTATGGTATCACAGCTCTTGGGAGCACAGTGTTTAAATGCTGTATTCTTCTTGAATCTCTGTATCGGGTTGCCTTTAGTTTAGATCTATACGACAAAAGAAAATTCGACTTGGGTCGCTACAAATAAGTGGCCATGGACTCGGGCTCAAATCAAATGCTGGTACTCGAAATGCTGATGACAACGGGCGCCCCTCGTCAACAATAGTGAGTGCCTTTTCATCAACTATCAACAAGTGAAAAGCGGCACAACCTCTCGATAGGAAACGAAAATAATAAAAATAATTCCTCTGCAAGATAGCATCTAGGCAAAAGAAATATAAAAAAGACAAAGTTGAAAAAATTTGGTGTTGTGGCTGTGGTAGTAGGCAGCAGTAGGGTTGGCAAGGCACTATCGGTAGTCTAATACTGTAGAGGGCGATCATCGCTGTGCTAGCGAGGTTGGGGGTTTTTCCATATTATGCAAGATGGTCCGGGTTGGGATTTTGAGTTTGTTTTGCTTCCTTGGTTGGATTATAATAAGTATTGAAGAAGTGATGAGATTCATCGGTACTAGTACATTGGGGGTTGAAGTTTCCTTTTTATGGGGGTTTTTTAGGCCATACCTTAGTGATTTTCCTGTGCTAGTTACTTTTACAAATAACTTGCGGATTTAAAAAAAAAAGAAAGCCGATCGTCGCTGTGCCTTCCATTCGGGTACTTAACCTTAATTTGCGTCATAATACTTGTAGTAATTTACCGGCAGTTTAGTTCGCGGTTTCTTGGGCTGAGAATCAGAACATTTGAGCTTGGCTGAGCCGCATTGATGAGACTTCCGGTGTGTAACCTGAACGTGGCAAGGGATTTTCCACCCTCAGGTCGCCTCCCGCGATCTCATTGTTGTCCTAACGCCCACTCTTGCTCAGCTTAAACAGCACAGGTAAACGAAAAATTTCGGCAACAAATTTCACAGCAAAACCGATATGCTAGACAAAACGAGCCACGAAATGCATAGCCAGAACTACGGTGACTACAACATCAACAGTGGGAACACCACAGACAGTTACAATAATATTGAATTAAATGGGTGTAATATATCCATATCCGATGAGAAACGCCAGGTTCTAGAGTGGATATCTCCCTTGGCATCTCGGGAAAGGCACCAGGCCGTTCGTGATCCACGGGTGGAGGGAGTGGGAGACTGGCTACTTCGTGACCAAAGATTTTCCACATGGCGCACGTTAGGGGACCGGGTGGCAAAGCCTGTCCTATTCTGTTATGGGCATCCGGGGGCTGGCAAGACGTATATTAGGTATGAATCGCCGTGGCTCCCTAAGCGAGTGCAGTGCTAAAATAGTGGTGTAGCTCTCTTGTAATCGATACACTTCTCGAATGGGGTGGTCGGAGATACAAGCGCTCGCCTTTCACCGTCACTTATGTGTATTGCGATTTTAGCACGCGGAATATGCAATCTCCAAGTGCTGTATTGGGGTCAGTGTTGAGGCAAGTTGTCGGAGCATTGGAGGAAATCCCCGATGAGGTGCAACAGGCATTCGAGCGTGCAAAGAGCCAGTCTGACAGCTGTGGGCTCCGGCTTCTCGAGATCGTCGGGATGCTCACCAAGTTTCTTCCAAGTTTGAGTGGGAGCGTTATCTGTATCGACGCCTTAGACGAGTTCCCTTCAAAGCACCGAGCCCAACTTTGGGACTCTCTACAGGGCATTGTCCGGAGCTGCCCAAACATGCGGTTATTCCTTACCGGAAGGCCTCAGATTAGAACGGAGGTAGAGCGCTATTTTCTCGGAAAAGTTGATATGGTTAAAATAGAACCAACTTCGGACGATATAGGAAGATACATTGAGGAGAGATTGAATGAGGACCTAGACACCAATACTCTGGACGAGGGATTGCGAGCGGATATAAGGAGGGTCATTCCAGAAAACGTCTCGGGAATGTATGTATTAACACGAGGTGTTGAATTCTACAGTGCTAACAGTGGTGTAAAGATTTCTTCTTGTTTGCCTCTGTATGGACGCAATTCTTACAGCGACAACCGTTCACCAGAAGAGACAAGCACTAGATAGAATGGCCAACGGCCTCGGCTTACATGACGCATACAACACGACATTAGACCGGATAAGACAGCAGGATGGAAACAAATCAAAGCTTGGGATGGCGGTCCTGATGCTGGTTTCCCGCTCTGAGCGGCCTTTGCGGTGGGTGGAGCTGCGCCATGCACTAGGGGTAGACCTAAGTGAGGAAGGGTTTACTATCGACAATGTGCCCTCGGCAAGGACTGTACTAGGCTGCACCTTAGGACTTGTCACAATTGACGAAAATGCGTCGACGGTCCGTCTCCTGCATCTCACACTTCAGGAGTGTCTTGGGACGAATCCCACCGTATTTGGGACCCCTCAATCAATGATAGCCGAAATCTGCCTCACCTATTTGAACTCTCCCTCAGTCCGGAAGCGGCAGCCAGACCTCAATGAAGTCCAGGCGGCATGGCCGTTTCTTGAATACGCTACACGTTTTTGGGGAACCCATGCAGCCAGAGAGGTGACTGAGCAGGTGAAATCCCGGGCATTGCGACTGCTTGACGGATACGAGAGCCAGGTATCTGCCACTATTCTCTGGCGGGCAGAGATACGTAAGTCGTATTGTGGTGAAGATGTTCATGGAATCAGCGGACTACACTGCATCGCATTTTTGGGGATTGCAGAAATTGCAGTTGCCATGCTGGAGAAGGGAGGGTGGGACGTGAATCGACGTGATTCTAGGGGTGATACACCATTAATGTGGGCTGTAAGATATGGAAATGACAGGGTGGTGGAGCTACTTCTAAATCAGGGAGACACCAGACCCGACCTGGTCATTCAGGATGGTCGCACAGTATTGTCGTTTGCTGCAGGGTCGGGGAATGAAGGTGCTGTGAAGCTACTTCTGGAGCACGGAGATGTCAATCCCAATTCGTCGGATAGCAATGGCCGAACACCCCTATCACTTGCAGTCCAGAGCGGGCATGAAGGTGTAGTGCTGCTGCTCCTACGACACGAGAATGTCAATCCCAATTTACCAGATATCAGTAGTCAGACGCCACTATCATATGCTGTCATTTTGCAGGATGAGGATGTAGTGGAGCTGCTTCTCGAGCATGAGGATGTCGATCCCAATTTATCGGATAGCAGCGGCCGAACACCCTTGTCTTTTGCTGCCTCGAGAGGACGTGAAGGTGTAGTGAGGCTACTTCTGGAACGCCAGGGTGTCAATCCCGATTTATCGGAGAGCAGCGGCCGAACACCCCTGGCCTTTGCTGCCTTGGGAGGGCATGAAGGTGTGGTGAAGCTGCTTCTGGGCCACGGGGATGTCAATCCCAATTCATCGGATATCAATGGTCAGACACCTCTATCATATGCTGTCTTTTCACCGGATGAGGGTGTAGTGAAGCTGTTTCTCGAACGCGAGGATGTCGATCCCAATATATCGGATAGCAATGGCCGAACTCCCCTGTCATTTGCTGCCTCGAGAGGACATGAAGGTGTAGTCAAGCTGCTTCTGGGCTGCAGGGATGTCGATCCCAATTCCCCCGATAACAGTGGTAGACCCCCGCTATCATTTGCTGCTGCGGGGAGACATGGAGGTGTAGTGAAGCTACTTGTGGAAAACCCGGATATCGATCCTAATTCATCGGATAGTGATGGCCTAACACCCCTAGCGTATGCTGCCAAGTGGGGGCGGGAGGACCTAGTCAAGCTGTTTTTAGAACGTGGAGGTGCCAACCCCGATTTATCGGATAGCAGTGGCCGAGCACCCCTGTCATTTGCTGCCATTTCCGGGTCTGTGGGTGTAGTGGAGTTACTTTTGGAACGCGGGGGCGTTAGTCCCGATTCACCTGATAGCCGCGGCAGAACGCCTTTGTCATTTGCTGCATCGGGAGCGCATGAGGGTGTAGTGAGGGCCCTTCTGAGACGTGGGGATGTTAATCCCTGTTCGTCGGATAGGGGTGGTCAGACACCTCTATCATATGCTGTCATTTCGGAGGACGAGGGTATAGTGAAGCTCTTTCTCGACCACAGGGATGTCAACCCTAATTTATCGGATAGCAAAGATCGGACACCCCTATCTCATGCTGCCTTCAGAGGATACGAAGGTGTAACCAAGCTCCTTCTGGAACGCGGGGACGTTAATCCCAATATATCGGATAGCAATGGTCGAACACCCCTGTCGTTTGCTGCCTCAAGAGGACATGAAGGTGTAGTCAAGCTACTTCTGGGACGCGAGGATGTCGATCCCAATTTATCTGATATCAGTCGTCAGACACCTCTATCATATGCTGTCATTTCGGAGGATGAGTGTGTAGTGAAGCTCTTTCTCGAACACGTGGGCGTCAATCCCAATTTATCAGACAGTGAAGATCGAACACCACTATCACACGCTGCCTCGAGAGGATATGAAAGTGGAGTGAGGCTGCTTCTGGGGCGTGTAGATGTCAATACCGATTCAGCGGATAAAGATAGCCGGACACCCCTATCGCATGCTGCCTCGAGAGGACATGAAGATATAGTTAACCTGCTCCTGGAACACGGGGATGCTAATCCCAATATATCGGATAGCGATGGCCGAACACCCCTATCACGTGCTGCCTCGAGAGGACATCAAGGTGTTGTGAAACTGCTTCTGGGCCACAGGGATGTTAATCCTAATTTATCGGATAGCAGTGGGTAGACGCCTCTATTATATGCTATCGTTTCAAAAGATGAGTGTGTAGTGAAGCTCTTTCTCGAATACGGGGGTGTCAGGCCCAATATGTCGGATAACAAGGACCGAACACCCCTATCACATGCTGCCTCAAGAGGATATGAGGGCATAGTGAGGCTTCTTCTCGGTCACAAGGATGTCGACCCCAATTCATTGGACAGCCGTCTTCGGACGCCTCTCTTATATGCTGTCATTTCAGAGGGCGAGGGTGTAGTGACGCTTCTTCTCGAACACGAGGGTGTAAATCCCAATTTATCCGATAGTGAAGGCCGAACGCCCCTATCACATGCTGCCTCGAGAGGATATGAAGGTGGAGTGAAGCTGCTTCTGGGCCAAAGGGATATCGATCCTAATTCGTCGGATATCAGTGGTCGGACACCTCTATTATATGCTGCCATTTCACAGGATGAACGTGTAGTGAAGCTCTTTCTTGAACACGAGGGTATCAGGCCCAATTTATCCGATAGCAAAGGCCGAGCGCCCTTATCACATGCTGCCTCAAGAGGATATGACGGCGCAGTGAAACTGCTTCTCGGCCACAGGGATGTTGATCCTAATTCGTCGGATAACCGTGGTCAGACACCTCTCTCATATGCCGTCCTTTCGGCAGATGAGAGCGTAGTGAAGCTCTTTCTCGAATGCGGTAGTGTCTGTCCTGATTTATCAGATGGCAATGGCCGAACACCTCTGTCATATGCTGCCTCGAGAGGGCATGAAGGTGTAGTCAAGCTGCTTCTGGGCTGCAGGGATGTCGATCCCAATTCTCCCGATAGCAGTGGTAGACCCCCGCTATCATATGCTGCCGCGGAGGGACATAGGGGCGTAGCAAATTTACTTGTGGAGAGTTCGGGTATCGACCCCAATTCATCAGATAGTAATGGCCTAACACCTCTATCGTATGCGGCCAAGTGGGGACGGGAGGATCTAGTAAATCAATTTTTAGGGTATCCGGGTGTCAATCCTGATTTATCGGATAGCAATGGTCGAACACCCCTGTCATATGCTGCCTCGAAGGGACATGAAGGTGTAGTGAAACTGCTCCTGGGACGCGTGGATGTCGATCCCGACTCATCGGATAGTGCTGGTCGGACACCCTTATCGTATACTGCCCAGTGGGGGCGACACGGTCTGGCGAAACTGTTTTTGGAACATGGGGGTGTCAATCCAAATTCATTAGACAGTAATGATCGGACACCTCTATCATATGCTGCTATTGCGGGGGCTGCGGGTATAGTGAGGCTACTCCTAGACCGCGGGGATGCCAATCCCGATTCCCGTGATAGTAGCGGTAGAACGCCCCTGTCATTTGCTGCCTCGGGAGGACATGAAGGTGTAGTGAAGCTGCTTCTGGGCCGCAAGGATGTCAACTCTAATTCACTGGATGCCGACGGTCGGACACCCTTGTCATATGCCACCTCTATGGGGTGGGGGGGTATAGTGAATCTACTATCGGTAGCCAGAAGCTCTAATTGCGAATTGTTGGAAAATCGCGATCGAATGCCAAGCTCTGGCAGTGGTGAGATTGCTTCACACCTGGGAGTAATACATCCATTCACTGCCACGCAGGATGTCCCCTTACCTGTTCCCGACGATCGACCACTTGACCCCTCTGCCCCTGGGCCTGCCCCACCTGGGCCTCCACCTGAGCCTCATCCACCACTTAAACAGCCTCTACTTCGTCGATTGTACCTCTATCTGGCCCTACCTACCCTTATCCATTCTCTTGGTTCTGGTTTAGAATCCCCTTTTTTCGTTCGAACTTCAATCCTGCTAATTTTTCTATGTTTCGCATTTTTTGGAGGACCGGGGGTATGGGCATTCCCCTGAATTATTCCGCGCCGCCCGCGATACTTGGTGGTAATTGCTATTTCAGTGTTATTTAGATGCGATATGCTTTACTATCTTACCAGTGCAATCCTCGTGTTTCTTTCTTTCTTTCTTTTTTCACCTCCATTATCTGTTGAGATTCTCTTTGTAGTATTCTAGCATGTTATTTCAGCGGAAACCTTCATATACGAGTAGTGATAATAATAGTCTATATCTTGTCGCTATTCACATGCTGAGCGGCCCAAGCTACCTCAGTGCTGTAGCAAATATTCCCCAATGTACGAACTAGCTTCACCCAACCATATCTTTCCCACTAACTGTCCATCCGTCTGCCTTTGCTTGTATCCCTTTGACAAGTGTAACATAGAAAACGCTGTGCAGCTATTATTAAGTGAACTGACGGTTCCATATATGACAGACTTAAAAGAAATAAAAAAGGCTGCTAGTATGCCATATTATGCGGAAGAGTTATCATATCAGAGGCGGTGTATTTTTTCTTCGCCTCAGGGAGTGTGTTAACCGAACCGTATCAGGCCGCTTGGGGTGAAGTTAGGACCTCTTGATTAGGGAGGTTTCGCTAAGACTGTCGTAACAACGACAGTCTTATCACTACAGCAACGGCACTAACCTTTCCAATTGTAAGATAGTGCTTGGTGGCTTGCCTTTAGACAGTCGTAAGAACTGCTCTTAAATAAGACTGTCGCCGATCGGTTGTTTATTAGTTTGTTGACATGAAAACTTTTCTGCCTTTGCGGCTTTTTATACCTTTCATCAAAGAGGGTTATTCACCAAACATCATAAACAACATCTCGATGTCAGAGGGGCCACCGCATGAGCTGCTACTGTAGGAAGAACAGTCGGAAGGATATCGCTGCCCTTGCTGCTCTCGTACCACTTGTAGATGGAGCCGTACACGTTGCACATTATGCAATAATTAAGGGTGCGTCTGGTTGTCGTAGCTCCGGAATAGTGCCATAATCTCAAAACACAAGTTGCAGCCGAATAATAGAGTTTTCTCAAGTTAGCATAATCTTGCCAGATGAAAGTCACAGTGGCATGTCTGGTTGATACACAAATAACAGCCAAGAAATATATTCTCTCCCATTAGTGGTGATGTTCTACAAGCTTCTTCACCATAATTCAAGCCAGCATAGATGCCTCCCCTAAGGCCAATACCAGTAGCACACAGCATGGAAGGGGTAAATGCATTGGGGTCTCTAGAATTGATCAGATCTGGCATTGTAGGTATTCATATTATTAGTATCCTACATTTACATCAAATGTGCGATGAAATATGCCTACAAAATAATCTTCAGTGTTGTTGGGTTAGGGTTCTTCCATTATGCAGTTTTGTGAAAAATAGATTTTTTCTATTTTTTGGAAACCTTCATTTTGAGCTGATTATTGCAACTTGATTGTTGCCACTTGTGGTTCACCAGACATGACACTTTACCACAAAATGATGTTTTGACTCAAAACTCTATAATCAGGGTGATTATTGAGGTTTTGCGTTGCAACCAGACGCACCCTAAGACAAAAAGAAAAAGGATTTTCTTGCCTAGGATTCTTGTTCTGATGTCCATATTGGAATGTTCATGCCGGCATGGGGAAAATATGAGTTATCCATGAGCGATCGTTCAACTTACGACTGTTGTAGCAAAACGATGAAAAAAGCCTGCAGTTGCCACACACAACCTTGCCAAGATTTAAGCGCAGATACGGTTGCTAATGTCGTAGCAAAACCTCCCTATTAACTGGATAAGTTAATAAATCGGGTGATTAAATAACAATGTCATGCATTATTAAGCAATCTGACCTGTGCTTTCGGTTTTAAGTTTCCGCCACCAATCTAGTGTGGGATTGGTTGTCCCATCCTCCCCCTCCAAGCCCCATCGATTATCATACCTCAACGCCTGCCCAGTGTTTCCCCTAACAAGACGAACCGCTAGACCAGAATCAGATGCAACGCCGAGAGCGAGCCTCTGAGCACTCGGGGAGCTCAACAACACGCACCACCCACATTATTGCGGGGACTTCCAATAAGGAACGCATTCTGGAGTGGAACTCTCCCCTGGAACCGCGCAAAAGGCAATGGGCTATTGGCATCGACCGGGTGGCTGGGGTGGGCGACTGGCTTCTTCTTACAAACCAGTTTACTCAGTGGAATGAAGGTCGTAACGGAACCGCCAAGCCTGTCTTATTTTGCTATGGGGATCCCGGCGTTGGAAAGACTTATCTTAGGTATGGATAGTTGCTACTCTTACACAGCGCAGGTGATGCTAATTAGTGGTAACGACAGCTCCCTTGTGATACATACTCTATGTGGTCGGGTAAGTGTGGGTAATATGGCCGTAGCATGTGTGTACTGCGAATTTCATACTCAAAATGAACAATCCACCGCTGAGTTACTTGGAGCACTATTAAAGCAAATTATTAGCGCATTGGAACTGGTCCCAAATGAAATACAGCGGGAGTTTGAGAATTCAAAGGGAAGGGTGGGTGGTTGCAGACTTCTGCTCCCTGATATCCTCAGGATGCTCGTCAGGTCTTTGTCATGTTTACCGAGGGTGTTTATCTGCATAGATGCATTAGATGAGTTTCCCGCGAAACACCGGCCAGAACTTTGGGAATCTTTGCGGCAAATTGTACATAAGTGCCCAAACACTCGGTTATTCCTTACTGGGAGGCTTCACATACGCGACGAAGTACAAGAATACTTTCCCACAGCAGCCGAGATGCTGCAAATTAGTCCTAGGGAGCGAGATATTGAGTTATACCTTAGGATGAGGCTAAGGCGAGATCCGGAGCCTGATGTAATGGACGAGGAATTAAAAATCGATGTTCTGAGAATTGTTCCGGAGGTCATCTCGAGGACGTATGTGCTCTCCCGGTATATTAAATTCTAGAGATAGAGCTAACGGTGGTCACTAGATTCCTCCTCGTTTCTCTCGGTATGGACGCAATCCTTGCAGGAGCGACCATTCATCAGAGGAGAAAAGCCCTTCACAGGGTGGCCAATGGGCTTGGTTTCCGTGATGCATACAGCACGACATTGGATAGGATAAGGCAGCAGGGTGGAAGCAAATCCAAGCTTGGGATGGATGCCTTGATGTGGCTTTCCTGCTGCGAGCGGCCCTTGCGGTTGGAGGAGTTGCGCCATGCACTGGGTGTAGAACTAGGGGCGGAAGACTTTAGCATCAACAATGTACCTTCGATACGGACGATATTAGGCTGCACTCTAGGGCTTGTTACAATTGACAAGAGCACATCAACGGTTCATCTCCTGCATTTGACACTTCACGAGTATCTTAGGCAACATCCAACACCATTTTTAACTGCTCACTCGATGATGGCCGAAATCTGCCTCACCTATTTGAACTATCGGTCCGTCCGGGAGCTGCGGGTAGACCTCGATAAAATCCCGACGACATCACCTTTTCTTGAATACGCTACCTGTTTCTGGGGAGCCCATGCAGCCAGGGAGGTGACCGAGCCAGTGAAATCTCTAGCGCTCCGACTCCTCCACGGATACGAAAACCATGCATCTACTACAACTCTCTGGCGAAAAAAGATACGCAAGAGGCGCTCTGAGGGGGATGTTCAGGGAATAAGTGGACTACACTGCATCGCATTTTGGGGGATTGCAGAAATTGCAATTTCCATGCTGGATATGAAAAAATGGGACATGAATGGCCGCGATTCTATGGGTGACACACCATTGATGTGGGCTGTAATATATGGAAATTATAGGGTGGTGGAGCTACTTCTAAAGCAGGGAGATATCAGACCCGACCTGGTTATTCGGGGCGGTCGCACGGTACTCTCGTTTGCGGCGGAGTCTGGAGATGAGCCCGCTGTCAAGTTACTTTTGGAATGCGGGATTGTCAATCCTGATTCGTCGAGCAGCGATGGCCGAACACCCCTATCATTTGCTGCCTCGGGGGGACATGAAGGTGTAGTGAAGCTCCTTCTCGAACGCGGGGATGTCAATCCAAACTCATCGGATAGTGGTGACCAAACTCCCTTGTCGTATGCCACCTCCATGGAGCGAGAGGGTGTAGTGAAGCTATTATCGGAACCCAGAACTTCAAATTGCGAATCGTTGGAAGCCCCTAATCAAATGCCAGCCTCTGTCCTTACCCCTGCCACTGGTGCGGGTTTTCCATTTTCTCTTTTTTTTTTGACTTTAATCCTGTCCATTTTCCTATTTTTCGCTTTTTCGATACACTACGTCTATCTGGAGTCTCGTACGTTATTTCATGTCATCTATAGTGCTTGGCAGTGGTTGATATATTAGCGTTTGTTAGATTCGGTATTTTTTAATCTTGTCTGAACCGCTATTATGTTTCTTTTCATACTTTTTAATATTTTTTTTGCCGAGATTCTCTCGGTGTAATCTTCCTAGGGTGTCATACTATACAATATTATTCAAAACAATAATACAAATCTCATTCCAGCACATGCTTCGCATGCCGAAGGCACATTTCAACACTGCCTACCCCACTCATCGACCGCCCTTACCCTATCCCTCCACCTTCCGTCCATCCATCCGGCCCCCCAGTACACCATCAGAGTGGCTCGTATTATAGCTAGACGCTCCACTGATATCAACAATATGGTAGTAGGAAGAGTGGTCACCCTCTCCTCCCGTTTTGATATTATACCTACCTCTGTTTCACCGGGTCATGAGATTGCCATCTCGCTGCACTTTATATCCAGCCCCGAATCAGTCTGAAACGTTCATAGAGAAAAATCCTCTTCTGAGTGTGTCCGGAAAAGGCTGCGGACAAAGTTCCTCGGGATGGAGGGTCGGAGCCTGTTGGATGAGTGTGCCCCGCAAAGTTGGGCGGTTGGAACACAGGCATGTCAATGATTGATGCTTCATATTAGTCGTATGGCACTAGGCTAACAAGGGATGTAAGGGGTGATGAAGATCACCTCTAATTAGTAAGAAGGGACGGAGAGCGTAGGTTCCGGGTAAACTCGAACCGCCGCTATTGCCTGTATGGTAGCTACTAACTTATTCTCATTGTGGACTGTGAGCCTCAAAAAACCCTAGGCCTGACGGGTAGTAGATCTTGACTGCAGATAACTGCCAGGGTTTACAGATGGCAGTCGGGGGTTGAATATGACTCCCGGAACTATAGGAAATTATCGGGCCATTGGGAAATCGCACTCACAAGAGGCGGTGGATGCCCGTAGTCGGCCCAGAAAACTATTGTTTTGTTTTTTTCAAAAGGCAGACACCAGTGGCCCACAGCCAGAGATATACGGCCCGGGACGGCCAGGACAGTTGGGCGCACTACAAGGTGCCTATTCCCAGCCTCCCCACGCCCCGCCTAATAGTCTTGTAGGAACCTTGCACATCCAAGGAAACTAAAACGCATTCGGGTATTTCCCAATGTTTGTGGGGTCGGCTTCGAAAATCACTATCTGATAGAGCCCAATGGAAGCTCCCCTCTCAGTTCTACTAGTCCGGGATATCAAATCCTCAACCTCGTAACAGGAAACATAATACAGTAAAGGCAATAGCTTCTCATATTAGGAATTGTAATTTATGAATCAGCTGCCACATTTGGAGAAGGTATTAATTGCCCAGCTATCCTAGGAATGTATGCTTATACCCCGTTATCGTGATAGCCACGGCTCTACTAGGCCGCAGGTCTAGAAGGTAGTGTGATCGAAATCGGTTATGTCTGCGAGATAACTAAAATGCACTACACCAAAGGCCGTAGGCAAGGAGGTAGCGAAAAGAGGCAGCGCAGAAAGATACGCATAGAAGGTGTTTCGAGCGAGTTGCTTGCTTAATTTCTTATTCAATACATGCCTCTCAGTCTATCCTACTGATACCAATACGCGCGGCCTATACGACTCTTGTCAATTCCTGAGCCCCGATATCCCGAGTGATACGTCAGGTAGTTGGACATACACTTACATTCCACTAGACTGAAATAAAGCTTCAGATATAGTAAACACTAGCCTTCATTAGATATATCTAGGTTAGCGCAGAGCTGTGAACTTAGGGTGAATTTAAAAAGGTCCATTGACGTCGGGAAGATAAGATTGGGCGGGTAGTTCTATGTAAAACGGAATGTGTGTTCGTGTTTAGTTTCGGTGTGATGTATTCACGGGGTCACAGGGGAAAAACTCAGAGAGAAGATTACACAACAAGATGGAGGTCAAGGCCGGAGGAGGAATACAAACAGCGTTAGCCCACAACTTATGGTAGGGTTTTCCGGTGGTGCGGGCTGGCATTGTTTGAGAAGGAAAGCGATGGGCATACTCAATCTTCAATCGCATACAGACATTCATGATATAATAGCTGGGTAATTCGCGGACCTTTACTAGTACATTAGGTTGTCTTATGATTATATCCGTACAAGTAATAGTTTTTGGCTCCGGGAACTACAAATCAGTATATCAGTTCTCTACAAGTAACTCGGAGGAATTAGAATATTAAAGGCTATTGTTGGCCTCATGGAGGTTAATTAAGCCAGCCCGATACAATCTTGAAATCGGCCTAGCTCCTGCCCAAGGCAACATCTCTAAAACCCCCCTCATAAACCTCAAGATCTTAAGTGTAGAGGCCGTACTCGCGCAGCCGGATCAGGGCCGGGCGCCTTGAGGGGGGATTTTCGTCTGAGGTGCCGGGCTTCGGCTTGGCTGCGCGAGTATTATTTCGGTGACGCGTGTTTGAAGGTGGTATTGTGGGCCGGTTGGGGTCTCGATTTGTATTGCTCGGAACGGGGTACTCGAATGCTAGTATCTTGCTTTAGTAGTTGGCTTGGTGGGGAAAGAGGGGAAGCCATGCTAGCCCACGCTAAGCCAGCTCATCTTGGGATAGTGAGATCACTTGGTTCATGATCCGTGGGCAGGGGGCTAGCGCTAGTGAGAGAAAGGTGGGGCTCATAGTGGGACTTCTGAAGTGCGGGATGGGCCCGGATGGCATTAGATACCATAGAGTTTCCAATGATCTCGAGAGGGGGCAGGTGGCGATGGTGCCGCAGCGTATTTTTCCGGTTCGCTGTTCCTGAACTTCGAATCCTGTTTGGGCAGCAGCGCTGAGCCGCATCGATGAGGCTCCCGCTTGTGTAACCAAAACATGGCAAGGGATTTACCGGAGCCTCCCGACATCCGCCTACCTATTGCTTGAGTGCCGAGTTTTGCGTTGCTTAAACAGCAGATTTAAACGGAAAATTCCCGCGAAAATTTTCTCAATAGCAAAACCACGCGCAGGATGAAATGAGCATAGTGCTCAAAGGCTCAGGCGTGATCAACAGTGGCAGTGATAGCGGGAATCTCACAGGGAGTTACAACAATAAATTCAATAAGTGTAATATATCCATACTTGATAAGAAACGCTGGGCTTTAGAGTGGCACCTTTGTTGGCATGTTGAGGGAGGTATCATGCCTAGCTATCCGTGATTCACGAGTGGAGGGGATAAGGAACTAGCTACGGGGACGGGTGCTTGCGTTTACGAAGGTACCGTACGGCCTAAGTTTTGTACGATAGGTTCCATAAGTAAGGTTTGCTGCCCCTCAACCCTGTGGAACCAACAAACCTTTGGCGCTGTACTCGAGTACTGTTCCTCCGTGTTTGACACCCTGGGGTAAGGGCGAAATCTCGGTGAAAAAAAGAAGGCGGGAAAGTTCTGAATTTAGGGATCAGCCCCTGCGCTTCTCAGGCTTTCGCGGCCGCAAAGTTCGCGGCTAAAATAGCACCCGTTTAGTCGCATCTCACAAATCCTAGCTCCCTTGACTCGGAACTAACCAAGATCTACCCGCGGGTGCAACCTTAAGATCAGCCCTACACTGATCACCCTAGTCGCGAGGAAACTACCGTACTGTAGGATGGTGACCAATAGGGATCAATGACAAGCAATTTTTTGCAACCCTAACCTTGACAACTTCCTTCTTCCTGCCCATCAAATACCCCTGTCCGTCACCACCCCAGTTTCGTCACGACTACGGTGAAGACTATAGCTCCTACTCAAACCAACATCTCCAAGATTAGATTTCCGGCAGATCCTTGTTTGAGTTCGAATTCAAGTTCTAAAAACGATAGACACAGCTGCAAGGATACATGAACAGGTGCTCAAGTGACACCACCTTAATAGGTGTAAATCGAGGTAGCTTAAGAGTATGATACTTGCTCTGCTATGTTTTCTTGATGAACAAATCTATCTTGGTATTGAACCAGTTTATTTATGGAACAGGGGTACTTGGCAGTGTTTGAAGCCTGTCTATGCGTGTCAATCATTTTTCGAACGCGAAATCGAACCTAAAATAAGGATCTATGATACTAAAAGTCTCTATTGCTTCAAGATGCGGAGGGTGCATTGTTTGGAAATGTGGATTTGAAGGTGATATGGTCGACTAGTTGAGGTCTTGATTTGTATTGCTTGGAACTCCACCGTACGTGAATACTGGTACTTGTACAAGTTACAGGCATTTAGAACCCGAACATTTGAGTCCGAATTTTGTATGGGCAGTCAGATACTCACAGACAATTTGCCATACAAAATTTTTTATCCCTGTGTTCGGGTTCGATATCCTTGTAACTTGTACTTGAATTTTTCTTTGGTTGCTAGCGTACCGTAGGTAGTTTCTCTTGGTGGGGAAATAGCAGGAAACCTCAATCAGCCTAGCGAGATCTAGGATATGTGCTACCCCAAAACAGTGTGGAGGGGCATATCCTGGGTCATGGTGAGACAGCTTGGTTCATGACCAGTGGGCAGGAGGCTGGTGTTGGGGGAGGGACTTCTGAAGTGCGATTTGATACCGTAGTATTAATAATAACTGTTCCAAGGCTACCGGGGTACTCCTGGGCAAAATAAATTATGGTGCTGATCAAAGAAGAAAACACACCAAAATTTGAGGCGTTGCACCATGACTTATTTTGCGCGGGAGTAGGTTGCTCAGAGATTTCTAGAGCCGCCGTAGTCATTTGTCTAGTTCGCGGTTCTTAGGCTGCGAATCCTGTTTCCGGCGCGCTGAGTCTTCCTAATGTGTAATCTCAATATCACCCAAGCGCCTCACGCGACATCCCCTGTCTGCTCCTTCAATGCCCACTTTTGCTCAGCTTAAAAAACACATTTAAGTGGGAAATTTCCTCAACAAATTTCAATAGTCAAACCGATACGCTATACAAAACGAGCCAAGTAGTGCATAACTCGGACATCAAGTACGGCGACAACAACCGCAACGGTGGGAATAGCAATAATTTCAATAGATGCTATATATCCATACCAGATGAGAAACCCCAGATTCTGGAGTGGCTATCTCCGTTGGCATCTCGCGAAAGGCATCGAGATGTCCGTGCTAAACGGGTGCAGGGGGTGGGAGACTGGCTGCTTCGCGACCAAACCTTTTCTACATGGCGCACATCTGGGGACCGGACGGCGAAGCCTGTTTTATTCTGTTATGGACATCCGGGGGCTGGCAAGACGTATATCAGGTATGAAACTCCGTAACCCCCCAGATTCACTTCAATGCCAAAAAGGCAGCATAGCTCTCTTGTCATAGATACACTCCCTGGTGGGATCGATGGGGATAGCACGGCCGTCAGTTATGTGTATTGCGATTTCAGCGCTCGGAATATGCAATCTACGAGTGCTGTAATGGGGTCAGTGTTGAGGCAGGTTGTTGGAGAATTTGGGAAGATCCCCGATGAGCTACAGGCGGCATTTGGGAAGGCAAGAAGGAAGGCTGACGGCTGCGAGCCCCAGCTTCTTGAGATCCTCGATATGCTCACCAAGTGTCTATCAAGTTTGAAGCGGGGCTTCATCTGTATTGACGCCTTGGGTGAGCTCCCTACAAATCAACGGGCTCAATTCTGGAATTCTTTACAGCGCGTTGTCCGAGAGTGCCCAAACACTCGGCTATTTCTTACCGGAAGGCCTCAGATTAGAACGGAAGTGGATGTCTATTTTCCCGGAGATGCTAGTGTGGTTGAAATAGAACCAGCTCCGGACGATATAGGAAGGTACATTGAAGAGAGATTGAAAGAGGAGCTAGATATGAGCGCGATAAACGAGGGATTGCGAGAAGATATAAGGAGAATTGTTCCAAAAAAGATCTCGGGAATGTATGTGTTAGTAGAAGATGTTAGGCTCTGTAGACTAGGCTAATCGTGACCTCTAGATTTCTTCTTGCTTGTCTCGGTATGGACGCAATCCTTGCAGAGCCCACCATTCACAAAAGGAGACAAGCACTGCACAGAATAGGCAATGGCCTCGGCTTACACGATGCATACAACACGACATTGAACCGGATAAGGCAACAGGATGGGGGAAAATCAAAGCTTGGGATGGGGGTTTCCCGCTGTGAGCGGTCATTGAAGCCGGCGGAATTACGTCATGCGCTAGGAGTAGACCTAAAGATGGAAGACATTACGACCGACAATGTACCTTCGATACAGACCGCACTAGGCTGCACTTTAGGACTTGTCACAATTGACGAAAATGCGTCAAAGGTCCGTCTCCTGCATCTCACACTGCAAGAGTATTTTGGAGAACACCCCACCCTATTTGTAACTGCTCAATCGATGATGGCCGAAATTTGTCTCTCCTATTTGAACTCTCCCCCAATTCGGGAGCGGCAGTCAGATATCAATACAGCCCTAGCGGAATCACCGTTTCTTAAATACGCTACACGTTTCTGGGGAACCCATGCGACCAGGGATGTGACCGAACAGATGAAATCTCGGGCGTTGCGACTGCTTGACGGTCATGAGAACCAAGTATCAGCCGCTATCTTCTGGCGAAAGAAGCTACATAAGTGGTACTTTGACGGGGATATTCATGGAATTAGCGGGCTACACTGCATCGCATTTTGGGGGATTGCAGACATTGCAGTTGCCATGCTAGAGGCGAAAAGATGGGACGTGAATGGACGAGATTCTCGGGGCGACACACCATTGATGTGGGCTGTGAGATATGGACATGATGGGGTGGTGGAGCTACTTCTGGAGCAGACAGATATCAGACTTAACATGGTTATTCGAGACGGTCGCACAGTATTCTCGTTTGGCGCGGAGTTAGGGAAAGAGCGCGCTGTGAAGTTACTTTTGGAACGGGGGGATGTTGATCCCAATTCACCGGATAGCGATGGCCGAACACCGCTATAGCTTGCCGTCCTAAGAGGACGTGAAGGTGTAGTGCAGCTGCTTCTGAGGCACCGGGATGTCGACTGCGATTCACCGGATAATAATGACCGAACACCCTTATCACTAGCCGCCTCAAGTGGATGCGAAGGTGTAGTGAGGTCGCTTCTGGGGTGCAGGGAAGTCAATCCCAACTCATGGGATAGCAGCGGTCGGACTCCTCTATCATATGCTGTTACTTCGGAGGATGAGGGTGTAGTAAAGCTCTTTCTCGAACGCGAGGATGTCAATTCCGATTTATCGGATAGGAGTGGCCGAACACCCCTATCATATGCTTCCTCCAGTGGACATGAAAGCGTGGCGAAACTACTTCTGGGGCGCGGGGATGTTAATCCTAATTCATTGGATAGCGATGGCCGACTCCCGCTATCATATGCTGCCGCAGGGAGCCATGGAGGTGTAGTGAACCTTCTTGTGGAATGCCCGGATATCGATCCTAATTCATCGGACAGCGATGGCCTAACACCCCTATCGTATGCTGCCCAGTGGGGGCGAGTGGATCTAGTGGAGGGGTTTTTAGAACATGAAGGTGTCAAACCCGATTTATCGGATTGTAGCGGCCGAACGCCCCTATCATATGCTGCCTCGAGAGGACATGAAGGCGTAGTCAAGCTGCTTCTGGGCCACGAGGACGTGAGTCCCAATTCCTTGGATAGCGATGGTCGACCCCCGCTATCATACGCTGCTGCAGGGGGGCACGGAGGTGTTGTGAAGCTACTTGTGGAAAACCCGGATATCGACCCCAATTCATCGGATAGCGATGGCCTAACACCCCTATCGTATGCTGCCCAGTGGGGGGGTGAGGATCTAGTGCAACGGCTTTTAGAACGTAAGGGTGTCAATCCCGATTTATCGGATAGCAGCGGCCGAACACCCCTGTCATATGCTGCCTCGAGAGGACATGGGGGTATAATGAAGCTGCTTCTGGGACACAGGGATATCAATCCCAATTCACCGGATCGCAATGGTCTGACACCACTATCGCATGCTATCATTTCCGGGGCTGGGGGTGTAGTGGAGCTGTTAGAACATGGAGGTGTCAATCCCGATTTACCAGATTGTGATGGCCGAACACCCTTACTATTTGCCGCCTTAAGAGGGGATGAAGATGCAGTGAAGCTGCTTTTGGGACGCGTGGATGTTAATCCCAATTCATCAGATCGGGATGGCCTAACGCCCTTATCATATGCTGTCCTTTTGGAGGATGCGGGTGTAGTTAAGTTACTCGTGGAGCGCGGGAGTGTTAACCCCGATTCACTGGATAGTGGTGGCCGAACGCGCCCATTATCTGCTACTATTTCGGGAGCTAGGGGTGTACAGCCACACCTGGAAAGCTTGGATCCAAATCTATTGGGTAATAATGGCCGAACGCTCCTGTTATTCGCCGCCGGGGCGGGAGATAAAGGTCTAGTGAGAGTGCTTCTAGAACGAAGCGATGTTGATCCCGACTCATTGGATTCTAATGGCCGAACACCCCTATCATTTGCTGCCTCGGGAGGACATGAAGGCGTAGTGAAGCTACTTCTTAAACACCCTGGTGTCAATTCCCTTCATCCAATGCCCGTATCACTTGCTGCCTCAGGAGGTCATGAGCGTGTAGTGAAGCTACTTCTAGAACACAAAAACGCTATATTACGCACATTGGATGATCCTCCACTTGACCAATCGTACCCATGCCTGGCCGCACCCACCTCTATCTCTGCCCTCCGCTCCAGTTTGGAACTCCCATTTTTCTTCTAGCTTTATCCCCGTTCATCCCACTATATTTTGCGTTTTTAGCCTACAATGAGTGTGGGAATTCTCACGGATTATTTCACGTTATCCACGGTGCTTGGAGGCAATTTCTATCTCATTGTTAGTTGGGTTCGATGTTTTTTTTTAATCTTGTCTGACAATACTTCTGCTTTTTTTTGTTTTTTTTCACCTCGATTTTTGATTGAGATTCTCATAGTGTAGTATTCATAATGTATCATATCAGTAGGTGTATTCATCCGTAGTAATGAAAGTCTCCCGTCACCGGCGGGCTCAGTGTGCCCAAGAATTCCGTCAGCCTCCACCAAGCCTACCCCCCCCCTCCACCCATCCCTCCATCCATCTTACTTCGCTCAGCCATCCCCAGTACACCCCCGAGCGGCTTATAGCCTAACACTCTCACTTTGCAGAGTACCGACTGATATTAAAAAAATGGTAACCCGAAGAGGGACAATCGCCTTCTCCCCGCCTTGGTATTACACTTATCTGGGCAATTATTGCTTACTAATTTACGATTTTTTACGCGGGTTCTTAGTGAAAGCTATTCTTAATGGAGTATTTAGAGGAGCTGAGACCCGGCATCGGTGAACATGGGGTATCAAAGCTAGTTAGATGATAGTGTGATCTACAAGGTTGGGAAAGGGGGATAGATCTATGTCGATGATTCATGCGTTGTGTCAGTAGTATCTCCTGGGCTGCTGAAACCGTGGAAAATTTTGTGCCGCCCCTGTCAGTTTCTAAGACACAGATGACTAAGGTGCCTTCACAGTATTCTTCAGTGATGCTATGAGTAGATATGATCATATAACCAAATTTGGCTATGGTCTGAGGTTTGCATGTCTGCGAATTTGTAGTAACTAACAAAACCAGGCTATATGATCATATCTACTCATAGCATCACTGAAGAATACTGTGAAGGCACCTTAGTCATCTGTGTCTTAGAAACTGACAGGGGCGGCACAAAATTTTCCACGGTTTCAGCAGCCCAGGAGATAACACAGAGCTGACAAAGAATATATTGGAGTGATAAAGGATTAGTTAGGAGGGAGGGGAAGTAGTAGCAATTCAATACCCATGCTCTTTGGAACCAGAAATCAATTTACCCGCCCCTCCAGCAACCTCAAGCACGCCCCCTAAGATGGTTTAATCATACCGTAATATCTCGTATAATCCACTATCTCCGTGTAGGGGCCAATCTCCGTTTTCAAAGAAAAAGCGCCTCAAGAAGGAATAGTGTTTACCTGCCGTGGTATAGTTTGAGCGTGCAAAGCCAGCGACTAAGATTGCGAATTCCTACTATACTGCGTCAGGTAAACACCATTCCTTCTTGAGGCGCTTTGTCTTTGGAAACGGAGATTGGCCCCTACACGGAGATAGTGGATTATCTCCTGGGCTGGCAAGACATTGAAAATTTCGGCCCACCCCTGTTAGTTTTTTGAGACAGGGGTTAATAAGCAACTTTTTGTTAATGACTAAATTTTTGCAGATGTGTAGACTTCAGAATACTGCTAATATTAGCCACATGACCACACTTACGCTGATATCACTAAGGAATACTGAGGTTGGCCCCTTAGTCATCTATGTCTAGTATTCCGACAGGGGTGGGCCGAAATTTTCAATGTCTTGCCAGCCCAGGAGATACGAGATTTTACGGTATCCCCTCGGCTGCTGAGACATTCCAGTCCTGTTTAGAATGTTGAACACTAGCCTATTTGAGTAATCGTGATAGGAAAAACGTTGTGCTTCGGAAGTAGTGTAGTGCTCAGAATACCGCAAAATTAGTACGGTTCAGCATGACCATGATGGGAACCGGGGGGACCGCGTAGATTTGCTCCCGGTTACTCAGATAGACTAGTGTTCAACATTCTAAACAGGACTGCAATGTCTCAGCAGCCGAGGGGATAATACTGACCCCGCATCCTTCACGCGCTCCTCATACAGCGCCACTCGGTAATCTGGGTCTGAGTTCCACTCGCCCAAATGTACGAGGCTGGCGACAAAAATCACCGGTAGAAATCTCACATCGCAACCACAATAACATCACTCTTCCTCAGGCGAAAATGACCACCACCCCGCTACAAAATGATCCTTGGGGTGAATGGCATACCCCTATGTGAACCAGAGTTCTTACTTTACTGGAAACTGGATTATCTCAGTCTGAAATTTCACAAGAGACTGGAGTTCCACAGCAAACCATAAGCGATTGGAAGAAGTCAAAGCAGCCTCGCTGCCAGCACCACCATCCTGGGCGTCCCCGGTGCCTTTCTGAGCGTGATATCTGATGTCTAATCTTTCGTCTCCGAATTGGATGGGATGGGCCTACAATTT
>NESQ01000293.1:0-124197 GCA_003070745.1 Tuber borchii | reverse complement strand
TAAAGAGTACAGTTGGATCTCTTAGTACACCGGAAAAGAGATGAATAATCTGGTTAAAGTGATACTACCATATTTTGCAGCCTTCCTACGTCGTCCAAGTACCGCAGAATGTCCCATATTCACCAACACTCTAACCTGTGTCCGGTCGATTGTCGACTTTACTCTAATGTCACAATATACAAGCTATACCAATAAGACGATTCAATACCTCAAACAGTTCCTTAAGGCCTTTCATGATCACAAAGTCATTTTTAAGGAGTACCAAAAGGATAAGTTCACTGCCAGGAAAGTGAAAGAGGTCACAGCCAGAATTTGAGGTTAGCATAGTGAAGTACTTAATCAACACCGCCTTTTGGGGGATATATTTGCCAAAAGACGTCGCATTGTGGATGAGCAACGTCGTGATTTAGATGGAATTATTGCAGATATATATGATGAGAATGTAGACTTTAACTTTGTTAAGATACATCTGTTGAGTCACTTCAGGGACCATATGCGGACCATTGGGAATATTCAAATGTATTCTACCGAGTCGGGTGAAACAAGTCACAAAACAATAATCAAGAAGGGCTATCAGTGGTCAAATAAAAACGATGCAAGCCAGCAAATACTACGATCATATTTTAGACTTGACAGCTTTAAAATTCATGAAATGAATATCCAAGCAGATCTATCACGTCCGATTTGAGATGAAGTACATGAGAAACAGCATAAACGGCAAGTCAGTTTAGTAACTAAATAACCAATGGGTTTCACATCAACCGTGGAAACCATTTCCCAGCTCTACCACAGCTTGAGAAATTTTCCAGACCTCTTAATTGATTATTATCAATAGAAGTCATCTGTGTGCCAACATTTTGATATGGATTCGGTTAAACAGTTTCCAGTTGAGATATGTCGGCTTTTACATGTCCCGGTAGAGAACTTTCAGGACAAGAGAGAGGTCACTTGGCACCTTCTTCGGTGTACCGGAACCCAGCGTTGGAGGTCAACAGGGCAGAGCAGGAATGATTGGGTATGGGTGGATTTAGGTAATAGAAGTATTTATAGAGCACAAAAAGGCTATTATCCGGCCTGCTTGGTTTCGATAATGAAAGTTCGAGATCCAAGAATTGGTTTAGTAGATAGACTCGTATTAGTAGATAGACTATATGTTGAGAACTCGGGGAAGCTCAGCGATATAACGGGACTTGTTACCATTACTTTGGTGATGGCGAAAGGCCCAAACAGAATAACCGAGATAGTCGTTAGTATCAAATGGATCATGGGCATGGCGCATTTAGTACCTGAAACTAGCGGTATGGATAACAACCGCTGGTATGTAAATAGTAGGATTGATTTAGAAACATTTAATAGAATTTATTGAAAACTTTACAGTAGAAAGAAAGAAACAAAAAATGGTATGAAGAGGATGCGTAGCGGTGCATTTTGAGACACCTAAGGATATCGATAGTGAACTAACCGAGGTGACAAATAGGAGTGGTACAGAAAGGCAAAGCGAATCATGAATGTCAGGAGAAGAACGAGAGGAGGCACAAAAGATACGGGCTTCAGTGAAATAAAACAGATTTGGCACGCATACTTTGGAAACAGAAGGGTGTGTGGGGCTGGTATAGGGGTAGAGAGTAGATATTATGACATGAAGAATGTCCCCCAGGGGACGAAATCCATAACGGAGAAATCAAGGGGAAGAGAGAGAGAGCAAAGTACGATATGGGACGCTGAAAGAGACGAGGTTGTTCCGGACGCGCACCAGGGGTAGAGAGTGCATGTTATGACGTGAAGAACGTCCCCAGGGGGACGAAATCCATAACGGAGAAATCAAGGGGAAGGGAGAGGGCTAAGGGCGTGATGGGGTGCAGAGACAGGCAAGGTTGTTCCGGACGCGCACAGGTACAAAGCGGAGGCACAACAGCCAAAATGGCCTGGATGGAAATGCAAAAAAAAACAGGGGTCAGTTAAGCGAGACCTCCTCACTAGTGGAGCAAGCTAGGGGCCACCTGCAAAAGAGGACGATAAATGGCGCCAAAGGCATATATGGGGCTTTCAGAAGGCCTGTTAGGTCTTTAAGAAAGGCGGTAAATGTATGAGGGACAGGAGGGACCAGGGGAGGTGGTATTACTAGCAGATACAGGGAGATATGTAGATAATACATGAGAGAGAAATTTTTTTACTGATGTCTTATCTCCGGTATTCGGTTGTTTCTTTTGTCTGTTTTTCTCTTTTCTACTTGGGCTGTGAGCATTTCTTTCCTATGTACAATACGCTATAGATAGTGGTTTCCTCTTCTTTTGGGGTCCGTGTTTGAAGGCTCTTATTGCCTGGCTTCCATCTACGGGAGCGTGTTGGTTTGTTTCATTTCATCGTTTTTCTAGTTTTCTACTGGGTTAGTATTTATTTTCAGTCTGCAGCATAGCCGGTAGTTTGTTTCTTTTATCTTGGATCCGCGTCTCATAGAGCATTAGATTTACAGTTTACAAGGTCAGTGTATAGCGGTAGAGTGTTTTTTTTTCCATTTGTCTTTGGGTTTGCATTTTATTGGTCTCAGGGTCAAGGGTTTGCATTTAATTAGATGTTAATGGTGGTCCTATATGCTCCGCGAGATCCCTATCTTTCTCTTCTTTTCGACTGCTGTCTCTGTAGCTATAATAAAATTTTAATTCTACATCCGCAGACTTAGCTTGAAGTTAACTGAGAATTAGGCAAGCACAGGACACCCTATACCGAGAAGCGATTTCATGCTGCTTGAGGCGGTAGGCGATGCAGACACGTGTCACAGACCGCGTTTTTGTACTTTCCTCAGGACTTGAAATATCCTTGGCCGCGTCCGAGTTGGTAACCATGCGCTAATGCTTCTTTCAGCTCTAGCTTCAGCTCTAGCGAACCCAGCACACTTTTCCACTATAAGATCGCTCTCAAGCGAAATTGATCTTGAGACTTCTATCAGAAAGGGCCTACCACAATATTATCTACATGTCGTGCAATTGTTTGAGGAGGCAAAGGCACCCGAATACCTTGTCAAATTCTGTCACCCATGGACCCCACAACCCGCCTATATCTTCCGGCCCATACCTCGCACTTTGCACTTCAATCTTCACATCATATGCCTATCCAGACAACCAAAGGCATGTCGCGTACAGGAGAGAATATCCAGACTAATCAAACCCAAACTCGAGCTTCTCGCTCTTCTGATTCTCAGTGTGTTGGCAGGCGACAGGAACGGACCAGATGTGCCTATTCACCCGAGCATCCCCCTCATCTTTCCAAACCCGAGCATCCCCCTCATCCTTCCGAATCTGAGCATCCCCCTCGTCGTTCTGAACCTCAGCATCCCCCTCGTCATTCTGAACCCGAGCATCCCACTCGTCTTTCCGAACCCGAACATATCCCTCGTCGTTCTGAACCTGAGCACCTCTCTCATCGTTCAGATGGCAAATCTAATGATGAAGACGGCTAAGCGGAATACAATGCTGAATTCTCTACCAGTAAAGTACCCAATATAGTTTGGGAGGCTTCTATCTACTGAACTTTACGCTACCGAAATAGAGCAGCAAGACGCACAGGTTATACCTGGTCTACCTGAACCTTCGAGCGTGGTAGTGGACGTAGACCTCTCCTCTGAGTCCGATATAGTGGAAACACGCCCTCGCAAGTGGACTTACACAAACCCCAAGGTCCCTGCAAACAGCTATGAGAGACCCCTTATTAGAAGACATTCACCAACTAAGAACAGGCAGTCTACAGGCTAGGGGCAGCAATCTGGAATGCAGAACGACCTCTACAAGAGGCTGCAGACTGAGCTGGCTTGACAACAGCCCCGCTCTCTCGGATATACATCCTCAACATCTGAACCGCAGACTCCATCGGACTCCACGAGTGCCATATCGGAGGGTAAGCTACTACGGAAGTTCTGGAAACGAGAGTTTATCCCCCCAGAGAATATTCTTGTTTATGATGCTGCGAAACTTTATTTACAAGCAGAAGTCTATACAGGCGAACAATGGCCTTCCGCGGCTGTAATGGAGAATATGATAGAGAGGGCTTGGGCACTGGCATTGGATCAGAGAAAGCGGGAAAAAGAAGAATACTACCGCTCAGAGGATCTGCGGCCCGCGGAACAGGCACTATCGCTTCTTTCTGATGTAATCTCATTAGAGATGGTAAGTCCTCTAACCCAACCAAGAATGAGAATCATAATTCAGCGGCTAAAAGTTGCATAAGCTGAAATGTCGTGTATCGGCTTGTCGTGGCTATCTAGTTTCAGAAGCACAGAAAATGGTGGTGGAGTGGTATAAGTTGCTGATCACGAACCTAGTTGAGTGCCGGACACTGGTGAATAACCTTCTCAAGGATGATTTATTTCTTAGCCAAACGGTGGATCTTGGACCTGGTCCTCAGACTAGCTAGCTTATGGTAGAGGAGATAGTAAAACTGGTGCGTGCCTACTTTTTCGCCAACGAGCGCAGTCTGAGTTGCAAGCCATATACACAGAAGTACTTCCGCCCTCTGCATTAGCCCACAGTTCTTCTCATGTGCACTGCTCTTCGCTGCGCCCTAATGGACTATGAAGATACAGGACACAAGTCCTTAGTGGTGGGGGATTTCTCACAGGCAGTATTTGGTAGTCAGTATGTGATTTCTTAGGGAGAACAAGGCAGCTAATAGGTTAACAGACTACTACAAGAGGTACTATCAAATATATCAAAAGGTAGTTCCGTGGACAGCTACTTCCCTGGAAATACGCCCCTCCGGTCAATTATGCTAACTCAATCTGGGGTTAGATGGCCGAGGCGTGGAAGAAGGCGACAATCTGAAAGATAGACAGGCACATGCAAAAGATCCGGTCACAGCACGAGACAGAACGAATCGAGACTGCTGGGTATGAGAACGAGATGGGGGATAATCTGTGTGACCTCATTGAGAGCGACGACAATACCTAAGCATGGTCTGCAGACACTGTCTGGTAGTCCAGAGGTGAATGGTAGTCCAGAGGTGAACGGTAGTCCGAGGCGAACGATAGTCCGGTGGTGAATAGAGGTTGGGAGCAGAATGGTGGTCCGGTCTGAAGGGGAACTGCAAGGGCAGCCGAATTGAAGCCGGACACTTTGGGAGTTGCAACCCCCAAGTGTTTAGCTTCAATTCAGCCACACCAGTATTTTGTAGATCAATGGCTTTTCCTGTTTTTCACTGTATTTAATATGCCTGTTATAATTGGCATTGGTGAGCACAGTAACATAGACTAGACTTTTTGTATTGGTTAGATCCAGCAGGGGGAATTTTCATTGGTAATGAGTATTTGTTTATATAGGTTATATATTTAGAGAATAGCAGAGTGTGCTGATGCAATCACCAGATTAAGTACGACGTATATATGGTGCAGCAGAATGATGATCGCAGAACCCAGAGAGCACAGAGGGCCTCAGAGCCAAGGCTGTGTGAAACTAGTGAAAATAGGGGTAGACTGAGCACGGACTAGGTAAGAGCTGGTCCGCGGTTAGACAACTACAGAAGAACTAGTAGAGGGCAGAGGCAGAACTAGGACAATCAGGATATTGCCGAGACAAATCGAGAGGCAGACTGCAGGTAAACAGGATAGATAGAAGATCGTGAGCAAGAGCCAGGGGCAATACAGAATGTGTAAAGAGGGTCTAAGGAACACGTAGAGGGGAAGTGAAAGGATCAGGTTACATGGGAGGGGGGAGAAAGTAACAGAAGGTGATTGAAATCAAAAATGCGTAAACTGGGGGATGAGGGCGATAGACCTGGATGGGTCTGGGCTGAGGCAGGCAGAGGCCAGGGAGTAGAAGGGGTATGTGAGGAAGGTGCGAAAAAGTATAGAAGAGTCAAAGCAAGGACATGGGATAGCCAGGACAAGGGAAGGATGGACCAGAGATCACCGGGACGAGGGAAGTATGGACCAGAGATCGCTGGGACAGGGGAAGCATAGACCAGGACCGCAGACCCAGAGTCCAAGTAAAACGGCTGGACCTCGGTGCTGGGTGGTGGACCAAGAGGTTCAAGGGGACCAGGGGTAACCAGGTTACTTCAGGACCAGCGAAAACATTTTGCTGATGTATGGGGAAGTCCTTTTGGCTGTTGATAGCCCAAATGCTATAGAATAACATCCTAATAGATGCTCATGATTGCATGCCTAACACTCACGGAATCTAGCTTTAAAGTCAACACTTTCCAGAAACCTAAAAAAACCCAGCATAAGAACTCCCCCCTTCAGAGTACTCTGTAGTGCAATGGAAAATTGTCGTATGGAGCCGCCCTTTCAGCAGTAGACAGCTGGGATGGCGTAGAATGCCATCATTAGAGGGCTCCATAATCACATCCCTAACACCCCAGAAATCTGGCTTTCAAGTCAGCACTTTCTAGAGACCTAAAAAACCTGGCATAAGAACCCCCCCCTTCAGAGTACTCTGTAGCTCCATGGAAAATACCCGTATGGAGATGTCCTTTTGATGGTGGATAGATGGGATAGCGTAGGACGCCGTGGTCAAAGGACTTCATGATCACATTCCTAATGATGCCCTGGGAATCTGGCTTTAAAGTTAGTGCTTTCCAAATACCGAGGAGTAAAAACACCTGGTATAAGGACCCCCCTTCAGAAGACTCTGTAGCGCCATGGAAATGGTCATATGGAGACACCCTTTTGGCCGTGGACAGATGGAATGCTGTAGAATGATGTCATAAATGGGCTTCATGATCGCAGGTCTAATGCCCCAGGAATCTGGCTTTAAAGTCAGTGCTTTCCAAATACCCAGGACTACAAAAACCCAGCATAAGGACCCACCATTCAGAAGACTGTGTAGCACCATAGAAAATAGTCATATGGAAATGCCCTTTTGGCTGTGGGCAGATGGGATGCCGTAGAATGATGTCGAAAATGGGCTTCGCGATCACATACCTCACCCTGGGAATCTGGTTTTAAAGTCAGTACTCTAAAAGCCCCTGTGAGGACTCCCCCTTCAGAGAACTCTCTAGCGCCATGGGTAATACTCCTATAGAGACATCATTTTGGCTGTGGACAGATGGGATACTGTAGAAAGACGTCGTAAAAGAGCTTTGCAATCGCAAGTCTAACACCTCAGGAATCTGGCTTTGAGATTATCACTCACTAAACACCTAGGAGTAAAAAAGCCCAGCATAAGGACCCCCCTTCAGAAGACTCTGTAGTGCCATGGGAAATGGTCAGATGGAGATGCCCTTTCGGCCGTGGATGGATGGGATACCGTAGAACAACATGGTAAATGGGCTTCACGATTACTGATCTAACGCCCCTGGAATCTGGCTTTAAAGTTAGCGCTTTCTAAACACTCTGAACTAAAAAAACTCAGCATAAGGACCCTTCAGAGGACTCAGTAGGGCTGTGGAAAATAGTTATTTGGTGAAGACTTAAGAGTAGGCTGGGGTTGAGACTAGTGAAGAGGTGATAAAAGTACGGTGAAGAAAGAGCAGTGATAAAAGTTCGGTGATAAATGTGTGGAGTCGCGTCGCGTCAAAGACTAAGTGCTGAGAAACCACAACACTAGAGAGTGTCTTAGCTATCACTCGCTTTCATACTAGAGTGAACTGGTATTTTCGCTCTCTGAAAGATGAGCTTCCGAAAATAGAATACACTGGCACTGCTAGTTCTTGTGTGTCTTTAGCGAAAAATTAAGATTAAGAGTACAGTGGCTTTCTCACTTAGCGCCCACACTAACCAATCTGACTTTGCCAAGAGTAGCCCCTATCTTTGTATAAGAGAAGGCAGGAATACCAGTCAGAAGGCGGGTATTGACTAGGAGGTACTCAGGAAGGAGAGTAGTTGAGTGGTCTATCCAGATGTGCGATGGTGTTCTGAGGTGGGTCCAGAAGGTTGGGGGATAATTTAGTATGGCAACGCATCTCAGGAGAGACAGAGTATTGTAACTCCTATCAGGACCCACCAGGCATTAAGGGCGTAAAAGTCAGGTCTCTTGCATCAGGACGCAATACCAGCATGCCTGATACATACTATATTTTTGCTGATGAAATATGTCAGGGCACACAGAAGAGGCAATATAAAGCTGACACTGTCATGATAGTGAACTAGAGCTAAGGTTTAGATAGGGTATCAGTACGATGTGAGGTGGCGTCAGGAGAGAGAGAGTACTGCAATGCAAATTAGGGCGTACCTGACGCAGGGAACACAAGTCAGGGCACATCTAATACTGGGAACACAGAAGCTATATCACTTGCATCAGGGGGGAATGCCGACGCATCTGATTCAAGGTATTTTTTTGCTGATATAGGCAGGATCGAAAGAGAAGATGTCAAAAAGATAACTATTATTGATTGCCTACCCAAATGCTACAATGAATATCTTGATTTATTATGACCCTCTAGAGCAGAAAGGTTAGTATCTCAACGTACCTTCGTCTATACGATTTATCTAAAATCTGATACACAACCTCCATGGGGTCCAATATACCTCTTGTCCGAAAAACTACTCTAAGCACTACGCTTTTATATTGCCAAAATGACAAATCAAGGAAAATTATATAAGCAAGTCTCCAGCAGAACTACCTATTCTTTTTGAACCAAAACCCGATAGTCGACTCTGATCAGTAGTAGAGTATCAGGGACTCAACAAAGTCATCATTCACAACAAATATCTAATACCTGTGATGATGGGACTTAGGAATCATATTCAAGATGTAATCATTTTCTCAAATCTTAATTTGAAGAATCACAACCACCTGATTAGAATCCACAAAGGGAATCAATAGAAAACAGCTTTTCAAACTCAATATGACCTTTACAAATATAAGGTTATACCTTTTAGTCTCATTAATGCATTAGCAATATTTTGGACTATGATGAAAGGAATTCTTCATGAATTCCTTGATCAAGAAGCTATAGTTTATATTAGCGATATCTTGATCTACTTGAAGTTGACCACAGAACATATTTTCCTTATTCAAAAAGTCTTACAATGCTTATAAGAATATCAGATGGCAGTATTGTTAGAGAAAAGCACATTCCATATTAAATCAGTAGATTTTCTTGAATATGTTGTGACAACTAAGAGGTATTACTAACCTGACTAAGCATGAATATCGTTTCACTTGACTAGCAGTTACTAGTCATAGGTTTATTATACCTATCACATGGTATGCAATAGTGTACTATAGTTACTATTGTTATATGTTAATGTATTCACATGACCACACTTTGTGGTCACCTGATAGTATGTGTGCTCATAGTAGTCAGCTGATAGATTTCATATATATGACATACAATGAGTCGGAAGGTAATAGGACTCATAGGAATGAGTCACCAGGGTTAGGGTCATGAGAAGGTACTTTTATAGGGCAGTGCATGAGACTTGTGCTTAGCCTCCTGGTTACCATCTCCAAGATGCTTGAGAGAATAGTAGTCTTGCTAGCATTCATTATGGGGCCTCCAGGGACCTGAAAAACAAGGGTCCCTAGCGAAATTCCCTGCTCTGGCTAGCTTCATCAGCAAAAAAACAGCCTGCCCCCTGTGCCTCATGTCGTTGAGTTTTACGTTTTGGCATATCGTGAGTCCTATGATCGCGATATTAAAACTCCCATTTATTTGACTAAAGAAGATGATATTAATTCTGTTTTCTGTAAAATATGAGCAATTTTTATTAAGAACTCACGGACCTTTTACATACTGAAGTTGAGAAATTTGAGTTCATAACATACAACTTTGTAATGTAAAATGTCTATGAGATATTGATAAAAATAGCTCATATTTTGCTAAAATTAAGATTTGTATCTGATCATTAGGGGACACAATCAGAAGCATCATGATTAACCCGGGTCACTCGCGATCAGCCAAAATGTAAAACTCAATGACATGACTCACCGTGGAGCACAAAAGACAGATTTATTTTTGCTGATATATATCAAAGCTACAGCTACAAACTTTCCCCTTGATATGCTCCCCTCTCATGCTCTCTCACCTCTTTCATTGGTTTTTCCTTTATCTCCCCCAGTTAGGAGTATCTTTGATTCTTCTCCTCCTGGCTTAGTTTAACCCGGTGGACAGTTAAGGTTTTTTTCTTTTTTCAGAGAGTTGACGGCAGTTGAAGGTGTTTGTTTTTCTTTTGTTTAGCAAAACTGTATGTTGATATCATGTTAAGTACTTGACACAACTTGGAGATGATTTACATTGAGATTTTCCTTTATTACTATATTTTGTGGAATTAAGGTTTTGTTTATGCTATAGCTAGTGCTACATGCAAGTTCTTGTACTTAATAACAAATACATGAAATTTAAAAAAAAAAAAAAAATATCACTTCTGCAGTATTTGATTTTCTTGCCCAAACTGTATTCGAAATTGTACTTGTTTTTCTCTATTGGAGGTCAGAGTAGTACCCATAACTTCCTGCATATTGAGAGAATCTGTACAATAATAGCATAGCTCCCATTTAAGTCAAGTTTTTTTTATAAACTAGAGAGGTATCAAACTCTAACTTAAATAAACAACCAATGAGATTGAATTAAGTAATATTTTACTAGTATGTTCTTTACCAGTTGTATACTCTGCATTCTTGCCTTTCTCTTATATCTATCATAATTTCTCATTTTGTTAGCCTATATTTTTCTTAAATTATATATATACTAGTAACCATACTTTCAACTCAGAGTCTGCACTTGTAATTATTCTGAACAAAATCCTTTAATTTAACGCATGAAATTTTATCCTCCATATTTTCTAATCATAATCTTAGAATTAGTTTTTGCTTTTTACAAAAATAGGCTGCTTGCAAGCGCTTAATATTCTCCACTCTCCTCTCCTATAGATAAATTTTATATCAAGGCATTACTGAAGCCTATCTGTGAACATGAAATAATCCAATTAGTACCAATTCATATTCTTAATAGTTCTCAAGAGGTCAAGAGGAAAAAGTCAAAAAGGGTAAAGACTGAGCTCTTTTCAAAAATAAATTTAATTATTATAATAGTTGTATATATCAAAAGAAGAGGAGCTTGTTACAAGAAGGAAGATATTAGTAAGAAAAGAATGGCAAAAGCTATACATACTGGTGGAGAGTCCTGGCATCATCAAGCTGTCTTATATATTAGTATACTGAGAGGTACAGCCTATAGTATTTCTCATACAATTGCAACTAGACTTAGTCACCTCTTATTTGAATAATAGATAAGATAAGATACTAGATATTTGGATGAAATCTCATAATACATATATTATAATAATAAACAATCTATCTCTATTAGAAAAATATATAAGATACAAATAAGCAATTTATAGGTAAAATACTCAAGTATAATTCTAATTTTATTCTCTTTCAAGCTCTCATTCTGAACTCCTATTGTAAGACCACTTTTACAAGTACTTTGTCAATACAAAATAATATTCATAGGAACTCAAAGGTTCAATTTCCCTCCTCCTCCTCCTCCCCCTCCTCATAAATTCTCACTCAACTTATAACATAGGATGGGGCAAGCAAGAGATCTTGTGCTATAGAAACCCAATAACTAAAGGAATTAGCTTCTCTCAATAATGCTCAAGGTCAAAACAGTGCTGCTATAAGGTATTTTTAAGCATCAGACCAGAATCCAACTTTGGACCATGCTCTTTGGAGTAAGGCAGGTAGTAGGCAGAATAACAAAAGAGAAAGTAGAAAACGGAACATGGGAAATTGGAAATGATCAGTTTGCCGCCTTGAATTGGGAAAGTATCTACCACTTGTAGGCACTCCAGGGACTTTCTAGAAATTTGATATACCTTATTAACCATCACACCAGCCGGGCCTTCTCGCTAGATATTACTTGGGAAAAAAGAATCATTTATCTAGACAGTATGATTTTAGTGTTAGGTTGGTTTCAATGTGGAAATAATATCTAGAATAGCCTTGAAGCTGTAGGGCTTATGATACTGCTAATAAAAACATACCTTGCCATACTTGTAACTATTGGCAACTATAGCAGTACACTCTGCCCCAATGCTGGCATGACCATGAAGACCAAATTCTATACCTTCTTGCCTCCTTACAGGCCCTGCACCCACCCCTCCTATAATAATGCCTAGTTACGATATTCCAACACCACCTGCAGAGACTACATATCGCAAATATTCACACAACAAAGTTAGCCCGTGAGCAGTAGTCTAGAGTTGGAAAGTTGAAAAGCAGAAGTCCCATGAAGTGGAGCTCACCTCATCCTAGCTGTAGATTCTCAGCGGCCATAGAGCGCGCCGCCATCAGACTCATGATTTCACAGCTTGCTAGACCAATTCTGAGGGCCCTTCTCTTATCATAAATTTTAGAGTCTACATGCGGGGTAGAGGAGCTAGTTGTTGGGGTAGTGTTGCTTATATGGAGGTATTGACTTTTGATCCGGTGAGGTTGTGCCTCTCCCCGTCACAGTCCGCACGTTCCTTCCTAGACAGATATGGTACCTAGTAGGGATGCACGGGAGGCAAGGGGTGCCTCCCCTTGTGCTTGAGGTATCCTGCTAATTGTTAGAGTTGACGGAAACCGATAGTTATCAGAGGTGACGGATACGGGTACATGTGAGAGTTGTCGGAAGTAGCTAACGGACTTCGGTTGACAGTAGAATTTTACAGAATGCCTTGAGCAATTGCATTTATTCTGGAGTAGAATGATTTACAGAGATGGTTCTATGGTGATGATATCTTTCCTTTTTAGTCACGGGAGTAAGCAGAGGAATGGGGACATATATGGAGAGAAATAGAGAGGTATGGAAAGTAATGGAACGAACAGGATCATTTCATTATATCTCATAATATTATTATATACTTGTGTTTTGGCTAGTTGGTTTGAGTAAGGTGAAACGGGAGAACGAAGTTTGTTATATCATACCTTCCCTATAGCGAAACCCTGCTCTTGTCTGCTCACTTTACCTCTGCTTCAGACATTAGTTACCAGTGGGAGCCAGTAATGCATTGCTGTTGTTGTTTTCGTTAGTAGATGGATGAAATATGAAGCTGATCAGCGCTATTAGCTCCTCGTGCGTATCTAAAGTAGCTTCCAAGGTGCGTCTTACAGTATTCAGGATCTGCAGTTGCTTGACTCTTCAAGATTAAAAAGAGACAAAAGATGTTTTTTCTTTTCTGCTACCCCGACGGTCACGAACCTCACCCTAAGGTGGGGTCCAGAGTCGGATTCTCCCGCCTCGTAGCAGTGCTGATTTGCCCTAAGGTCTTCAGTCTCCCAGTTCCCATAGGTGAGGAATCCTTCGTTCTCCTACCCTGCGTGATGGATTGTTCAATAATAACCCATGATGATGAGGGGAATTGAACTCGTGGGCTCCCGCTAATTGCACAGGAGGTTAATTAGTTCATGCATATTAACCACTGCGCCAGCTAGGTATTTCATATAACAGTACCACAGGAACTAATACTTATCATGCTGGCATGTAGATTTGGTTTGTTTTTGCCCACAATTAAAATTGATGAAATTGTTATAAAATTTAATTAAATAATAATAATATTATTATTATTATTATTAATCCGCAGCCCCCCATTGCCGGTGGATTGGGGAGACCAAGGGCTTTTGGCCAGTCATCTGCCCCGTCCGACCTATCTATATCATACTGATTACATTAAGTCCCAAAGCAGATTCTTAGCAAATCATAACGCTACAGTAACTTAACATAGGCTACTGCTCGAATATAGAGCCAATTTTGAGGTAAGGACGCCATATCTCACAGGAAACCAGCACCATCGATCATATCCCCTACCTAAACACCATGTAACTCTCAGCTTGAGCTCCCATACCCCCAATTCATCCCTTAAATTTTAGGTTTATTTACTAAACTTTATCCTTAGCGGTATTAAAAGGTATCATACCGTACCTAGACAAACGCATCTAGTGAGCACAAGGTCAGCGCTGAGCGAGTGACCAACGATGATCCAAACATATCCATCCCCAATTTATTAGTAGACCCCCGTGAAAGGAGCACCTCAATCACTACCCACTTCTATAGCACATTCTCATCCCACAAACGATACACCATGTCCAGGGTCAGACAGAAAAAATAAAGCATGCCCCCCCAATCACTTTTGCCGCCGGGTAATTAATTTCCAAGCACAATAACCCCGAAAGAAGCTTGATTATTCCCAAGCATCTCACAAATCGATGCGCATCACAAACTACTCGTAATTTTCTGACGTTTGTAAACACAACTGCTATTGCATATGGGCAATAAATTGCCCGGAGCCTCAAGATTTTGGTGTTATGCAATAGCAGTCGTGTTTACAAACGTTAGAAAATTACGAGTAATACCCCCCCGCTGCCAATAAATCATGTGCAGATCCAATAGAAGAATCCCATCCCTCTTCCTCGATCCAGGGAAGATCCTTAATATCATACCCCGGCATCAGAATGCACACGGATCGATCTAATCTAAATCACTCAGGAAGGGTTCACTCATAATCATGAGCCCAACGAAAATGGAACGGTAAGCCTAACATCCTTCACCTTCCAGCAGCCATGACATCATTAGCTTCCATCTGGACTTCAGAGCCATTGATTATGTACACCTCCCGGTAAACACTATTGCGCAGCACTTGTACTCGTACAATCACACCTCCTTCTCCTTCTCCTTCTCCTCTCCCCTATCACGTTAATACAAAAAAAAAAAATCCATCCCACCTCCTCACGCCCAAACCACCCTGCAATTAGGATTTTCAAACACCACTAATACCAGCACTCGCACGATACAAGACAAAAACAGTAATCCCCCCAAGACCACTTACAAGTAGCACTCCTACCCTCCCTCCCATCACCCTTTCTCTCCCTCCCTCCATCCCTCACAATCAATCAATCCCACAACTATCCAACCCTACAAGCCAATTACACACAACGGCTATGCACCCCACTGCCTAAAACCACCACCATCCAATCTCAACTCCCCCCCCCCAAGATCCAATACCTGCAAAACCCATCCCACCACATCCGTAACAGGGTTAATCTGCATGCATGCACGACACTATATATTACATCTCTATCAGATAGTAGAGAAGACCGGAATATCTCAAGTTTTCATAGAGATATTTGGGTTCAAATCAGAACCTACCGGAATTTTAGCAGGAAAATAGAGGGGGGAAGGGGAATATTCGAGATATGCCACAGAATCCCTAATATAAAGTATTTTACCAATAGATATCTTGCCAGACACTATAGTGCCGGTATACCAAACTGTAAGAGTTCCACTATTTTTACTGTACCCCTCAACGAGTCAATAAACAATCACTAAGCCGAAAGAATGAAACACCAGCCTACGATATTCCGAATACCCTATTGAGGGCCGGCCCCTCCATCATACCATATAAGGGTACTGTACTGTACTTGTACAAATTCTTGATGCTATATAGCATGGGCTCTCACATTCCAACTTCAGAACTCTGACTTTTCCGATGATTTTATAGAATAGTTCTTTACTATAATAGATAGGTGTATATTGAAAATTGGGCCTCCATATATACCGAAAACTAGGGAGGAGGGGGGCGGTTGACACATTCCTTCTATTACCAATATTGTGCAGGAATTATTGTGCAGCATTTGCAATCACGGATGGAAGCAACAGGAACGAAGGAGCAACCCCGAGACAAAGTTGAAAATAGAGCTTGGCAGACGTTAAAAGTAAATAGTTCACCATGAAGAGTTAAGACATCATGTTGTGTTCTCCGTAGTATTCACTCTGCACCATGTGAATCAACGTATTCCCCTATTATCATGAGGTAGGCAGCACTGCAAGTTGCTTTCACCCAAATCTTTATTATCACGTCACATCAAACACAAACCCACATACCAGCAAACTTATTCGATGCAGAAACGCCGTCAACCACCTGCCGCATTCATATACCATGCTCAATGTTTGCATGCCCTCTCTTCCAATTCCATCTCCGTGAAGAGGGAATAAAAGAAAAAAAAACCCCCCATCCCCATATAATCCCCGTTAATCAACCCCACGATTGCTGTCACCACCTACAAGGGAATAGATAGACAGATAGACGGATACACAACCCAGAAATAAAGGATATCCTGTCTACGTACTTCCCTCGAAACACCAGGAAAGTATCAGGAAAAAGGCAATTCGCTACACAGAAAGTTTCTATCTATTTAGAAAAGAAGAGAAGACAAGAAAGAAGAAAGAAACGGAACTAGGGATCATCCAACTTTCTCGCTTGCCCCCGACTACCCCATCCACCATAACATCACACAATCCCAAGTCTAAGCCTACTTCCTCTGAGACTCAATCCTCCTCCTCAGTGATCGAGTCCTCTTTCGGAGTTTCTTCAACTTATGCTTCTTCATCTTGAGTTTTCTGATCCTCTTGACGGAAATAAGGCGCATGACCACTCGCCCGGGGTTCTCATCAGGCATGGCTTCGCCAATGCGTCGTTGGCGGGTCATGTTCTCAAGAAGGAGTTTGCTATTACCCGAGATGGCGACGGTTCCCTCTCCTTGTGTCGTGGCCTGGAGGAGGAGTTGGATGAGTTGCCTTTGAAGTCTCGGCCTCAGGAAGGCCGTTTGCGCCCTCGGCGGTGGAGGCGGACAGAAAGGTCTGTAGGAGAAATAGTCCGGGCCCAGATTCGCCGAGTCGGCAGCATCTTGTGTAGACTGATATGCCAGTGGTTGTGCTACTGCCGCTTGCTGTTGTTGTTGTGGCTGCTGAGCGTTGTTTGAGGCTGATCGGATGGCGGATTCTAACCATCCGGACTCGACTATGTGCTCAAAGTCTGTCGGCGATGGAGAGTTCTGGTATATAGGGTGCTCAAAGGCAGGTTTTCGCGAGGCGAAAATATTCTCGAAAAGGGATTCCGAGTGGTTTAGTGGGACCGAGTGAGAGATACTGACAGGGCGGTGTTGGGCAAAGAAGGTTGATACCGCTACGTCTATCAAAGTAGATCGTTTAGTAAGAAATCATATAAGGAGGAAGTGGGAGACGGTGATGAGGGGAAGGAAGTAAGAAGATGAGGATGTACCAGCTGGGTGGAGGTGGTCGGTGCTGGGCACCACGGGAACTTTTGATCGCACCTTTGCCGCCGTCGATGTTGTGGAGTTTTTCGCTCCTGTCCTAGCTGACCTTCGAACGGTAGGCGTACCGGCGATGTTGCTACCAGATGCCCCATCAGAAGGATTTGAAGGCTTGGAGGGAGACGATGAGGAGTAAGGTCTCAACCTTGGTTGGATATGGATAGCGGGGGAGGCGGTTTGTTTGATGGGTACCATTGGGCGGGGAACAACGGCTGGGGTACCGCCGAAGCGCAAAGTCAGCGCAATACGGCGGAAGGAGAACATCTTGTCACTGTCGCTAAGCGGAGAAAAGGGAGGGGTGAAAATGTCCGGACACAGAGGAAGAGGCCCGAAGTGGAAGCGGTTCGACGATGATGTGGTTGTTGGTGGTTAGAGGAAAGGAAGGGCCTGCTTGGTGCCAAATCCTGGCTCAGTTTCAAGTGGCAACCGCAGTGCCAAGATATATCCAAGACGAGAACGCTGGCTTACATCCATCCCACTCTTGAATTTTAAAGATGAAATCATGGGCAAATAATAACTGTTAGACTTTCCGTTTATAGAACCTCAACAATAACCGAGTAGCATAGAACTTCGAAAAGGTCGAGGGGATATTTGTCAAAACCCCAATGAAAGCCTTGTGGAAGGAATAAGAAAAGGACAAAAAACTCCCTGAAATATGGACTGGGAAATGAAAGGACTTATTTACAAACAGTATAATATACGAAAGGATTTTTCAGAACCCTCAAAGAAAATGAGCCTCTTCCGATCCTCTCAACCCCAGTGTTTCCCTCCCTTTTTTTTTTTACATATATCTGATGTCCGGCAGCCCTCAACATGCACACCATGAGCTGAAGATGCCAGAAAACCATCAAACAAAATAAAAATTAAGCGATACCACATCAAAACACCGCAGGATGTCACCGTCCTGAGAAATAGGAAAAAGCAGCATAAGAGATCGCCAGCCATAGAACTGGTCAAAAGTATATCCAAAAGAAACCAGAAGTAAATGATACCTTCGCTCATCTAATGCTCCCCATCAAATCTCCAACAGGGACAAATGATACACAAAAACAAAAGAAAAAAGCGCAGACCTCTCTATTGGCAATAGAGAGAGCTATCACCAGCCGGCATAAAACGAAACCCACGCAGAAATAGCGAAACTAGAAAGCCGCTGAAACAATTATCGCTCGCAGCCATCCGTGGAAAACAATTGGTGATAAAATATAAAATAAAATGCTGGCTTTCAATGTCGTCACGCGTTGCAATTGTTCACCATTTCAAAACATAGTGGTGATAGCTCAAAGCTTTCTGCCTCTGTCCGTCACGGATTAAGAATAAGTTTGCTGCACACTTTTTCCTCACTACATTCCCCACACTGCTTGACAGATCATTTCCCGTTTTCTCAAAGCACTTACAGAACCAGAGTTTGAAGATTTTTCTGGAGTATCATATCCTGAACGCTAGACATTGTGATCTTGAGCAAGTTCGTGTCCGTAGCGTTTGTAAAATGAACATAGATATCCTAGTTTATTATATTGTCAGAACCAACCCCAAGCGTGTCGGGCAGAGGACACACCTTTGAAGAGCTACGATTCAATCTCTTAAAGCTCTCCTCAAAATACATTGAGGCGTGCTTGTATGACTGTGGATCCCCAGTGTAGTCGGGGAAATATTTCCTAACCGGTGAGTTCGGCAACTTTTGCTTGAACAAATCGATCTTGTTTAGGAAGAGAATGATTGAAGTCTGAATAAACCACTGCGAGTTGCAAATACTCTCAAATAGCATCAGAGCTTCTTGCATTTGGTTCTAGGCCAATGTCAGCCACCAACCCAGTCTAACTACCCGACCACAGCCAATGTGTAACGCCGGTAGAAAAACAAAATAACTAGTGGGACACCAAGAACATACAGCGTCTTTATCCTCAACCAAGCACTGGTCGTATCCACTAATTGCAACCAAGAATAATAAGGCCGTAACATTTTCGAAACAGTGGATCCACTTCTTGCGCTCCGATCGCTGCCCGCCAACGTCGAACATGCGGTATGTTAAAGCTCCCAAGTCAAACAATGTCTCACTGATTCCAGTAGTCTTTAATCTAGAACGGAGAATATCCTGATCAGTCGGCATGTAATTGGGGACAAATAGCCGGTCAAGCGATTCAAAAAAACTAAAACGCGGGATTCTCCTATCAGCCACCAATTCCCATGTCTCGGGCCCCCAAAGAGCAACAAAATGCAGGGAAGCGACGGAGTCGACGACACCGCCAAACTCACTAATTCAGATTATCGTGCAGAGCGAACTCATTTCCCCGGTGTACCGCTGTCTGAACACCAGCATCTGCCCACAAGCTTGAGAAGGCCTTCTGGTACTCCTTAGGGAATGGTTCTTGTCTTCCTAATTCGCGCTCCATGATGACCAGCTCAACATATGCCTAAAATATCGGTAATCAGTGTCAAACAGAACAAGTGTTAGATTTGACAAAATTAAGAGATAGCGCACTTCGTTTTCCTCATTCTGAAATGTCAAATCGTACGATTCCATAGCCTCCAGTATTATCTTAAACGAGTTTAGCAAGTTGGAGAAGATTATTACGCGATAGTCGTCTCTATCGTTTTTAGAGAAACCAGATGCATGAATCAGTTTCATCTGCTTGAGAATTGTGGACTTGCCGCTCTCGCCGGCTCCTGTTAATAGACCGCACAGTATTAGTATCCATTGGCAGATCATATAGACCAAGGGCAGCGTTTAGACATCCAAAAGATTAGTCATAACAGTACCTAAGAGCAATAGTTTAACCTCCTTTGCAATGCGCTTCTCATCCTGTCGTATCAACCGCTCGATCTCACGAGACTTTTGGGCACCCGCATCGGTGGTTCCTCCTCCCATACACATCTTTAACAAGCGCGCCACGATTGAATGGAAGTTTTCCGGATACTCGAAAGGCAAAACGAGTGTGAAATTTATACAGTGCGAGTTGTCGAAGAAAAGTGCTATAGTGGAAAATAATTTTCCGGAGTCGCTGTATAATAGAAAACGGGGGGGTGGAAATGTAATACGGTGCTGATGAGGGCGGCGAGCTTCGAAAATGGAATAAGGAAGCCGGAGAAAGAGAAGGAAATACGCTGGTCTTTGTGGGTCGGAAGAGTGTGTGTGTAATCCCCTAGGGTAAGGCCTAATTCAACCCGGGTCAGTAAGAATAGTAAGCAATTACTATCCAAATAGGAAGAGAAAGACACATGAGTAAGGATGAGTTTCCCTAGTGTTAAAAACCACGTATAAAAGAGCATCTAATCTTGTATGGTATAGAGTCCAGCTCCGGTAACACATCAAGCGTGTGGAGGGGTGCTGCGAAGGTAATTGGGAAAGTGAAGACAGGTACGATTTCAGAGTGCAACATTAAATAGGAAGCACATAAATAGACAAGCATATAATCACAATAGAACAAAAAAAGCATAGAAGGGAAAAAGGCTTACCACCAGATAGACCACGAGATAGACCACGGGTCTTCGCAGTTTGAGAAGGGAAAAAAAAAAAGGAGTGGCACGCCCAGGAACTCAACGTTTATCCAGGTAAGTTACCTGCAGGTGGATGAATGAGAGAGGACCGGTAAAATAAGAATGCCAGAATGAACCAAACAAACCCAGGCAGGAAGGCAGCGTAGGTTTGCTGAAAGATGAGCACGTTAGTAAGCAGACCAAACAAGAACCAGTACTGCGGCTGTCTCAATGAAGCCCTATTCGAAAGAGAGCAAGTAGCACGAGAAGGATTCAATGCTCAATTATATGTTTGCTCGCTCTTTTGTTTTTTTTCTACTGAGGTCGTTGTGATTGACTGGATCGAATGACAGAATTGGCGGATAGGGATACCGGGAGGGTAGGGTGATAAGAAGCAAACCCTCGAACCGCTAGAAGGTAGGAGCGTGGTATCGATCTGGGACAACCGCCACAGAACAGGGAGCGAGCGACAAGCAAGGAATCAATTGGAAGGATCGAATTAGAAAAGGGAGAGGAGTTGAAGTTTTTAAAAAAGAAAACCAACCCTGAGGTAAATGGCGGTTTAGCTCGTAGGGAGAAAAGAAAGTGTACGAGTACTAGCAAGTAGTGAAAGGAGGAGGAGGGAAAGAGAGAAAGAAACAAGAAGATTTTCCTTATTCACTTTCTCGCGTCGAGAACCGGTGGAGCACAGCAGCAGCAGATGCTGTGTCCTGTAGCCTGTAGCACTAGCAGCAAGCAAGCAAGCAAGCCCCTTCTTCATCCTCCTGTAACTGTAAATGAACCCATCCCCTCCCTTTTCTTTCCCTTTTTTTCTCTTTTGGGGAGGCGTAGCGGGCCATCGCCTTTGTCACTGCCGTTCCTCCAGAGCTTCTTGGGAATTTGGTAAAGGGCCCAAGGACAAAAGGATCAAGGATGAGATGGCAAAAAAAGATGGCGAAAGTTTTCTTTGCATAGGTCGGATGCCAGCCTTCTGGGCCGAGAACTGCTGGTACCGCAAAAGCCCTAGTAGGCAAGGTATGGGATATCCTGAGTCTGTGCGAGGAGTCCAATGCGTGCAGAAGGAGAGAAGAGAGTTCCCGTTTGTATGATCCGATTGCCCCACCCACCGAGGCAGAAGTACTACCGTAGCACTGTGCCAGAACTTTGACAACTCCAGCCAAATCCGGCGATGAATGGTGATTCTAGCACAGTACTCGAGTAGTGAAGCGATATGATACAGTCTTTTTCTAAGTCATCCTAACCGCGAACGCTCGGACGGATTTAGAAATTTTAGTAAGAGAAAAGCGGAAGAGTAACAGAAAAGAATAGGAGAGGAAAAAAGGCTGTTGTATTGCCAGTTACGATCATTGCCATCAATTGTTCGAGAGACAGTCCGGTTTTGTCTGTCTTTGATTCTACCGCAGCTAGTCTTGTCACCCATCAAAAATAACTGAACCATCCCAGCAGCAACGGGAAAAACTTCCACAGAATTTGCCAACTAGCCCGGAGCATAGCTAAGAACTCTTATAGTGAATTGTGCTCATTAGCCTCAATGGAAACTTTCAGTCAGTCCATCATGGTCTTGTCCTACGGCTCAGGAAAGTAAGGCATTTCACAGAGTACCAGAATTAAACCTACTATTCACAAATACTATACCGGGAAATCTTTCCCGTTGCTGCCTGCAGCCGTTCAGTTATTTTTGGTGGGTAACAATATCAGAAAATACCCTCTCTACATATGAGCACCTCTAGCACGGGAGTTACCGTAGAAGGACTGAAAGAATATTCCAATCAGGCTCAATTGCCCCAAACCTCCACTTTCTCCTATCTGCGACACACGCAGCGATGATGGAAGCGCAGCCAACCACCCCATGCCACCATATTATTCGGTTCATGGTAGGGAGGCATTTCTTGATGACATACGACCTGCAAGTTCAACCGAAAATGTAGAGAATCGTGCCCCAGCGAACCGGCATCCGCTCACTCGAGAAGTGAGGGGGGGAGGGTGCCATGCTGCCTGATCTCAAAGTCGAGATGATGCTGGCAAGGGTTCAACTCGCGAAGAAACGGCACGGCAATGCGGGAAAGACGCCCTTAATCCGCATTTTGCCCAGACAGTGAGCATGAAGCACAAAGGAAACGTCCTTACTGGGGGAGGAATCCCTCCTCTTTCTCGGAAGTGGAAGAAAGAAAAGAAAAAGAGCTCACCGGTCAGGATTCAAAAAAAGAAAGAAAAAAATATCAGAAAGAAACAAGACTCCTCAGTCGAAACAGAGGACTATCAGATTTATATAGAATCAGACCTCATATTGAGTTGGGATTGGATAACTGTCGTCCCCGCTAAGCAGTAAACTTAGCTACATCCATGGATCTCGAGATTTTTGGAACCGCGTTCACCCTAAGCAAGTTTCTAAAATCCGCTTTTGTTACTCGTAATATTTCCTTCCTTCTATCTCTCCTTCTATGATAGGGGTGAGAAAGCGGAACTGCCGAATCAAAGTCCATCAAATGCGATGAAAACTCGCTGAGGTAGACCCCGGAGAAGAACTGATAAAGTAGAGACGGTCCGTGCAGCAAGGATCAGTATTCTTCTTTCTTGAAAGAAACCATCATGTCTTTTTGCTCTCATACCACGGTACTCGTAGACAAACCTTTTTCGGGGGGGGTACAAGTATTGCTTACTGCAGGGTTACTGCTTGCTTGCCCGCAGGCTCCATGCCTCGCCTCCACGGTTTGCCACGCGACCTGAGGGCATACCTCTGGATCTTCTTGGGAAGCATGAAACCACATAGATAAGAAAAGCGAAGAGCGGGAATTACGAGTGAATGTTCAGGAGGGGCAAACCTCTAGGAAGAGGATCCTCCGGGTTGATTCACTCCTGAGTTTACTTGCTAGGACTTCGGCGCCAGCGAGATACATACTGTACAAACACCGTACGGTGCCAGCACGGAATAGAAGATCTGAAAAGATGAACTTTTTCGAAATCGGTGGCCGGTCGGTTGGCCTCGTCCCGGACAATATTCGGGGGCCTTTATCTGTATTCTTTCAGTAATGTATCATAATATAATCTTACCTACCCCAACTAATAATCTACGCCACCAATTCCTCAATCTTTCTCGATTTATACATTGCACCCCCACAAACCCAGGATTGTAGAACTCAACCACTTATAAATTAAGCCATCACCCACCTTCTTGTCGCCCACTCCGCTATCTCCAGGAAAAAATAAGAGAGTGCAGCAAGCAGCACACCAAGGCAGAGAGGCACTACAGCCGATGGCAACACGGCAAGGTACCGGTACCCGATCCAGTACACACTCAAGTAAACCTTCTGAAAATATCACATCCAAGCAAAAGTATATAGATAGAAAGGTCTCACAGTAACAAAAAATCACCAATTACTTTCTCTGATACAAATAATAGAATACAAAGCCCACTGGTACCGCGCGACATGGCATCACCGCCGCTCAGACCAAAGTTATCATGGAATGAGTACCGCTATTTTGCATGGCACCCGGAGCAAACTGTGCCGGATGATGCCTCCGATCCTACACGACCAAGGAAAGAATGGGAATATAAAAAGGAAAGAAATGAAAGTATGAAATAGTAAGAAAAAGTAACTTTGGCCTTTTATCTTTTGCCCCACAATTCTTTGCAAGAGGGACACTTATGGCGCACAATACAACACAGCGGGAAAAAAAGAAAAGAAAAAATATTGCTTGCGCCTCCACTCAGGCAAACAGAGCAAGCAACAGAGGCACTGGTGACCCCCCAAAGACAAGACGGGGGGTGCTAGATCATCACAAAGTATCACTCGGAGAACCTTGTTGGCTGTCGAGCTCACTGCTAGCCGGTCTCCTTTCGCCTAATTCTTTTCATTGCCAGTGCCGGTAGTCCCTTCCTATCCTTTTCATGGTTAGACTTCTCTTGATTCTCCCCTCCTTTCAGCTTCCCGATTATACCGGCACCTCATTTAGCTCTAGCATGTCTGTTTATCATCATCTGTTATCTTTCCCTTGTCTCCTTTCTTTCCGTGTTTCAGCGTTTACTAGCTTGGGAGCCCCAACAGGGCAGCAGCAGCCTTTTGGATAAATGTTCTCAGATATGCATTGTGTATCTTTAAAACAATTTGTTCCAACCGGATAGCGGAAAGAGAAGACCAGCTCAGCATTTCCAAGGGGTGGTGATACTTGGAAGAGTGTGGGGGCTTTGGGGACACGACTGTGCTTGGCAATTCACAAAGTATCTGGGTGCCTTGGCACCAAGTCATCTTGATACCTCGTGGATTGCCATGCGCGGTATCGGCATCGGTATTCTGCGGTAGACAAACCCCCGAACGCCTACCGATTAGGTTTAACTACAAGTAGGATAGATATATTTGATTAAGAACGCCTACCGCAGTTTTCAAGCTGGTACACGGACACTAAAAAGAAAAGAAAAAAAGACGGGATCGAAGTTGCGACAATCGCGCTGAAGATCACGATATCCCTGGTCTTTCACCCTCTCTTGTTTCCTTCTCTCCTGTCCTATTCCTTTCTTGATTTTGGATATACCTGTAGTACCATAGACCCACTTTTGCGCATGCATATTGCAGTAGACAATCAAGCTTATTTCTCTCTGACAAGTCACACAGCCACTTGTACAGAACTTTAAATTTCAGACATTCTGGTAACCGAGCTCTCTCCCTCCATCTCCGGTGGCTATCCGTACTTGCTTACGTTCAAACCATCGATTTCCCCTCACCCCTGCACTCGAGAACCGGTGACGCGCTAGCACGTTAGAGTTGCCTCTACTAGTACTAATAAGGCCTATTGTATTTTTCTCTTTATTTGTCCCAACTGAGGGCTGAGAGGGAGACCCTTAATTCAAAGGGGGAGATTCTGGAGGCTCTAGCCTGATTTTCAATTGTCCTAGTTTTCGCTGCACAGCACTGAGCATGGTACCAATGCTTGAACCAGGGAGGGAAAGGCGAGGAAGCAGAAAAAAGGGTTCCCGGACCCTATTTGCTGGTGCGTGTGCTGGAGTACGGGGATGTTACTTGAAGACTTGAACTGTGGGAAGGGAAGGCTGGGGGACAAGTATCATACTGGATGGGGCTATGCGGGGGTTATCAATCATTGTGCTCGTCTGTACCAGGGTATGGCCGTGGGCGACCGGACAGACAAGGATTGGGAAATGTATGCATCGGCATACATTTCCTAACCCCTGTCCGTCCAGTCACCCACGTCCATACTCTTGTAGTTGCCCGACGTCCGTAAAATGGACTGCTATTGCATCCACCAAAATTCTTAGGCTCTGGCCAATTTTTTGGCCAGTATTCAATAGTCGTCCGTTTTGCAAGTCTCGGCCATGAAGAGTCAGGACACGGGATCAGAAATTTGTATGGCAAAATATCTGTGGGCATCTGAGCGCCCACACTGAACTCGAACTCAAATGCTCGGGTTCCTCATGCCGGTATCTTGTGCTCGCACAAGTACTAGTACAAACGTCGGGCAATTACGAGTATTGGGCAAGGCAGACAAGTTGCCTGGTCATGTGTGACGAGGGGGATAAAACTATTGGAAATTCCACTTGTAGCAGTGCAGTTGAGCAGGTCCTTGGTTGGTTCATTGATTGAAACGTTTCTTCCCCCCACTCTCTGGAGTGCTACCGATATCAGCTGTTGATTGGTGTTTCTCTTTTTTCCATGAACCACACGCGGCTGGGGGATGGGAGAGAATTGGGTAAGCGGGAAGGGGTGAATCTATTACAGGATTTTTGAGGCTTCAGTGATTTTGTCTTGTTGTTTGGGGGGTGTGGGTGGGGTTCTGCTGGCCCTGTTCGAGTGTTGCCTGGGAGGTTACTCCGTCCATATCGCACCATTGGAGCTTCACCCTTGCCCTCCAGGTTTTCCAGGCGGGATGAGGGTGAATGACGAGCCTGCAGCCTAGATGTTGTGAGAGCAGAATTGAAACCTGACTTCGAGGTCGAATCCCCTAACCACACTCAAGAGCAGTTGCCAAGTTAGAGCAAACAACACCGAACGGTGCGAGCTGAAGCCACAGGTCCGAAGTACAGTTGCTGAAGAACCTACCCTTCGACGATTACATTTGTTCACTTTCTCACTCAATATTTCCCCCTCTCAAGAATAGAACATTCCTTCATTCATTCCGTCCTTTTTTTCCTGCGTTCTTCCCACTTGCTCGCTCGTATCCGATATCACTGTCTCATCTTACCGGGAACTATTTACCGATTTGTAATCGCCTGCGGAAATCACCATCTCCTCCCCCGCCAAACTCCTCTCACCGCTAACGTGTCATCCTACTGTACTGGGGAGCTCCCGGTCACCGGTCAATCAATCAACCTATCGAGGAGATGGAAGCGCGCGCATTGAGCCGAACCGAAATCCCATTGCTCAAGTATCAATCCCGCTACCATAATCTGCCGGTAACGCAACGTAACAAGCTCACCATTATGATACCAAGGCGAACGGTTCCAGATGACAAACCCAAACAGGACCTGCATACCACACAGCACAAACCTTCCGCCATCGCACAAGGAACAAGAAAAGAAAAAAGAAGGAAAAAGCTTCCTCCCGGGACTCCCGTGTGTGTCCCAACTCGAGCACCCGTAATTTTCTCCCCTGGCGAGTGGTGGCTGTTGCTTGTGGGGGTTAGAGTGGGGGGAAACCTTCGTCTCCACAGCCCAGCTGTGGTTAGAGCCGCAGAGCAGAACCGAAGCTAGAAAAAGAAAACAAAAAAGGTCACCTCTTGCAAGCTGTTTCAGCTGTCGTATGCTGCTCTGGCGTTTCTAGGATTACAGTGTCACTCGTTTACAGCGGTGGCGTAGACTTGACCGAAATAATTTTCCAAGAATGAGGCAGAAAAGCGACGAAATGTACTACCCTAATACGGTACATTGCAGTAGGGTGTCTTTACGGAAAGCTCGATACTAGCACTCTATGAAATCATCGGAATAGTTATTGTTTGTAGCATGGTAGTCGCTCGCGATCAGCCCTGCAGGAATCAGAGATAGTGGGTATATAATGACATCGTGTGATGCGGTTTTGCTTGCGAATATTGGAAGGAGATTGGAGGGATAGGGTTCGGTGCAGGGGCGCGCATATGTCAGGGGTGGGGTTTTGGCTTGCCCTTCGTGACTGGTGAAGTATGGGGCGAGTGATGAGGAGTGATTGTTTGGAGGATATGGGTTACATGGTAGGGAGGTTCTGCACCAGGATGGGCACAATGTTTCCAGGGCAACGGGGTGGCAGAAGTGGCAGAAGTTTTTTTTATGCACGCTAACTTTTGCACCATATGTACATGAGCCGTCTCTTGCAACTAGTATTTACACGTGTACGTGTGCTATGAACACCCTGAATGATATCATACAACTTATCAGCGCCTCCTCTAATACTACTATCATACCGCTGACCTAAATGCAACAAAAGTCTCAAATTCTATTGCCCTCTGGTAACAATAAAAGCACAAGTGCTTCCAGCCTTACTCTGCAGTCTGACGTGTGTCCTCGAAGAACACCAAAAAGGAAAGGTTGGATATGTGAGAGATTGAGCTGGAGTATGGAAGATCAGTTCAGTGCGCTTCTAGTTCAGATGGTCATGTTCAAACTGTGCAAGATAAGCCAAGGAGCCTGGAAAGGTAAGGGAAAGGTCACGTGATTTCATATCGTCACTCTCGCGCCTGAGGCGCGCATCCCACAGAACCTCCCATTGTCCCCCTGCGAATCCGAATTCTTGGAGATCGGTTATTCAGGAAGGCGCTGTAGCTTGCACTGAAACACTCGTGCTGCCAGCACATCTAAAGGTATTAATCACTAGCACAAGCGGCGATACCAGCGAGTTTTTGGTTCATCCCGTAGTTCGCAATTGTACTCGTACTCGTACTAGTACTTGTGGGATCCGTAGTTCATCATTGCGGCGAGCAGGACTGGCAATTATAGCCGACTAACGATACATGTAGCGTAGCCATCAAACTCTGTTACGGCACAAGAGCAACTAAACGGGAAGCATCACATCTACGCCAGAAGCGGAATTGCATCCAACCCCTTTGTTTACTCCATCGTCGCTGTGTGGTCCATCCTGGGCAACATCTTTCTTTTCTTTCAAACCCTATTATACTCGTCCCAGGCAAGAAGTATTCGAAAATACGAGTTTTGGGTTTGTAAGGGCGCTCAGACTATCGCAGGGGTTTTACCGTATGTATATTTTTAATCCCTGTTTTCGAATACTTCTTGCCTGGGACGAGTAAGGTGCTAGGATACACTACCTGGCTTTACCTTGCTGCTCTTCGCTTCTGACCCTGGTAATTGCTTCGACTCTCTGAGGCTTCCCCAGTCGAAGTCCCGGAGTCGGTACGGTATGATACTCGCACGGAAATGGGTGTCGGGGTATCGACAATGCCGGCAGTGCTCGAGTAGGAATGAGGCCTAGAGCACGGACATTGTGCCGTAAAAACTGAAATAATTGACAAATCGCTGGGGCGTTGGAGTTGCTTGTGTGCTGCATTTCTATTCTTTACTTTTCTCAACTGAGGGTTGAAAAAGGGAATATTTTTCACTGTTTTCCCTCCCCTTAATCCAAAGGGGGAAATTTTTGACATCCTAGCCTCATTTTCAGGTGTTCCTGTTTTTACGGTATGTGAGACATCCTCTGCCGTACGGTACTCTCATTGGGCAAGAAGTACGAGCGCTCGTCCTAGACCCCTAGGCAAGAAGTATTGATACCCGAACGTTGAGAGGGGAAAACAGGAATATTTCGGATATTTCGCTTTTCCTCGGCGTAGGGTTTACTCGAGCACTCGTGTGCGGTACCTCCTCCTGTGTTCAGGTATCATACTTCTTGCCCGGGAAAAATAGTGTCCCGTACAGCACATAAACCGTTAGGACATATCGGGGCTTGAACCTTTGCTGAGGTGTTTGCACCATTCTGATACTGTGCACGACTCGAGCAAGAAACGCACCTCATTCGTGCTTTAGGGGTTGTCCTGTGGACCCCTTGGATAAAAGTTACAAGTTCGCAGGAAAGTAGGTATGGCCTTTGCTACGAGTTACTGATGCGGGCCTCGCTGAGGGTTTTCTCGACAAGTGAAGCTGGCTTGCTAGCTTTGGTGTGTCTGGATGATCCTTCTAATAGTTGTTTTGAGAATTTGATACTGATACCAGTCCTTCAGGAGGATCTGTTTTTTTTGGCGGCGGTTATCTTCTGGAGACCGGTGTTTACGGAATCGGGAAACGTTATCAACGACTCTCGGAATACGAGCTATAATGGCCTTTACTCTTTGCTTGGTACCGATAGTGACTAAGTTATTATCGTACCATAATCAATTGTGGATACCAGTATTCGTATTGCGAATTTAACGTTTAATTAGCGGAGCGAGCAGGATCCCCAAGTGTCAACGCGTTTGAGCAAGCGAGGAAGCCCTAATCTGATTTCCATCGCTTGGGTAAATCCTGCCTTGAGCCCCCATCCGGTTTCGTCTCCGATTATGATTGGCTGAAGGCAGCAATTCCCGTATGCTATACTCGAGTACTCGAGTACCGGTATTTGGTGACAAACCCGCCGAAGAGATCGATAATATCATGGGAGCTCACGGGCAAGTTACAAGCACGGTGAATTTTCAGGATTCGGTGGTACACATTATCATGTCGCCTGGAGTAGCAATACTGGTGCTCGAGAAGAGGATCGTATTGAAGCAAGGACTGCGTTGCGGTACTTGCAGGGCCCTAGCTCCTATGTGTCTCGGTAGTTGGGAAAGTTCGCTTGCGAATGATCGGGCAGGCACTGCATTGCTGTTGAGCTCGGACTTGGATGTGGGCTCTCGGAGGGCTGGCAGCGTTGTGTTCGGGACGGGAGGCAGGTGGGCCCCCACTCCATCATTTCTCATGTGCTCGTATGCCCAGTGTGTAACTGGACGCCGACTGCCGGTAACTTATGTGGCTACGAAAGGGTCATATATTTTTTAGCAGGCGCTCCAGTTCCAAGACGGGGTGATGAAGACGAGACTTGTCTCATCTTTGGATGGGGTGGAAGCCTGCCGACTGTGGTCGACCAGAATTGACCAATGCACCCAGTTGCACAAACACTAGTACTCTTACTGTAATACCGGTAGGTTAAAACATAGCAAAAAGACATAGGCTTCATCCGGATGGCCCTGGCATTGCCCGGTCCAGGGCAAGGACAGGACGACTGGGAACACTGAAGTCTTAGTTAGGTGTGGGCGCTCAGACACGTCCAGATGTTTTGCCATATATTTTGCGAATCCCTGTCCCCGCGCACCAATAGCCTGGGACAAGTACTTGTATCATACTGTAACCCGAATGCAACTACAGCACTGTATTTGCTCTTGCGATTAGCTATCTCCGGGACGCCTTTACTATTAGGATTTAGAGACGAAATGTCTTGAGAAGGGTAGTGCTTTCCTACCACGGTATAAGGTCAGCCTTCAGGATATGTTGGATCTCATTAGCTGATATGCACAATTCTGCTAACTTGTCAAACTAAACCTATCCTGGGATGACGAAAGTAACGAATCGCAAGAGCAAATACGGTACTCTGTTACACTTATGTCTGTTGGCCCGAACCTTTGCTGGCAAGGGCAATGCCGGTACTCAGCTTAGAACTACAATACTTCCCTGCCACTACGCGTAACAGGAAAGTATCTGGCTGGGCGAGAGTCAGGCGGATGGTTGATTAAGCGGAGCTAATACAAATATCGTGGTTTCCTTGTCTCCAAATGCCAAGTAATTGCGTACTGGGAGATTTGGTTTTAATGAGACGGGATGCTCTAAAATTTGCGGTGCATACCGGTACCGGTATGCCTTCTGTCAGTACAAATACCGGTATAAGATTTAACTTCTGATCATAAAGGATGTTGACAGCCTATGAGGAGAACTCAATACCCAGTGTTTGAGATGCTGTTACGAGTACTTCTACCAATAGCGTTTTTTTTTTCTTTTCTTTTTCCTTCTCGAGATTTTGACAATCCATTTAGCTTACGATCTAACTTAGAGGGGATAATTGGCCAGGAGTCGTTTAAATAACCTTGCTGGGTTTAATGGATCCCTACACAAAGTCTTCCGTTTTTTTCTCTTCTGATATGCTTTTGTTCAAGATGGTTGACTGCTCAGGGCCTAGGTGTGGATACTAATTGTAGGAAGTTTTTCGAAAGGGGGGATGTGAATTTGTATGGGCGCTCAGCTGCGCACAGACTTTTTGCTATGTACTCGGGTGAGGGGGAAAATATTGGGACAAGCAGGGGGGTTCAATGTCTGTGCAAATTACTCAAATTGGTATCTTCAATCCCACTTCAAGTAATTTGCACAGACATCACGCCCCCCTGCTTGTCCCAATACTTCACCCCTACCCCGAGTATTTTGTGAATCCCTGTTTTCGGGCATCGGCACTTCTTGCCTGTAGCGAGTAAATAAGGTTGTGTTTAGGCTTGCGCAAAGATAAAACGCAAGTGGGGGAGAGAGGGGTGAAGCAGGGACTGTGCGAGTGCCCCTTGCCTACTTACCTCAGATTGTGAGATACCGTTCCATTAAGTATGGAATATGAGAAGATAAGCTTTAGCGGACTTGGTGTTTTTATTTTTGAGGACCGATGACTGTCTGCTGGGTCGAGCAAAGGACTCTAGAGACTTTACCAAAATGCAAACCCAGATGCCAATACTTGTACCGGTAGATGAAATGAAGCACTTCCCTGGAGGGGTATCTCAGGGGAGGATATTGGTGGTCGAGTGACTCTCTGTGTCTACAGAGGGATAATTCTTTTTGGGTGGACGAGTAATAAAATGTAAGTTATCTTTCGGCCCTTCATTTACAATAGAACACAGCTCTATTATAGCTTAAAAGATGTGAGATTCAAAGTAGTCTTTGAGCAAGTCTACCCTTTCCTCCGATCACTGGGGAGTCTAGAGAAAAGGGGAATAATCTGAGTGCCCAAGTTATTAGCTAATGAGTATCTGAACCAAGTCCGAAGAGGGCACCAAAGGTGAATTCCTAGGTAGTCTGTGGATCGTGGGGTAACATCTTGACATCTCTTAATCAGCTAGGAGAAACCATGACGGCCTGAGCGGAATTGACTCGACGATGGCTGTTGGGCTGGTGGCCGTCACCGGCTCTGAAAGCATATGCAGGATGTGAGTTTTTCTGCTTGGTACGGTAGGGAGAATTTTTCCGACACCCCATTGCGGTAAATGAGAGGTGAGCATAACAGCTTGGCTTAGAATAGTAGCCTCCCTTCTAGGTTTAGAGCCTACAGAAGATCACGCTTAAGATTCGAAGGGGAGTGGTTATTTTCGACCAGTTCTGATGGTCTAACGGCTAAGGAACTGGTCCCGCATCGACCCGAAACGACCCGAAACGACCCGAAACGATCCGAAACGACAACCAGCGCGAGTTCGAACCCCGGTGAGAACGAGTGGAGTAGTCGAGCATTGAAAAATGCTCGGCGAACCACTTTTGTTGCTGGTGAGGGTAGAGGGTGGTAAGTGCCCTAAGATGTATCTGCGGGGTAGATAGAGTTAAAGAGCGCTAGAAGGGATAGAGAGTATGTTCTAATGAAAACAGGTTCATGATAATAATAATAAGGCTCTTGATATTGTTACTAGACTTCTTTTTTGGGAAATTTCTGGATGTGCTCGCCGCTCTGTACAGTACCTGGCGGTAGTGGTTATCCATTATGATATCGCTCTTGCAAATAATTAGACAGCAAGCGTGCGCCGGGCAATCGACGCTCAGGTGTTGGTGTTCTTTGGGAAGCTGAAGATGATGGACTCTGACTAATGCTGTCTGTATCGTGTAGCGTGGCTGTGATGGCTGTTGTCAGGTACCTGGAAAGAGCAGCTTTATTATGATACTACTAGGTAAATTGGTATTGTTCTAGTGCTGTCTAGTTGTCGTAGTGTCAAATTGTGTGGTGGAATACTTCAGAGAGGCCCGAATTACGCTGCAGGTTTTTCCGGTTGCATAGGACCAATGATTGGGCGGGTGGGAAGATAGTTGGGAGAGGATACTATCAGCATTGACATGAGGCATGAATTCAGCTCGGGGGGTTGTCTGAATCACGTATGTTGTGAACAGCCCGCTGATTCTTTTTTATTATTTTTACACACAGGTGGTAAATGTGGTTCCATAGCCCCAGGTTCCTGAAATAATAGCTCTAGGCTCCGCTTATGCTACTGTTCGCATTTTGGGTGAGATCGAGTGAGTGATTGTAGTGACCTTAGTCTACTGCTCGATCGGAATTTTAGTATCTGATGTATTCTGGATTTTACGACATCTTCGACGGGGCTTGTTAGACTAGAGCCTCGGGGGTTGTTAGGTAGACCTAAAAACGGCTTCCGGTCGGGGGGGGGGGGGTAACCTCAGTACTGGTATCTGGCAATAAGTATCTGAAAATACTGCCATTGCTATACAACTGCCCAACTAACGTAGAGAAACCTGTCTTATTTTCAGATACTTTACACCGGATACAAGTGCACTCGTTTATAGCCCGGGCTATGTGGGAATATTTCGTGATCGATTGTGGTTGTGATGCGAAGGACACAAAAACTCTCCTCTTACTATTAAAAAATCGACTCGAGGTATCTCGCGAACGCTCCTCCAGATATGTTTCCGTCCTCCGGTCTATGGGTGTAAAAGAAAAGCACTTCCAACTAGCTAGCAGCGAACCAGTGTTTGTTTCCGTTATTGAAAATTGCCTTCATCAGTTTGGGGATCTGCGGGCGGTAGAATGATGGGAGGTGCACGAGAGGTCGGGGGATTCATGTTACTGCAAACAGTAGGATTACTCTTTGTTTTTAGGTGTTCCCCTAGTCGGGGGAGGAGGGCTAGTATTCAGGGATAGACATATATTATGACATTGTTATCATAGGAAACCACCAAGTTAGGCATTGCATGGAAATTTGATTGGTGATGGTGGGATGGGCCTGAGGTTTTATTTCAGCAACATCTAGTTTTCCTCCTCCTTTGTTAGGTCTTATTAGTAGTGTTGCTCTCTGTAACCATAAGCTAGGTTGACAGATTTTGTTTCGCATTGGTGTGTACCGGTTTTATTTTATTTTCAACGTATCGTTATTAATACCCATCAATCATTCCTTCGCCCGCAAAATTCGCCCGCGCGCGTTGATAACAAGCCACGAGTCTATGTATTGCCATGGCGAAGTGGTAATGTAGGGCTTCAATATCAAACCAATTCATACGAAAAAACAAAGATGTTGGTTCTCAATTCTGTGCAAGCTGGATTCTCTCGGGATATCTGACGTAACCGCAAACACCCCCAAGAACCCTCCCAGGGCAAATCCATCCGCCTAGCCATCCGCCCATCAATCGATCCATCAACCCTCTTAATCCTCCTCGGCCCCATGAAGCCTGCGCCCCTCTTTACTATTCAAGAAGTGATTCCTAAAATCATCACTGAATCAGGCTATCCCATCCAACTCTATCAGGGAAAGAAAGGTACATACTCCTTGACGGCCCAGTCCATAACTAAGTACGCAACAACGAACGGCGGCGCAACGTATAGTACCTGGCCCTTGAACCTGCGCCAGGAATTGAAGACGGCCGCATGCATGGTACCAGCTAGCGGACGCTGACGATTCGCCGAGAGTGTGTAGGTCGTGATTCCCTTTTGTGGAGGGGAGCCAAAACTGCCCCACCAGCCCATGTATCTGTTTTCGAAATCATTTTTGTCAGTTGTTTTGTGAAGGGTGGAAGAGAGGGGAGGAAGGAGGGAAAACGTACTGTCCAGGAACCTTTTCGCCGCCACCACCCATTGTTTTTGTTGTTTGGATGAGTTGAGTAGATAGAAGTGGAGAGTTTTTAGTGATGGTGTAGAGATTGAGCCTCTGATGATGTGGGGTTGGGTTGGATGGGAGTTGAAGCGACCCGGAGCCGGTTTCTTTTCTTCTTTTTGTTTGTAGTCTGTAGTTATGACTAAGCCGGCAACCCACCGTCCATCCGCCCCACTATTTGTTTGTGCCCTGTCCCAGAATTTCACACGCCTCCCTCCATTCCTCTCTTGTTCTTCCTATTGCTTCATAACTACCAACGCTAATTGAAAGACATGTCTAGAGCTCTCAATATCATCTCTCGCCTGGCGATTCCCGCTGCTGTCGGAGTTTCGCTCTTTCAATTGAGCATATATGACGTCAAGGGTGGAACTCGAGCTGTTATTTTTGATAGGTGGACAGGGGTTAAGGAGAAGGTTTGTTTGCTGGTTTTGAAGGATGTTGGAGATGGGATGAAGGTTGCTGATATGGGGGAACAGGTCGTCAATGAGGGGACTCATTTCTTGGTGCCTTGGTTGCAGAAGGCTATTATCTACGATGTTCGTACAAAGCCTAGGAATATCTCTACCACTACCGGGAGTAAAGATCTCCAGATGGTATCTTTGACATTGAGGGTTTTGCATAGACCTGAAGTGCAGGCTTTGCCTAAGATTTACCAGGTTTGTTCTTTTCCTTCTTCTCCCCCTCAGTCCCTCTTATATAAAACTCTAATAGAATTGGATTGTTATTATAGTCCCTCGGTCAAGACTACGACGAACGAGTCCTCCCCTCTATCGGTAACGAAGTCCTAAAGTCCATCGTGGCTCAATTCGACGCTGCGGAGCTTATCACCCAGCGCGAGCAAGTCTCCAATCGCATCCGTGCCGACCTCCTCAAGCGAGCACAGGAATTCAACATCGCGCTCGAGGACGTTTCCATCACGCACATGACCTTCGGCCGTGAATTCACCCGTGCTGTCGAGCAGAAGCAGATCGCGCAGCAGGACGCCGAGAGGGCCAGGTTCATTGTCGAGAAGGCCGAGCAGGAACGTCAGGCAAATGTCATCCGTGCTGAAGGAGAAGCCGAGAGTGCCGAGACCATCTCCAAAGCTGTGGATAAGGCTGGTGATGGGTTGATCTTTATTCGTAGGATTGAGGCCGCGAAGGAGGTTGCCCAGACTTTGGCCAATAATCCGAATGTTACGTACTTGCCTGGTGGGAAGGGTAGTGGTGAAGGTGGGACTGGGTCGAATATCTTGCTTGGGTTGAGGACTTAGGGGGGGAGGAAGGGTAATAATTGAGGAACCTACTAGATTTCGGTCGGGGTAGGTCCTGTTGGTGATTCCCTTCTTTTATTTTGTTCCCAGCGGGGCAGATTGAGGCTGCGGATGCTTCTCTTCGGGTACATAATTGTCTACAAAAAAATAGCGATCTCCCCTTTTTTTCCTTTTACAATGCCCGGTTGCTACGTCATAGAATGAAGTGCGAGGGAGGTTGAACTTCTATAATAAATCCATGGATAATTGGTGGCCAGTGAAATACATATGAGTTTTTGACACTTTACTCCGATATGCGGCTCCCACCAATAGCCGAAAGCTTGGCCAACTCACCCACATACTTCTAGCCAGCTCCCATCCTAAACAAACACACTTTTTTCCCAAACTCTCATCAAAACAGTGAACCACAGCCACAACCTACGACTTCAATCCCACCAACAGCTCCACTTCCACAGCTCTTCACCATAACCATGGCGTCTTCATCTTCCTCCTCCTTAAGTCCGACAACCCGCATCATGAACGAGCTCGTAAACTACCGCAAAGAGCCCAATCCCGCGCTGGAATCCCTCGGACCCGTCTCAGAAGACGACCTCTTCCACTGGGCCGCGGTGCTAAAAGGCGCAGAAGGAACCGCATACGAGGGTGGCCGCTGGAAGATCGACATCAAGATTCCGGAAAATTACCCACATAAAGCCCCCGAGATGAAGTTTGTGACGAGCATTTGTCATCCGAATGTCCACCTTAAGGTCATCCTTACTGCGCCCTCTGCTTGTAGGAATGTTGTCACTGATGACAGTGTTGGTAGACGGGGGAGATTTGTCTAGATTTGCTCAAGAATAATTGGTCCGCGGCGTGCTCGATCTCGACGACATTGACGTCGGTGCAGCAGTTACTTGCTAGCCCCGAGTGGGATTCTCCGCTTAATGTCGATGCAGCGGCGGTTCTCCGGGCTGGTGATACGGTTGGGTATGAGAGCTTGGTGAGGGTTTGGAGTGTGCTACATGCTGGGAAGCCGCCAACGCTTGGGTAGGGGGGGTGGAGGGGGTGGAGGGGACGCGTAGTTGAGAGGGAGAGCGAGAGGTGGAGGTGGAGGGATGTATTGTAGTGGCGTTTTTTACTAAATATGAATATACGATACCTTGTTTTGCGAGCTGAGGGTTGGGTTGGATATGCTTATGGTGGTTTAGGAGAATGTGGGGGAGGAAGGGGAGGAAGTAATCTGGTTCATGTTGGCAATATCCCTCTAGAGTGTGGTAAAAATTCTGGCGCTTTGAGATCTGGTAAAGCTATCGTGTTGGGTAACCTGTCCGTTCGAGAGTTTTTAACAGTATAGCCGCATTGCCAAATACTTAAACCTACACACCTTTCCCACACTCTGACATCAATTCTCACGCGTATTTCCTATCTAGACATCCTCCCCCGATTCCCTTATAGTTGAGTAAACCCTACTCTACGGTTGCGATGACCCGATGAAGATTTCCGCTTCCTCACTAAGGCTGGGCCCTCGCCGGCCGTCTAAGGTATGATGGCTGAGAATGACTTCTGGCAGTGGATCGGTGTACGGAAGTTATTCATCATAGCAATGTGCTAATCCAAGAAGAAAGGAAGAGGAAGGTAGTAGTGGCTCGCTCTAGCTTAGGGCATGCAACAAAGTACCGGCAGTCTGTCAGACAAGGTTTTATCTGCCCCGCCCTCAGAACCCCACCCCTAATATTTGTGCGCACAACCCGAGCAACACAAAAGCCCTCCTTTCACCCTTTACCGGTACTCTAATCTCTAAACCCCTCATCCCAATTCCAATTCCTTATTCTGCCCTATCTATATACAAGAAACTCCATCTCGCTATCATACAATCTTACATACATAGCAAGAAATGACTACTACCGTCAATAATACTCCTAAGGGTATGTATGTATATATATATACATTTTCTTCTTCAGCTCTCCTAGGATAAAATGGAAAGTATCATCATACAAGGCTGACAATTATATATGTTATAAGTTTGGACAACCCTCCTCACAAACACCAAGTACCTTCCTGGCCTACTAGCACTTGACTTTTCCTTGAAATCCGTCGGGTCAAAGTACCCCCTGGTTGTCCTGTACACGGACACCCTTGAGTCGGAGGGTCATGAAGCGCTCAAATTGCGGAATATCCCTACTAAGCGGATAGAGTATTTACTGCCCAGTGTTCACAAGGATTATAAGAATGATGTTAGGTTTTATGATTGCTGGAGTAAGTTGCTTTTTCTAAATAAATTCCTTGCGGAAGAGAGAGAGAGAGAGAGAGAGATGGAGGAGGAAAAGTTAATGAGCGAGTGGGGTGTAGGCAAGCTGCAGCCATTCTCGTTAGTAGAGTACGAGCGTGTGGTTCAATTGGATAGCGACATGATTCTCCGCAAGAATATGGATGAGTTGATGGACTTAGCGCTGGATATTGAGGGGGATAGGGTATTTGCAGCGTCTCACGCGTGTGTGTGTAATCCTTTGAAGAAGGCACATTATCCCAAGGATTGGTATGATACTTTGCCCTCCCTCCCCCCCCTCTCACAAACTAACCAGTTAAACCAGGATCCCCTCAAACTGTGCCTACACCTCCCAACACTCTACTCCCGAAAAAGCCCTCGAGACCGGCGCACCCAGTACCATCGGTCTAGGCATCTGCAACGGCGGTCTCCAGGTAGTCCAGCCCTCGCAAAAGCTCTACGACCAGATCGTCAAGACCCTCGATTCCCCTGACGCCACTGAGAACTACGAATTTGCCGACCAGAGCCTCCTCTCCGACACCTTCCGCGGCCGCTGGGTCCCGCTCAGTTACATCTACAATGCGCTCAAGACAATACGCTCGTGTCACAAGGAGATTTGGAACGATGATGAGGTTAAGAACGTGCATTACGTACTTAGCCCAAAGCCCTGGGATGATCGCGAGAGCGAGGACTTTACGCACAAGTGGTGGTGGGAGTGCAATGATGCAAGGGTTGCGAAAGAGAAGGAGGCGGGGATTAGTGATGGGTGGTAGCTTTTTGTGATCGTATGTACCTGTCTGTAGTTTAATATATCGTCCAGTCGCAGCACGGCATTCGCAGTGTTAAGTAGTATCATAGTACTCGTAGATCACACCCACTCTAGTTAACTTTACGAACTTTGGTTTTTTTTCTTTTTCAGAAAATACTTCATTCAGTATTATACTATCGTAAGAATAGGCAGGGCTAGAAGCACGAATCGGAAGGAAGCATAAAATGAATGGGGGAAGAAAAAAAAAGAAAGAAAAAAAAGCCCTTGTTTTTTTTTTTTTTTTTTTGGCTCTTTTATTCCTATTTACTTTTGTTTCTCGGGGTTTGTAAAGAATGGAGTAAAGACTGGTCCGTAGGCCGAGTCTCATCAGTAGTTTTTGTCAAAAAAAAAAACGAGTGACTTTTTTGAGAAGTCGTCGCTTTTGTGGTGGAAAAAAGGGAAGAAGGAAAGAGGAGAAGGAAGAGGTGGTAGAGGGGAGGAGGGGGAGAAGGGAGGCGTAGGAAAAGGTGGGAAGATGAGGGTTGGTGAGAGGGCGAATGAGTGAGAGGGCGAGGGAGGAGAAGATAAGAGGAGGGGGGGAAGAGAAAAGAGTGGGTCTATAAAAACACAGTATCTGATTTAAGAAAAGTAAAGAATGTAAGGAGAATAAAAAATAATAAGAAATATAAAGGAGTGTAATGTTCATATCAAGCGTGATTTCCCTAAGGCTCTCTATACAATCAACCTCCCCCTCCCTAGACCACCACCACCACCACCACCATTGCCCACCCCACCGCCCAAGAGACTCTCAATCATTCCTGAACGCTTCAGGGACCTGTTCCCTCCAGAATGCTTCCAATTCAGCAGGCGTCGACGGGGCCTTGCGCCTGTGCGGGTGTCCACCGCCTCCATTACCGGTTTCAGAGGTGGAAGAACCTCTTGCACCTCTCGCACGCTCATTGCAATTACACCCTGGGGCACCACAAGTACACCCCCCAGGCCCAAGATCCCCTTTCCCACAATTGGGATTTCCGCAAGGACACGTAGCAACAGGACCAGTCGCGTATCCACAAGGGCACGAAGAAGACTCACACCCGCAAGGCTTCTTAACAACCTCTTTGACGACAGTCACTGGATGAGCTACCGGGGCGGGCGCCTGTTGTATGATGACTTCTGGAATGGGAGAGGGTGCGGGAGCTTGTTTGAGGATTCGGACTACAGGGGGTGGGGCGGGGGCGGGGCCGGGAACGAGGGCTGGCGCGATGGGTTGAGGCACCACACCGAAGCGGATTTGGGGCTGTCCGTCGTCTAGCTGCTCTATGTGGGCCTTCGCCTCCACGGCTGGGGCGGCCACGGCCACGGGCTGGGCTACTGTCACGCACTTACCCGCGTTGTCGCACTTCTTCTTGCGGATGATCATAGTTCCTGGGGGGTACTCTGGGCTGTACCGTCGTGTTAGTTGGAAACTTCTGTTAGCATGTATACAACGAGTGATATATTGTGAACTGATGGGCTGGCAAGCAAGCGGATGAATACGTGCCCAGCAGGATATGCAATATCGCGCTTCCCCAGAGGATTCTTCTTAAACCTGGCCATCGCCCCACCCTTCTTCAAGAAATTGCCCATCGGGCGCTTCTTTTTCTGCGGCTGCGGGTGTTGTTGTTTCTGTGGAGCACTATTAGTATTCTTACAAGGTGCGGTAGCATTACCATTCGACTGATTTGGCTGCTTGTGCACTGGATGCACCAGCTTTCTCGACTGTCCCTGAATAGCTGGCTGCTTCGGAACCTTCGCAGTCTTGGAGCTTGATTGAATATTCTGCGGCGGAGGGTTCGCCACATCATCGGTCATGTCGACCGGATAAGCTTTACGATTGGGCCCGACAGAACCCTTGTTCTTCCCGGTTGGTGGGAGCAAGTCGAAGAGATTCTCTTCCTCATCCTCTGCAGCTTCACCCGCAGCCCGAGCAGCAGCCTCCTCCTTCTCCCGTGCCTTCTTCTCCCGAAGGGAATTCTGGTAAGCGGGATCGTTGTCAATTACGAGCTGACCCTTTGCCTGCATTTCCTTTGCGCTGTGCATCATCTTCTCCGCCTTCGCCCTGATATGCTCCGGCCAGTCCCGCTTCGTGAGCCGTGACTGGCGGGCGATGGGGGTTTTCCAGCTGCCGTCGGTGTCCATGGTCAGGTCCGGTATGTGCGGGTTGAACATGAGGGGGTGGAATTTTCCCACGTCTCGAGCTTCTCGTTCGTAGGCGTCTATAAGCTTAAGCGTAGTTAGGTCGTAGCCACGGATGTCATAGCCAAAGATGCGGATGTGGTCCTCGTCGTACTCGGGTTCGTAGTACTTTGGGTACTCGTAATCGGTTGGGGCCTTACCGTCCACTTTGACGACTTTCTCTAGCTTCTTGTCCTCCTTCTCTTCCTTCTCTTCCTTCTCTTCCTTCTCTTCCTTCTCTTCCTTCTCCTTCTTCACCTTCACCTTTTTCACCTCCTTCTCCTTCACCTCCTCTTCCCTCTCCTCCCTCTCCTCCCCCTTCTCCTCCCCCTTCTCCCCCTTCTCCTTCTCCTCCTTCTCCTTCTCCTTCTCCTTCTCCTTCTTCACCCCCTCTTTGATGGAGGTGAATTGTTGGTGAGTTGTGGGCTTGTGGCGCATGATTGGGCCCATGTGCGGGATCTCACTGCGGCGGACTCGGGAGTGAGAGGGCGTAGACGTACCGGAGGCTTCGGCGATCTCTTTTTGTGAGTACTCCTTTCCCATCATCTTCTCTATTTTGGATATTGCGTTGGTTTTGCGCTTATAATCGCCCTTACGCCCCTCGTAGGGATCATGGTAATTCAAAGTGTCGCTGACAACGCCAAAGGAGAAAGAATTCCAGAGGTCGTCGGAGGCGTCCTCTTCCGAGGCGGTGGGTCCTGCGGCGTCGTCGGCTTCCACCACCCCCTTCCCAGCGACGGCAGGAGCAGGCTTAGGGCCGCCATGAGACGAAGACTTTGTAATGCGAGTGTAACTCTTGTCGTTATTGACTGGGCCAAGCGGCGTATCGTTGGTTATCTTGATATTATTCGAAGAAGTGTTCTCTAGCTTAGGCTTCGGTATAGCGTCGTTGGCAGCCTCCTCAACCGACTTGATGGGGAAGCTCCCGCCGCTGTAGTACTTGATGGCTTCCTTCGCCGGGTACTTGGTTTTTGTAAAGTCCGGGCGCCCTGACGCTGGTCCTGATGCTGGCTCGTAGTGCATAGCCTCATGCTCCCCGGGAGTGTAGTATTCACCTTGCCAGTACTTTGGATAGTCGCCTGCATGGCCCAAGTTCTGGGGATGTTGTGGAAATCTGGAAGCGTAGTATGGGACATGTGGTAAAGCGTATGCTAATAAAAAATGGTGTATCGACATCAGTTTGTTTCAAGCAGACGGATAGAGTTCTCAAGTTAGCCTACCGGTACCGCAAAGACCCACGACGCTCAGAGCAAGGGCATGCTGAGCTGGCTTCATTTGCGGATCCTTTTTTTTTCCTAGAAAAAAAAGTCCTTAGCAAGTAAAGATGTGAAAATGCAGAGTTGGTGAACTTTTCTTTCTTCCTTTCTCCTCCTATCCCGTAATCTTGAAAGAATAGATTGGGATATACTAAAGTGATAATTCTCTCGCTACTGGAACTGACCAGCTTTATGTACAACTTAGGATCATCGATTCGCACTCGGGCGTGCTACTTTACCTAGTTTCGACATGATTCTTTTTCGTGTAAGCTCTTTTGCGCATTTGAAGGAGGAGAAAAATAGACGGAAATTTCATGGAGATTCCGGCCGGGATGCGGCTTGCCAGAAAGGGGAGGAAACGGAAAGGAAGTCTTTCCTCTTCTCTCGTGTTGGCCGTCATATATTGGGAAAGAAGAGGCCAAATGCTTTCTCTCTCCCCTTTAGGAACCCGGAGTTGAGTTTCTTCGCGAGAGCCGGTCCGGGGCTCTGAGAGAAGAGGATGAATACTATCGATTTTGGAAGGGCCGTCAGTGCCGGAATTTCTCAAAGGTTTTTTTTACCTCGAGCGCAATTTCCCACAACCCACTTTCCTACCTTTAGCTATGAGCTTCGCTTCTCTCGGCTAGAGGGCTAATCTGAATCTCTGCCGTGGAGTCTAAAGAGAAAAGAATGGTATAATAATGAACTAACAGACTGACGACCTTTTTGGAATCGGTCATAAGACAGACGGCATCCGTGCCTGCTGGCGGACAGCCGGTGGTAGGACAGTCGGCATTCAGCCCTCCAGCCCTCACAGAACATGGCCACGGGTGGTGCCAGGTTAGCGTTTGCGGGGCAGTCTAGGACCTAGTGCCTGGTTCCTCATATAGATTGAAGAAAGAAAAAAGGGAAGAAAGAAGGGGCACCGTGTCATGTCTTCATCTTTCGGCCTCCACCTTACCACAGGGCTCCTCCCTTAAGGCTCGTTACCGTGCGCGCGTATGTAGAAAAGAATAAAATAGTCACTGTATGCTGAGGTCACATGGTGTGATACGAACTCAAAATAATGACAGCAATCTTCTGAGGAGTGCAGCGTAAACAACCACAAGCCCAAATGATGGAATAAACGCGCCCCCTTATGATCATCTAAGCTGGCTCTTTGGAACATAATGTGTGATAAAGCTGTAATGCAGGGTTCACCAGATAACTTTGGTACCGGAGGATAAATAATTCAAGACCTATTAAATTCTATATCCAGGCCAGCTTAAGACTCCCTAGAGAACCGGGGGTAAAGGTTGGGATGGATTGCTTCGCAGATATGATGGGGGCGGGTGGATTTCTATAATCATCCCCCTTTGAAGGCGCCGAACTTCAACTAAGACTGTATTGAGGAACAGCCTTTTTAAAAGTTCTCACCCAGGGTCCTCGACCCGACCCTTTTGAACTGCTAGTGGAGGCTTGGCTAATTGCGGTATAGTTTGACGGCGCGGCAGGTGCAGCAGACATTCTGTGAACTTGGACCCTCCTATCACAACCACCAATATCCAGAATCGCCTCGCTGGCCCCGTAGACACGGACAGTTGCCGTTGTGAAGAAACCCAAGTGCCTCATTGATAGGGCCAGCATTCCAGATACTCGAGTACCAGTATTCGCTACTTGGGCTCCTCCTGAAAGGGCAGCTCTTCAAGATATTAGATGGTGGTCAGATACACAATTATAGAACCACTAAGCAAAATCGACAAGCTAAAGCACAGAATTGAATGTGTGGTAAAGACGTAACTCCATGCTTTCTTCCAAGAACAACCCCTCTACCCCTCCCTTTTGAAGCAAAAAAGCCAAAAAAAAAAGCCAACCTCTATTCACACAGGACGTCATATATAACCTCAAAACAAATACCGTAATGATGTTGGAAAAAGGGATTCCAAGGAAAAAACATTGGCTAGAGAGCCAACGGGATGAATTTTGGGGGAACAGGGAACTAGCGTAAAAAAAAAAAAAGAACGAACTAAGGAGATGCGCTCAAAAACCAGTCGAGTAACATATCAATGCCTATGCATCGGAAAAGAAGAAAACGCGGTCGATTGCGCCAATTACTCATTATAATGATAAACCTGATTCGATTAGAATTGTACCTACAAATACACTAGATATACGCAGAACTTACTAGGTAATTCGGTAATCCGTAAGGCTGATGACCGAGCCTTCTTGCCATCTTCGCAAAGCCTTCGGTCTCAATAAGGTTGTAGAATGGGAATGGAGGGAACATAGCACCGTCACGGTGTACCTCCGCCTTAACCAGCAGCGCTGTTCCGCCAACACCATCAAGCTCGGTCAGATGATGCGGATCTCCCTCTGTCCTTTCGTATGCCATCAGAGACCTGTAAGTTGCCATCTCATGATAACCTTCGAGAATAATCTCGTCCGGACCCATTTTCTCAGCCATCGCAAGGGCAGTCTCCGAATCGTGCCACGAGTTGAAATCGTATGGACGAACCTTCTCCTTGCCCTTCTCAGTGTACCTTTGATAGCAGTTGGGAACGATTACGGCCTTATCGTGTGATGCAAGGTCTTGGATTAGGGTGTGCGGGGTTTCAATAATATCTGCATCTAACCACAAGACCCAGGCTGTCTCCGTTCCTAAAGTGGTATACAGCAAGGAATTCCTGGCACGAGACATGGCCCCTCTTCGTTCCTTTTGAGCAGGACGCGCATGTCGCTCCTTCTCATTCTGGGGCACCGGTGTGTCGAAATCCTGTCGAATAATAGTCACCCCCGAAAATCTGTTCTTCTTTGAGCCGGTTTGTACACGGCGAACCGCATCATCCAATTTTGCCAATGCTGCGTTACCCTCGCGGGTCTTGGGGACGATAAACCCGAGCTCGATCAAGTCGCGAGGGTAGTTAAGCTTCAAAAGATTTTGCCAATACTCATCATAAAACCTAGCCACAGGGGTTAAAACTAAAACCTTTTCACGGTTACCAATGGGATCGTCGGAGGTAGTAAGGTTGTTAAGGTAGTAGTGGATAACCGGAGGTGGTGAGTTCGGTGACGTTCGTGTGGAAGATGACGAAGCAATCTTGCTCTGTGGAATTGATGGCACGGGGTTCGATGGTGAAAGGAGAAAAATTATAAATCCGAGGAAAAGTACTAGGGCTAATATTAAGGTTATGGGACTCGAGCGGCGAAGAGGTCGAGCCATAGTTTAGTTCGGTACGGGTGTAAGTACTGCGATCGGCGGATCCAGTCAGTTAAGGTCAGAAATGAGGGGGTTGTTCCCGGAGAGTACAGCGTGGCCTGAAAACTCGGGAGAGCAAACATATCGTACCTCTATTAAAAGAAACCCTAAAATAGGGAGAAACCCAGGGACGTGTAGCCGTCCTGTGTAGCGGAAAGAATTGTGTACGCAGGGGCGATGGGGGAATGCCACGATGTATAATAATGGGAGAAAGGCTGTAAGCAGGATTAATAGGGGAAGCGAGAGGATGTCGAGAGGCAATGCCTTGGACTTGAAGATTGTGGCTACTTTTGTGTGAGGTGTGCGGCGAGCATTTCAAGGGCTGAAGAGGCGTCAGGGCTGATAGAGGCACTCAGCCCTGGGCTTGAAAAGCGTTTATGCACCTTTTCTTTTTTTGCATAAAATCTGGCAGATCCCTCGAAGCTTGGCACTCGAAAAACGGTTTTCTTTCGACCCAAGGGTTAAATGTCTCTCATATGATTGGTTTTTCCTAATTTTTTTTTTTTTGACGCTCAGCATGACTCAGCTTTACTTGACAGCGTCTGGAAAAAGCTTTTCATCAAAGCAATAAGACTGGGCGCACGTTGATGCTCAGCAATAGACCGACCAGAGGGTTTTATATTACCGACAAAACAAAACCTACAATTTTTGCCGCTAACATTAGATGTAAAGCTGAATGGGGCTTATTCTAGGTCATCTATGGATTGCAAGAACGGAGTTCGTATGCCCCTCAAAATGTATTCCAGAGCCCGTTTTTGGCTGGCGCTATGCCAGTGGGGCAGGGAGCGGTTGATTCTGAGCAGTAGAAAGTTTTATGGCTGTCTCAGATCTACCGATAATCTTGCAAGGTGCACCGTGGGAGGTGCGGAATAGCAACATTAATTTATGATGGCGAGGTCCAAGGTCTACCCAGAAACATTGACAATTGGACATATCAGAATCCTTCCGAGGCGTGTCCATAAAAATCGGAGAATTGATGGTCCAGATCTGTTACGATGTCAAGGTGACTGCAAGAACTGGAAACTAGTGAGGCTGGCTGATGAGAACAACGAAGAGGGGATTCAACCATGATGTCCCACGACAATGACGTGATAATGCTCGTCTCAGGCAAGAAGCATTTGATATCAGGGGAGTCTTGAAATTGTATGGGCGCTCAGATACTCACGGATCTTTTGCCATATTTTGTGGATCTTTGTCATCGAATACCGGTACCTCTTTCCTAGGACGGGTAGGCGGGAAGCTAAAACAAGAGCCTCAGACAGCCCACTAACCATAGGGGTTTTCTGCGCTCATAAAAAAACGCTTCCAACCCTTTCAATCCCATAGAACATAGATGAAATTTCAAGGCAACCAGTGCCGGTTCCTAGTGTCTGTGTTATTTATTATTCAATTATCAAAAATAATCCCCGCATTGCCATGGAACGCCGAGATGATCCGGAAGGATTTCAATTTTCAAACAAACTTTCTCAAAATCAATACCGTAGACACACCCACAGGTCGATTATTACCAGACTTTCTCAAACTTCTCAAGGAATATATTGCTAGAACTGGACTATTTGTAAATTATAATCGCAAACATGTTCTTATTAGCTTACGACTAGTAGGGAGCTCCAATGTATATATCACACATTGCTACACTGATCATGAGCTTTGGTATAAACAACGGGTTAGATAGGACAACATCTATAATATGGGGGGCCCCATGGGACATGAGGTACTGATTGGAGTGTACAACTAGCGGGTGGAAGATCTTGGCACCCCCTCATAAATTGTCGTGAAATTGATCATGATCGCAACAACAAGTAAGGCCATAACCTACCATGCCACCGTCACGTCCTCCTAAAAAGTACCTAAGTCCAGACGAGAGGTTCCGTATTATTAGTTTACGGATACAACAGAAGTCCTGGGAAGAGATTGTCCATGAAACAGGGGAAAAAAAAAGCACTATTCGAAACATCGTTACCCACTTCCTCAAGCATGGTACCTACCATGACCTCCCCAAACCCGGCTGGAGGAGAAAATTGGATGACCGTGGCCTGAGGCGACTAGAACGTGCTGTTCTAAAAAACCCTGCAGCCACGATCCAGGATCTTGCACGAGAGGCGACATTGGACTCTGGAGAAAATGCAGTAAAGAGGGCACTAAGGGAGTTAAAGTTTGGGGTTTTCCGGGTAAAGAGGAAGTTTTGGTTGAGCAAGGAGGCTATGATGAAGAGGAGGAGATGGTGTTTAAAAAAGAGGAAGTGGACGGAAGAAGATTGGAGGAAGATCATCTGGTGTGATGAGGTTCGAATCGAAGTTGGTTTAAGGTCAGGACCGTTGCGTGTACGCCGCCGTCGTGGAACTTCTCTTTGGCCCCGATATATCCAGCCAACATTTCACTCCGGACGATTTGGTATAAGCTTTTGGGCTGCTTATTCCTATGGAAGTTGTACCCCGCTCATATTCCTTCGTCGCCGAAGGCCTAAGGAGTATGAAAGAGAGAGAGATCGAGGTGGACTAAATGCTACTCAATATAGGAATGAGGTTCTAATACCCTATCTTATTCCATATTGGGAGAGGCTTCAGGGAGGACCTCGAGGGCTGCACTTTATGCAGGATGGTGCTGGACCGCATCGAGCAAAGAAAATCGCCCACTTTCTTGCTCAAAGTAGGATACAGATATTATCCTGGCCCGCCTCGTCGCCTGATCTCAATCCCATTGAGAATGCCTGGCGTATGCTCAAGCAAAGACTACGGAAGCGATTCAGGCAACGATACTCTCGACCCCAAACCGAAGAGGAGCTCAGGCAAGCAGCACAGGACGAGTGGGATCTAATTCCACAGAGGATACTTGATCGCTGGGTTGACTCGATACCGGAGAGAATTAGGGAGGTTTTGCATGCAAATGGAGGACATACAAAGTGGTGATGGAATCACTACCTTTTCTTCTTTCATTTTACATATCTCTTGAAATTTTATTTTCTCTCCGTTTTTGTGTTCACGATATTTCATTCGTATTGTGTTGTCTTCACAGTGGGGGGGTGCCAAGACTTTCCACCCGGTAGTTTGTACGAGGCTGGTGCCAAAAATGATGAGCAGCAACGTGCAAATTTTTCACCATCGCAACCACCTACCAATACTTTAAAAAATGAATACCCCACCACGGCAGCTTCCAATGGGTGAATGGACGACACCGACACGAACTAGAGTAATTACCCTATTAGAGACAGGATTATCGCAGTCAGAAGTGGCCCATGAAACCAACGTTCCACGTGCGACAGTTTCACGATGGAGTCGTACACCAAGGTTTAGACGGACAAGATTACGACCTGGGCGCCCACGCCGCTTGGACAAACACAATATTCGTCGGTTGATTGGTCGGCTTCGAAGCGGATGGGAAGGGAGAAAGTTGTGCTGGAGACGGCTTGGTCAGGAAGTTGGGCTATCTGTATTAGGATGGACAATTCAGAGGGCCCCTTCGCGCTATGGTTATTCATGCTGTAAAGCCTGCAAAAAGCCTTTTATCAATCGACAGAATCAGCGTGAACGGATGAGGTACGGCTGCGAGCACTGGCAAAAACCAGTTGACTTTTGGAGAGAACTCATGTACTCAGATGAGTGTTTCTTCGATACATCAAAACGAGGATCCACTTGGGTCACCCGTTTACCGCACGAACGCTACCACGATCATTGTCTACAACATACCTTTCATAGTGGAAGGAGCTCTGTTCATGTTTGGGGAGCTATCAGTCATGACTGGAAGTCACCTCTTGTTTTTCTTGTTGGTAGTGGGAAAAAAGGGCTGGTTATGAAGGACTATCAACAACAGGTCTTAGAACCTATCGTCTCCCCCGCTTTCTACAGTTTGTTAGGTTATTCAGTATCCCCCGCCTCCCAATACATCGAAGACGGAGCACCAGTACATGGGACCCGCCGTGCCTTAGTTGGGGTCAAGGCGAAGTTAGACATACCATTACATCCTTGACCGGCTGCCTCCCCAGACCTCAACCCCATTGAAAACGTCTGGCGCTTGATGAAGCAACGCATCAAGGCACGCGATAGCTTTCCGGGAACCATTCAGGAAATGCGCGAGGCTGTAGAAGAGGAGTGGGAGAATCTGGAACTGGAAGATTGGAACAGGTATATTGAGAGTATGCCCGATCGGCTCAGACAGGTCAAACAACGAAGAGGCATGCAAACACAATTTTGATTATATTTTCTTTAAAGTCAATTTTCATTGTAATATTTAGTTTACTTTCATCCTATTAGTTTTCTTTGTAGTTGAGATATTGCCTGCAGAGTATTCTGTATCCGAATTCTAAGTGTTGTTTTTGTTGCAACTGCTCATCATTTTTGGCACCAGCCTCGTACTAAAAAACTCTCGAAATCTACTGTCTCCACTAGCATTATAATCTCCAGGTCTAGCTAGACGCAAAGGCTCCCACTGTAGGTAAGATTAGCATCTTCCTAGCAGGTATAAGATCAACCCACTAGATTCGCTGGATCTCATTACTGCGAGAGCTTGAATAAATTGACCATGTATCAGGTGTCTAAATCTTCCTCCTCCGAAAAAAGGGGCGAGAAACACTAAAAAACCTTCTCTCCTAGACAAAAAAGAAAAAAACCACCAGACCTTACTAAGAAAGGCAACTCCAACGTCCCAGCACAAGGTCTGATCGTTCGAATTCTCGCGGCAGCTCATTTTCACGATTCCGTTACCCTGTTAAACTCAGGCTGGTTTCCGCCGATAATCTGACGGTGTATTTCAAGAGCTTTTATGGCGCAACAGAAATCCCGGGAGCCAACAAATTCTCAAGAGTGGATGGGAGTTCTCCTGCCTGGGCCTGGATATGTGTCCAGTGCTAAATCGGGGGGGGGATGAGATTCTGTTGAAAATAAAATCGGGTGCGCTCAGGTAACGCATGCGGGGATGCAAACTTCAAGCAGTAGATGAGACCATGTCTGGTATCGAGATGCCATACGGGCACTATGAACAGCATGGGCATGCTTAAAGTGAATGTTTGCTTTTCATAGATTATGTCTGCCCTATGAGACCCTTGTCGATCCAATTTTTCAAGCACTGAAATAGAGAATGGGGTACGAAAAATATGCGTGATGGCAAAGCATCGCCAGAGTCGGGAGACACTTGCAATACAGTGTTCTTAAAGCCAGGTTAAGGCCAGTTCAGTAGATAATAGCCTTCCATGCTCCAAACAACCTGGAGGCATTAAAACCAAGAATTTCCCAAACTCAAGCCAATGGAACACAGATAAGGGACATGCGCTCTCTATCGCAAAGTCCCACGGGGCCTAAAATATGGCGAAGCATTGGTACTTCTACAAGCAAATACTCGCAACTGAACGATGTTTGCGCGTACGGCCAAAATCCAGCTTGTCTGCCTAGATCTTAGTTTCGTGCAATTACCGTGGCGTTTACAAACGTCCTTCAACTACGGGTGCCATACAGCTGCCTAGTGGATATCCTTGACCGCAGAGTTCCGCTTTGGGCCGGAGAATAACTGCTCGGAATTCCATCTTCAACTCGCGGAAAGGAGCGGTTGGATAGCGGATAAGTTAGGTTGCCTTTTTCAACTCAACGCTGACCACGATCGCCTCGCATACAGATACTGGTATTGCGCCATTCTTAAGGTCGGGGAGGGGTAACAGGTAGTACCGGCAATGTCGTGACGTTTGCACAGCCTGATCCAGGTAGAAGTTATTCATAGTGTTGCTAGAGGTTGTCGCTTGCGTTCCAGGGCTCACGAAACCGCCAACAAATGTCGGGTTTCTTAAACTCGGTCCTCTCGAGAGGTTGTATAATGCCCAATTCCCGAGTATCTTGAAATCACCCTCATTGAGGTATACTTAGGGAGCATGCCTAAACAATCATACCCTCATGAAGACATAATGATTGGAGCTTGTATTTAGGACGCTCAATCCCAGGTCCGATTTCACAGCTTTTACACCTTGACTAGGCGGGATCAAAGAATCAGATCGCCAAGCTTTGCCATTAACTTATGTTAACAAGGCCCAGGTCTCTCTGCTCAAACCTCTAGAATAAAAGTGGGGGGGACACAACGAGGGGTGGGACATGTGCAACATTATGGTGCACTTTGGAAGAGCTCCAGGGAGATGAACAGTACCTACTTCCGGCGGGGGGGAGGGGTTTATGATTGTGTATTAAATCATATTGAAGGTTGATACATATCAGAGCGAGATCCTGCTCCATTGTGTGCAGTATCTCCGGACATCTATGCCAAGAAAGATTCGGTATACTCTTCTGAGGTCCTGCTGAAGGATTTTACATATCGCAGGGTCGCAGTTAGAGAACTGGGCAGAGTACGGCAAGGATAGGGCTACCCCTTGGGCGATATGAGACATGATCTAAGCCATATTTAGATGGGTTGAGTTTCACGATTCGCTGAAAGTTTAAAGCTCCCAAGGTGCTAAGTTAGCTAAGCACCGAAAAGGCTATTTCTAACAACAGCTAGTCTATTTAGTAACTGATTTTGATCTGGCTCGCCCAGCAACGAATTTTACTGTCTCCCATGGAGCAAGGAATATCCTAGCACGGGTGCGATAGCCCAAACCCATGAAGCAATCAAGACGACAAAAACCAAAAGCGTTCGCTTAACTGGGAAGGTTTGATATTTACTTTGGTGGGGCTACCTCTAATGTTCCATTACCCTATCTCTACACCGAGTTCTGAGCCTTTGGTTTGCAGGATAAAATTTGTTCTAGTATCATAGTTCTACAGCTAACTTACCGGTATCACTCATCCTAGCCGTATGCTTGCTGTCCCTCTAGCGAGAGTATGATAGAATCTCGCTTCCAAGCCCCAGAAGGGCCTATCCTATAAACCTTAAGCACTGTATCAAACATATCCTTAGCATCACGATAGCAGATTTCCTCTTAAACCCCGCTTTCACTACCGGATCCCCAGCTTGTCTTTGGGCACGCATATTATTTCACCTTTATCGTAATTTGCGAGAATTGGGGTATTCTTTCCCCATAACAAATTCAATGGAGAAAAGTAATCAGGCTTAGCTCTCTTATCAAGAGGGCAAACAAGATTACAAAGCTTGCCATAAAAATCACTAGGCAGACCGCGACTAGACTGACGTAAAACCCGCGACCCCACAACTGAGGAAGGGAAAAGAAAAAAAAAAAGGAAAAACCCTTCCCTCCCTGCCACTACCACCCCTCCTTTCTTTTTTTACCCCACCATATCTCGTCTCTACTTTTTCCCTCATATCCGACGTCTAAACCCCCTCTCTCTGACTCCCCTTTCTCCCCACTCAGACATATTCGTGAGAACGAAGTCGAAACGAAGGCCAATTTTACCCCACATACTAATTCGTTCATCATGACTTACGGCGAACTTGACCAATTGGCTATCAATACCATCCGTATTTTAGCGGTGTGTGAAAAACCCTTTTGGCTTAGCAGTTGTTTTCTCTTTTCTTTCCCATGTCTGGATGAATAAAGCTGAGCTCCTTGTTTCCAGGTCGATGCCACTTCCGCAGCAAACTCCGGTCATCCCGGTGCGCCAATGGGAATGGCACCGTTTTCTCATGTCCTTTTTAACAAGTAGGACTATCAACATGCTAATAATAATACTACTTTAGAGCTGGGTTACTGATATTCTGGATTTCTAAAGGTTTATGAAGTTTAACCCTAAGAACCCCTCGTGGGCCAATAGGGATCGATTTGTTCTATCGTAAGTCTGCCTGGGCCTTTCGCTCGTACGTCACGAGTTTGAAATGGTGGCATGGACAATCACTAAACTAACCTTTGTAGTAATGGTCACGGCTGCATGCTACAATATGCTTTGTTGCATCTTTTTGGCTACGATCTCACCATTGATGACTTGAAGACTTTCCGTGTAAGTAAATACTCCATTACCTACTAAGCTAAGTTTGCACCGGGATATGAGAACAAGAAGAAGACCCCTCTATGTGGGCAATCTTCTTATTTAGCCTGTTTGAGTGCACTATTGCTTAATTCTACGACGTCTAATATATGATAACAACCGTGCTATAGAAACTCGGTTCCAAGACACCTGGTCATCCCGAGTCAACTGATACCCCTGGCGTTGAGGTTACCACTGGCCCTCTTGGTCAAGGTTTCTCTAACGCTGTCGGTCTTGCTATTGCTCAAGCCCACACCGCTGCCGTCTTCAATAAACCCGGATATGACCTCGTTGACAATTACACGTATCTGTACTTTGGTGATGGATGTGCTATGGAGGGTATTTCTTCCGAGGCAGCTTCGACCGCTGGTCATTTGCGATTGGGAAATCTTATTGCTATCTATGATGACAACCATATCTCGATTGTAAGAAATTTTAGCGGCCGATTGTGGGATGGACTTGCTAATTGTTTATAGGATGGTGACACCAATTGTGCCTTCACTGAGGACGTCCTAAAGAGATTCGAGGCTTACGGATGGCACACACTTCATGTCAAAGACGGGGACCACGATCTCGAGGGAATTGAGAAGGCCATTGCCGAGGCCAAGACTGTCACCGATAAGCCATCGGTTATCAAGCTTACTACTACCATTGGCTTCGGCTCTAAGCTCGAGGGTACCGGAGGTGTTCACGGAAACCCTCTAAAGGCTGATGATGCTAAGAACGTTAAGGTTAAGTTCGGATTTGACCCTGAAAAGAGCTTCGATGTTCCTTCCAGGGTTTATGAAGCTTATGGAGAAACTGCTTCCAAGGGAGCAGCTGCTGAGCAAGAATGGAAACAATTGTTCGCCAAGTACAAAGGCGAATACCCTAAAGAAGCAGAGGATTTTTCAAGAAGACTTGATGGAAGACTCCCCGAAGGCTGGGAGAAGCATTTGCCAACGTAGGGCCCATTGCTTTTGTTCCAGGCCCAATGTGATGGTGCTAACAAGGGGTTTATCAGATATAAATCTACTGACGCTGCCGTTGCCTCTCGGAAACTTTCTGAGACTGTTCTCACCAAATTATACCCCATTATTCCGGAGCTTATTGGTGGCTCTGCCGATTTAACTGGGTCCAATCTCACTAGGGCAAAGGAAGCAATCGATTTCCAGCCTCCCTCAACTAAGCTTGGAGACTATGCCGGCCGCTACATTAGATACGGTGTGCGTGAACATGCCATGGCTGGTATTATGAACGGCCTTGCTGCATATGGCACTATCATCCCTTACGGCGGAACGTTCTTGAACTTTGTGTCTTATGCTGCCGGCTCTGTGAGACTAAGTGCTTTAAGCCATGTCCGATGTATCCACGTTGCAACGCATGATTCGTACGTATAACCCTGAGTACTCTACTTTTAGCTCTGCACAGTAAATTGAATGGACATAGCATCGGTCTTGGTGAAGATGGACCTACCCATCAGCCTATTGAGACATTGGCTCATTTCCGTGCCCTACCTAACTGTATGGTCTGGCGGTATGTTTTCACGATTCTTCATAATCTCTCTCCCGTAGTAGAAGCTAACGACCCCCAAGTCCAGCAGATGGTAATGAAGTTTCTGCTGCCTACTATGTGGCTCTTACCTCGAAACAAACCCCAAGCATTATCGCTCTCAGCAGACAAAATCTTCCACAACTTGAGAATTCCACTATCGAGCGAGCCATCAAGGGTGGGTATGTTGCTGTTGAGGCAGAGAATGCCGACATTACTCTTATCTCGACTGGTAGTGAAGTAGGTATCTGTGTTGATGCTGTCAAATACCTTAAGGATAATCACAACCTTGTTGCAAGAGTTGTTTCGCTTCCCTGTTGGGAAGTTTTTGATACTCAGGACAGGGAGTACAGACTTTCTGTCATTCCCGATGGCATCCCAGTTCTGTCAGTCGAGGTTATGAGCACATTGGGTTGGGAGAAGTACTCACATGAGCAATTCGGATTAAACCGATTTGGCGCATCCGGTCCTTATAAGCAGGTATGTGTCCAAAGGCATTTAAGCTGTGCTTCGGGGGCGCGCAATAGCTGACATAGAACAAAGGTCTATGAGAAATTTGAGTTCACTCCTGCTGGAATCTCTAAGCGTGCCGTCGCTACGGTTGGCTTCTGGAAGGAGGTTAAGCCTATCAGAAGCCCTATCAACAAGGCTTTCATTCAGTTGATCTAAATACTCTTCTAGATCCAAAGGGAACTCAGATAGTCCTCGGATAGATGACCGCTTTATATTACTTTTATTTGGGATTTCATGTTGGGTCCGCCGTAAGGAACTGTGCTACAATTGGCTTTAGCAACCTATTACCTAAAGTGGCTTGCGTGCTATCCTAAGGCAGAAGTTAAAATCGATATCCGCCCTTGTGATAATGAGCAGCATATGTTCGACCATTTATAAAGGATTCGGACGCTTGGCGCCAAGATAAGTACACATAATTCCAGGTGCCCGAATACCTTTCAGATGGCCAAGTGCTATTTGATCGTACGTGTGTGGGCTAGGATTTGGTCACCCGTACCTCCATAGCAGTTATCCATCGTAGAATCCTCTGTGTTGTGACCACGCCAGAGCGCCCAGAGATTCTTAGAAGCCGCCACCTCGGTGCTAGGCGTTCGTGCATGCACCTGATGACTAAACCAACTCAGAACTCCTATTCCGCGTGTACGGCCCTCTTACGGATGGCGCAGCAACACCAATACCGTGCTATTTTTAGTGCTTGTTCCCACCTGACTTTCCTCATCCAACCCATCTCCCAAAAGCCAACACTTCATGGATGCTCAATCCCCATAAAAGCGCTTGACCCATGCCCCATCAAAACTTACCGTAAAAAAGTGGCACCTTAATCAGCCGTAGATATTGCACTAACCATTCCTCAATCCTATTCCAACACCCAAAAGCTCGTTTAGGCCTTAGGACCAACTTTTGAGGTTCGTGTCCGTATTGGTGTGTCTTTTGGGGGCTTTTGGCGGGGGAGGGCAACGACAAATGGTCATGCGGGATCTATACAAGTTGGGGCATTGTTTATACGCTGGGGTAGGTAAGTGCAATACCTTGCGAGTGAGGGGTTGTGATGAATTGTTTGGCGGTACTCGAGCAGTAGGCGAGATGGTACCCTGCCGTAGTGACACGTGAGCTTATCGCTGATAAAACAAGTGCCGGTGAGGAATTGAGGAAGGGTGACGATGACGGATACAAGCAACAAGTGAGAAGTGCCGGTACCGTATTATACTCAGGTACAAGGATTAGAAAAAGCTATGACCAATTACCGGTATCTATGCGTATCTGAGCGCCTATAACGCTCCAACGTTCCGGTACCTCTTACCTTGTTGCTTCTCTAACTTATAACTATGGAATGAGCAACGCAAGGATATAACGGTATTCTTCTATCATACTTCCCTTTCCCCTCCCCCCCCCTGGCCTGTACTGTACTCGAGTAAAACGGTTTGATAACGTGGAAGCCACAAAAAAAACAAAAACAAAAACAAAAAGCAAGGGGGAGTTTTCTTTTTTACTTGTTAGTTAGTTAGTTAGTTATATGATAGGTGAGATTCTATATTATACTGTACGAGTATACAAGTAAGTACAGTATAAAAAAGTAAGGCAAGGCAAGGCAAGGCAAAAAAAAACTGCTAATGACACATTTCCAACTAATTTGAACGTAAAAAACCTCCTTTCTACTCCGGATCCATCCCATCCAATCCATCCAATCCATCCATACATCCACACATCCATTCCTGACCGATACCAACACCGACGGTTATAACCATAAAGGAAAAAAAAAAAAAAAAGGAAAAAACGTAAAGTACAGGTATTCCAAAAGAAAAAAAGAAAAATAATAATAAGAGAAATAAAGACTTGTACGAACAAAGTAAATACTCGAAAGGAAAGAAAGCAAGAAGAAAGTGGGAGAAAAAAAGTGAGTACAAAGAAAAAGGAAAGGGTTATGAACTGGTATGATATTTGTGCGGCCAAAGAAATAAATAAATAAAAGAAATAAAAAGAGATAAAAATAGAATAACTAACCAAGACATAAAATAAGAGGAAAATTCATCAATCAATTCAAACAACATATCTCCGACTATCCACCATCCAATTCGCCATACCAGCCGAAAAACCAACAACCAACTCAAGATACTTTCTCAAATTCTCTGTGCTAGAATCAGTAGTAGCCCCCCCCATAGTAGAGCAAGCGGTTCCGGGTCTCCTAGTGGATAGTAGAGAATCCCTGTTATCCCCTGCCCCTGCTCCGCCAGCTGTCTCCCCGGTCCTCAGCGAAGAAGTAGCACTCCAACTACTATCATTACTCAAGGTGGAAAAGTGGGAGTGAGTTCCGTAAACTTTTAGCCCACCACCACTACCACCGTTACCACCATTACCGCCACTACCACCAACAAAACTACTACTACTACCGGTACCACTAGACAAGGGTGGCATCTGTACCGTAAGTACTGGATTATTATTCCCTCCTCCTCCTCCTCCTCCTCCTCCTCCTAACCCCACCAGCCCCAACCCACTAGCAACACTACCAGTGAAATCCTCATGATGGTTTCCGTAAGGGAGTGGTGTCAGCGGTGGTAATGGAGTCATGGGCGGTAACTCAAAGGTCTCGGCCCAGACACAATCTCCGTACTTTGCTAGGTGCCCGACTAGTTCGTTGTGCATCGCTATCACCTGGGATAGGGCTTTTATCGGCTTTTTCCCACCCTTTATTAGGATTTGGATTGTGTTTAGGGGGGTTTCGGTCTTGTGGTCTTTTTCCCAGCCTGTTTTTTTTTTTTTTTGTTAGAGTGATATTTTGTGATGTAAAGGTAGAAGGGAAAAAGAAAAAAGAAAAAAAAATACCTATTATGTCATTTTGTAAACCCATGATTAATTGCAGTAAGCATTCCAGTTTCGCTAGGTTGTTTCTGTTGGATTTTTTCGAGGTGCGGAGGTCTTGGTAGTTTTCTGCTAGGGGGTTGCCTAATGGGGAGAGCGTGGGGTCTAGGCCTAAACTTGCACGAGCTATAATCATGAAGGGGCGGACTTTTTTTTTAATTGGTTATGTTAGTTAAGGTTGGTTGGGTTGGTTGGTTTAATGGTTATTATTATATTATCATACCTGAGATTGTGATAATCCTCACACGCATCCATTCTGCGAGATCGATCTTGCTTGCGCTGTTATGTCCAAGGAGGGGACGTTCGGCGCGGAATCCCATGATCACTTCGCGCACTGCTTCGCGGAATATGGGACGCCAGAGTTTGTCGGCGCTTGTGTGATGGTCGGAGCCGTTGCTGCTGCCGTTGCTGGGAGGGATTTTGTTGAGGGCTGTTTCGTCAATTACTGTTCTTAGGGCTATGGAGACTTTTACTATGTCGCTGCTGGTGGTGGTGGTAGTGGTGGAAGATGGTGAGGGTGGGGTTGTCTCCTGAGGATCCTCGGAGAAGGCTCTTAGGAGGTCGGATTCGGCTTTTTCCCAGGCTTCGCCAGTGAGAGTTTCTGTCAAGTCTAGGATTGAAAAAGAAAGAGTTAGTAATTAAAGTGGGGAAGAGTAATGAGAGAAGAAGAGGGGTGGTGGGGTGATACCATCTATGATGCATAACCACATCCAGAAGCAGCTTCCAATGTAGCGGGCGTTGGCAGATATTTCTCCGTAGGGTAGTAGTTTGGGGACGAGCCCGAGGGGGCTAGCTTTCTCGGAGATGTCTCTGCAGCTCTCAGGTAGCATGGAGACGAATCTCTCGAAGCTCCCTCCGTCACCTTGCTCTTCGGCGTCGCCGGCTAGCACATGTTCGAGACCCTTAGATGTCATGGTCTCGGGGATGGAGGGGAGCATCAATTCGAACTGCTTATTTCTCAAAGCCCTTACAAAGAAAGTGAGAGATTGTCTTTTGAAGACAGTGCAGCCCAGGTCCTCGGCGCGGGTGGCCCGTCCGGTGGACATCCCCTCGCCGGGCAGATTGATGAGAGAATAGCAAACCTCCTGCAGACCTTCCTCCCCCTCAGGGCTGCTGCTGCTCTTCGTCCCCTGAAACCTGGCCTTGAAGCCAGACTTTATCCCAGAGAATGTGTCCGAGAAGAACTTCTTCTGCTTCTGCATTACCTTGTTTAACGAGAGCATTGTGGCACAATATTCAATCTTCTCCGGTTTGGTATTATCAGTGTGATATCTCGTGATGGTAGTAGGAGTGCTTTCAGAAGCTCTATTCACCAATGTCCTTAATGAGTTGATAGAAGGGGACGAAGGCAAGGTCGACGATATTATACTACTTCCTCCCACACCCCCATATCCTCTTCCCTCTCCCATCCTCGGAATCGTAATTCTCAGGCCCGGGGCGTGAGCCCGACTAATTGCCGGCGTGTTGGATTGTTTCAACAGGCTGAAGTGCTCTGAGAATTCATAGTCCATGAGTGTGCCAAACTCCCCACCAACCCCCATAATACCACCCCTCCCCCAGTTGTTGGCTCCCTGGTACCCATCGCTAACAACATGGTCACTGGACCGGGAGGTGTAAGCCGAGGTAGATGAGGAAGACGAGGAAGAAGGTTTTCGCCAGTGACCCTCCATGTTGTTGTCGTTGTTGCCCACGGAACCCAGCACTATACCCCCGCCGCAGGAGTCAGCGGCTGCAGGGAATGGGCGAGTAACGGTGTGGTTGTAATTGTTAGGGCGAGGATGATGCGATGATAATAGGCACGCATCGGGTACCATCATACTGATAGGTGCACACACCACCACCACTATCCCCCAAAAAATAAGGAATAAGAAAAAAATAAAAATTAAGGTTGTTGGAAAAGGCGTTTCTATATAGTGCGACTCTGTTAAAAAAATAAAAAATAAAAAAAGGTAAAAAGGGTTATATGCAGCGGGAGATCCGGTAGAACATACACTTATGCAAGAACGCTTCAGGAAAAAAGCTGTAGTATCAACCCTTTTTCAAACACAGGCACCTATGACGATGATTTCCAAAACGGCTTTTTTTCTCTGGTCCCGAAAAAAAGCTGCGATCTTCCCCCCTCCTCCCCCACCCTGTTCGAAATATATATATTTTATTTTTTTATTTCTTCCCGCTTTTCCCTTTCACTTTTCCCTTCCCCCTTCCCAACTACCACAAAACGGAACTCCGAGCGGGGGAGTGACTGGACGAGATATACGGCACGGAGCAAAATATGGAAAAAGAGTGGAACACTGAAAAGATTGTCGTTGCTGACCCCACCTGACCTCCGGAATGCTGTTCGAGAAGGGGAGAGAGGAGTCTATCCCAATAAGAAGCAGGTCACCAATAGACGTCGAATCCGAGCCGAGGAGCTCGTCGTTGAATCACAGGTTGACATGAAGTATTCACTCCCGAGGGAGACAATGGTGAAAAGAGTGAGGATGAAATCGGGAGAAAACGAAGGTCACTTTTCCCTCTCGCGCCTTCGGGAAATATAAAAACACTTTACGCAGGCGACCCCCTTTCCCTTTTCTTTTTTTTTATAAATAAAAAAAAAAAAAAAAAAAAAAAGAGAGAAAGAGAGAGAGACCCTCTCACCAAGGCAAGGCTGCGCTGTCCCAGATTATATATGACGATGCAGCGATCCGCAGCTCCGGTTTGGAATTGTACAGCACCGTGCCGCACTGTATCCGGAGGGAAGGGTAGAAAATAAAATAAAAAAGATTCTGGATATCGCAGCGTCCCGAGTTACAGGGAAGGGCGGAATTAATGGGAAACGTGGGAGCTGGGAGGTGGACGTGGAGGTGGGAGGTGGGAGGTGGGAGCGCAACTGACGGGCCTGGTTTCAAGACCTCATATGGTCTGCTCCCCATGAACGGTTCCGGAGAATTGGTGAAATGCGTGGAATTACGTGCTGTCAAGATCGAAAGGGGGGTTGGATTAAGACAAATGAGTGGGAAATAATTGTCCCCCCCCGAAAAAAAAAAAAAAACAGAGTTGTCCGGCCAGAAGGGGGAGAGGAGGGGAGGAGTTGAGTGGAGTCGAGTTGGGTCGAGGAGAGTCCCTTTTCATTCCCTGGAACTTGAAGAATCCAATGACATTGGTATTAGCTAGGAGTAATACACCAAGATGGTAGCCCCTCCCCTTCTCTTGAACTAAACCCAATTAAAGTAAGTAATTGAAACACAAAAACAAAAACATCTTCATAATAATAACCAACAAGGAGAAGCCTACGGCGACATAGTTACGGAACTCCGGCACGTTCAGTAACTTGGCATACAGTAGAAGAACTTGTTCCTCTACAAACCGACCTCTTCCGTCGTCCAGAAGAGTGAGAGTTAGCTCACTTCCGTATTTAGGCTCCTCCAAGGGTAAAAAATAGTCGTAGATCATTGCATCTGTTATACCTTTCAAATCGAGCGCCCTGAGTCGATGATGGCATGAAAGGCCCATATCGGATTGGGGTGTTCTTGGAACGAACACGACTGGTTGGTAGCTCGGGAATAAGATTGACATTACTCATACCCAAGACAGCTTCCAATTCAACCCAACAATGACACCAAACACCAGAGATTCCCCCCCTCATACAGTAATAGACCATCCCCAAAGGATAAAAAAGAAAAGAATGGGAAAAACAAGTGGAGCTGACGCTTCCTGATACTTGCGCTCGTACTTGTACCTCTAGAAAAAGAAAAGGAAAAAAGAAAAGGGAAAGATCCCCCACTCCAAGTGATTGGATATGAGGCATGTCGTTGGTGGTTGAAAACGATACTTGAGTAGTTCTCCTAAATTCCCACCAATACGGTCGCGCTGGGATTTATTAATTGTTACACGAAGCTTACCAAAAAAACAAAAAGGATAATTAGCAACATAACCGATCTTCATTTCGCTAAACTTTCTTTTTCATCTTCCGTCCAGACAATAGTAGGAGCACAGTACTCGAGTGCAGTAAATTCATCCATCCATCCATCAATCGGCTATCATTATTTGACACTCTGCGACCAGGATAATAAATGATATGCAACCCACTCCACCCAAGCACTATTCTCCAAGTTGCACTTGCCGGCTGTCCCCTTCATCTTGCGCACCACACAACCTCTCTCCCTCCATTCGTGACAAAAAACCCACGAGTTGGAAAGACTAGGATCAGAGCATAGGAGAGGCACGAGAAGGGGAACAAAACAAAAAAGACGGTTACAACAGGACCTCTCGGTACAATACCGGATCGAACAAAAAGGTAAGGGGGGGAAATCTAGCGTCCCGGGATTCCCCCGGGCAGATTCAAGCCCTCCCGAAAGATTTGCGGTAAGTAAGCAAGCAAGGTAAGATACTGTACCGGGGGAAACTAAGCGCGATGAACAGCCACCCGGTAGCGAACGAATTGTTTTTTTTATGTGGGAAAAACTTGGGAAGGGGCGGGGAGGGGGCTTTCGGCTCCCTTCCCTCTTCCTCCCTCCCCTTTTTCCTTCCTTCTCTAGTGACTTCCCATTTGGGAGCTGTACTCGTGCTGTGCTGTACACGAGTATGGGGCAGGCACTATCGCACTCATCCGCCAGCGCTCCCCGACCAGCGCCGTATCCAATCAAACCCTTTCTATCTCTCTCTCTCCATGCGCACTAATTGATCGATTGATTGATTCTCCGCATCAATAGGCAAAAAAAATCTTATCACCAGCATAATTCCGTGGTTTTCCTGGGGAGGCATTGTACTAGTGTAGTATCAATCACAACAACCCTGTGCAGGTCCACCACCCTCGGCACCATGCCGGAAGTGAACACCTGCAGTGTCTCAGCCCGCCTAAGACACTGGGAGATGAATCGGAGACGGCCATGGACCTAGCAAGCAGGCGAGACACCCACGAGTGACGTCCTATGAAGAGGGCTATACCACATGGCCTGGCTGATCAAACGACGTATGATACGAGCACGACAGGCGGCACCACAAAAAAAATTCAAAATTACGGTAATGTGGGACGGATAAACTTCCTGAGGGATTCATGTGATAATACTACCTACTCGAGTGACAGCACAGTAAAGCCAGACGCATCTGAAGTCGGTTTACGATATAGAATCCTCACATCTATCGGTGGGGTGAGGTGATGGTGAATTCGGCGTCCTAGTTCCCATCACAAAAAAAAAAAAAGCTACCTTAATCGTGCGCATTAGGAAAGGGCCATCATACTTGTAACTCAATCTACTGTAATGGAGGGAGGGGTGGAGAAAGTCTATCTGTCTTTTTTTGTTTTTGTTTTTTTCTCTCTTTTCCCCTTCTTTTTCCCCAGCATCTATTCGTGAAGTTTTTCTTTTTCCTAGTGGGAAAAAGGAAAAAAAGAGGAGGAGGGAGGGAAAAAGAAAAAGAAAAAAAATAGATCGCCGAACGATTGCTGTGTTTTAGGTGAAAGGTTCCTAACTCCTTCTCGTAGGCCAAGCTACAATAATAGAGGACGGAATTCTCCACTTTACCGGTACCCTATTAGTTGTCATGGCCTACTCCATGCGGTGACAACAGGCGACGAGTGCTACAATGGTTTTGAATTGTGAATAGATATTTATCGTGGAGCACGAGTACCGGCAGCTATTCGACGGTGTGTTGTGAAAGGTGATAACCTTGGTTAGTTAGTTAGTGTGCTGGACACCTAACCTACCGCCGATTACAGAATACTTTTTTTGGAAAGGCACTTGCTTTCAAGAGTCTCTCCGTCTCTCTTTATGAGTTGGTGAACAACCATAATAATCAGGTCTACTAAGTCAAAAGGCATAGTACATCATTTCCCCTAATAGGAAGTTCACCATTATCCATCGCATATATCCGACGAAAACAAGCAGCTTTCTATCACTTTTTTTCTTTTCTTTTTCTTTCTCTCTCTTCGTTTCTTACCTCACTCCTCCGTCTCCACGAGCGTTAAGTGGGTATCCGAAGGACCGTTTAAGTTAAGTTTAAACAAGCCGTCCATCATTCACCATCACTACCATCGCTATCACTACCATCACCATCACGGGACGTGGTCTATGGTAAATAGTGGTCTTTTATTTTATTTTTTTGCTTCTCGGGTACAAACCTTTAGCCCAGCAGCAGCAGCAAAACCAACGCATAGCAACAGCCAAGAGAGGAAGAAAAAAAACTCCCCAAACAATCAGTAGTTATGCAAAACACCGGCACATACATACACATATGGGTTCACTCGATAACTTTATTTGTACACGGTACACACTCCATTCATTTATTCGCTGACCGAGCCCATCACGGCTACCTACTCTCCCCTCCCTCCCTCCCGCCGCTGGCTCGTTTGCTCGCTCCCTGAATCCAGGGTTCCCAAATCGTATCTCGACAGCTGTAATTCGGATAATTGCATTTCCGGTTGATCTCAATCTGCCGCCCCCAAGAACCAATTACAACAGCGCCGGGTTCAGACCCCCCCTCGCGATACAAATCAAAGTTAATACAATATTTTGATTCATCTACCTCGCGATACGCGCATACCGAATGATCCGCAGCAAATCGCAGAAAAAAAGTTTATTATGTACGATACCGGCACCGTACTGTGCTGTACTGTACGATAACCGGGGGGTTCACTTTTTTTTTTCCCTCGTTCCTATCTATTTGTCTGCTATCTGTCTGTCTACCGGTAGTCTCCATGATATGATGCCACACCTTATTTCTCCAATATTAGGGGATCTCACCCACGTCGGCCATATGGTACCCCCCTGTTTCCAGGTACTTCGGGAAACGAGTACCGGCTCCGGAGGCGGCTTGGAGGCTGACTTGGCGGTTCGGAGATGGTAAGCGCGGTACAGTTGTCGAGCAAGATACCAGTATTAGAACGAGAAGGGTGCAATTACTAGTGTTGAAATCTTAAAAAAAGAATCCCTCCAAGCCATGCTCCAGTGCCTCGCACCTCGGGACCCCCAACCCCACTTTCCTCTCCGCAGCATTACTGGTATCGATACAAATAGTAGTATATCTGCGGGTTTCGCCAATCCTGCTGCGAAATTACGTCGTGGACTGAGAGGTCTCACAACGCACCACATCCTAGATCCGAATCAGCGTGGTAAGACTCCCTATATTCAGCTTAGGGTATTCCGGGTGGAAAAACAGATCGTGCCCTAATACATTCCTCTCGGGTGGATGATTTTGCTGTTGTTTGCTGGCTAACTAGCTGGCTGGCTGGCTGGGCATGGGGGCTGAAATCTTACCATTCACCTGATATCATACTTGGTAACGTGACGGGGATGGAGATTTTGAAATTGCAGTTCCCCTGCGCAAATAAATACTGCATTAGGCCAGCTTAGCTCCAGCGGGTAGCTCTATGTAATCGTGAATATATTTTTGATCCTGGGCGAGAAGTGGATCACGGACTCAGCCATATCGCACTGATCATCGAGGCATGATAATAGAGAGAAGGAAGATTACCGAACGAAGCCGGTGCAAGAGTCCATCACTCCACGGTGCAGTAAATTTAGCTAACTTAGTGGTAGTCGAGACCCAGTGCGTACTCGAGTACAGTACCGAGCCCATCTCCTACATTACATCAGAGTCCTCGCCAAGTAAGACTTGTATCACTCGTTTGCAACAAAAAAGGCGAGATTCGACACACGTCCTCACACGGAGATTATCGCGTTCGAGGTGGAGGAGTGAGTGATATGGTACATACGCGTACGTAACAGGCGAGAAGTACGATCCTACTGCAACTGTATGAACAGTACCGATACCGGTACACCACCCGAAACCGAACGATTCGCGAAAATATTAATATAATATTATGGCAAAAAAAAAAAAAGTCCCTACGTAGAGTACCCTATCCGAGCGCCCACTTGAATTCGCCAACCCCCCCCCTCCGGCCTTCGGATAGCGTTTACTTTTTCTTGCCTCCTACTAATAAGAGTATAAGTATCCGGTGAGAGGTATGAGTTACTGGTACCGCACCCGAACAATTGAGTTTGAGGAGAATGGATTGTGATTTGAGCTCTGAATTTGGCATGGGGGGCTCACATGCGCACAGGTAAAACCTATTACTTGTATACAAATTTCTGATCCCTGTGCTCGGGTACTGTACCGGCACTACGAGTACCTGTAGTACTTTATGCTTACCACTGCTAGTAGTGGCACTTGTGCCTGTAGGAGTGCAATACACAAACATGGGGCAGATCCCCAGGACGGGGAAATCCCAGGGCCGAGTTAGTGGGGGGAGCTGCTGTGCTTGCACTACAGTACTGCGCTGGTCTTGAGCCGTAGTGTTATAGGGGCTAAGGCTACTTCACTACTTTAGTACTATCAGTAGTGTATGATGCAGTGGTATTTCTACCAGTTGTGATGGTATTTTGCACTATTCCGCAAGACAATTCAGGTAAAAGCTCATTACTACCTTAAATCTAGTCTACGATAAAGTAGACTTCTTAATGCTCTAGGCAGATTCTACCTGTGGCAAAAAAATGAAAAAAAGATCCTTTCTATCTATCATAATAATATCATTATCATTATCCAAACCTTAATTACACCCTCCGGTAAACCCTAACGAAATACCGCATGTTCTCCAGATCGATTGGGTACTTCAAGCCCTCCGGTAATCTATGCCACCGACTCTCATCTTTGAAAACAATCTCCCATTCTCCACTTAGTGTGTGGTCCAGGAGCATTCCCATTGGGAATATCTTTCCATTGATTTCGACTGTGGAGTATGAGCCCGCGCTCTCCAGGACTAGTAGCAGGCAACCAACGCGTGTCAAGGCAGATAAAGATAGTAGGAAGCGGGTCGTGTCTCCGCGAGATTGGGTGTAGAGTTCGTTTGTTGTGAATAGGAGGGTTATCAGTGACGTGTTTGGTGGGAGAATAGTAGATGGAGGTGAGGGTGTTGAGAGGATGTCGTGGTGGTGGAATGTGACAGAGTAGGTAGAAGGGGATATGAAAGAGGACGCTAAGCCTGCGCGAAGAGTATCGATGATGGATGTCCAGTCTGCGATATCTATCGCTGTAACATGCAATCCCCTTTCACTCTCCGCACCCTCTTCTCCACCCTCCCCACTCTCCTCCCCATTCCTCCCCAGAAACGATCTAACAGCCGCCGCCGCAGCCACAACCTCTGCCCCCGCCCCTCCACCAATACACACAACTTCCCTCCTACTCCTTTCCTCTCTCTCCCCTTCCCGCCCCTTCCGCAAATCAAAAACCCCCGCAACCTCCCCACACATCCCCATAAACGCCTCTGTATAGCAGAGCGCCCGACTAGGACTCCATCGAACAACGTATCCCTCAAGATTCCTCTTCTCTCCAAAAGCCGCGACATAGTCCCGATTAAATAAGTGCTGCTTGACCGTCTGCAGGAGCGGCTGTAGAGCCGGCGTGAAGAGTTCTTTGAACGCGCTTCTGAACACGTCCAGGATTTCCTGGGATTCCTTCCGCCCCGCGGGGGCGGAATTGTCGGCAGTGGCGGCGGGCTTTGATGCGGGTTTGCGGGGCTTTGGCTTCTGCGGGTTTGGTGCGCGGGAGCCACGGCGGCGATCTGATGGGGTGGGGTTTTTGGAGGGCATTGTGCCTTACTTGCTGTACGTTTGCTGCGCCGACAGGTAATGGCAATGCAAGCCGAGGCGATTAATAGTGGGGGGAGTGGGTTTCTGCACAGTACAGTACAGTATGATACTGTTCTGTTCGTTCACCGCTGCGCTTATCTCAGGAGAGGATTTTTGTTTTTCCCCACTAACCGTCCCCGACGCCGGTGGGGGAACCCTAACCCTCGTGACCGGCAAGGATTTTTCTACGTCATGAATAGATACGGCAATTCTTGTGTGGGGGAGAAAAAGAAAAAAAAGGGGGGAGCTTAGGTTAGCCTACCCTTGAGCAGATATTATCCCGACATATCCCCTATCCAGGGACACTAACGAGTAAGACCTTTCACACTTAGTCTAATCCTCACAAAGGGGGAGACACTCACCAGCCATCACTCGAGTGATTCGCCCACTCGCGTCTTGCCTCCACCAACTTTTAGGCACGAGAACACAGTCCCTTGCCAAACCCCGCGATACGTTACTTAGGACTAGAGAATAAGTAATCTGGGTAGCTGGAGGGAAAAAAAAAGCATTTTGCAAAATTCCAGTATGCGCTACATAACCTCGCCCCGCGGCTATGATTTTCTCGGTTTTTTTCTTTTTCAAAATTCTCGTATGTGCATCCGGGTACGGTACCGGTGCATTTTTTTTCTCGTCCCCCCAAGGAACGGGTTAAGTTGCATGGGGTCTTCCGAGATCTCACTGGCGTCATGCCATGTTGATTATCGATTGGGTGACCGGGTAACCGGAATGTTGGCTGTATGGATGGATGGATGGAAATTATCGTCCTTCATCTGATTTATGCGGTGCGGAGTCACGGGGGAGTGAGTGAGTGAGTGGGTTGCTGTTCTTCTGAACGGTGGTACCGGCATCTTTGGTATGATAGTAGGCAATTTGTTAGTCTCGTGCAGTTTTGACGTCTAACCCAATGTTATTTACTGCTTTTTGCACTCCTTCGTTTATCCCCCCTGAAAAGAGAGCATGAGAGCCCCTCACTCGCTTTGAGCTCCCAAAACTGTGCTCATTAAGGCTCTAAGAAGCCCATAACATGGGCCACACTCTCGGGGTGCTGAGCGGCTATGGCCTTAGGGTTTCACGTCTTCAAGTAGCCCCGGGACCTGTGGGAAATCCCATAATCCTTTGCCTTAGTAGCCACTACCACCCCTCCACAGCCTGGTGAGTATCCGTAGACCAACCGCAAGGCTAACATGACCGGGGCAAGACAGTAATTCTGGAGTAAACTGGCAAATTTTGGCAGCCATTAAACACATATCAGATATTCACAAGAAGTCACTCGTTGAATTCTTCACATATAGGTATAGCCAATGTTGTCCTATCCTCGCTTTACCATGAAGACCATCGCGCTTTGCAGATAACAAAGTATTTATCATCCGCCATTTGTTTAATATGCGCTCACTTCACCACGGCGGGCTTATACCCCTATTATCGTCCTCACAATGCCTGTGACGGACTCTTTCTCCCAGCGTGTCTTATTTCGCCATATCGACCATGGCAGAGAAGCTAGTGGGATCTAGGACTTAACTATTCTCCACCCCCCAGCATCCGTTCCGTGGGTAATATCATACTTCCCTCAAGGCTTAATTCTCACACTTTTACCAACTCTCCCACCCTCCCACCTCATGGGCTAGAAAAACCGCATCTTACGGTAGGCCATTGGAGTTTCCTCCCCTAGTAAGGTCTGTTATCTAAGCAGAGAGAGTTAAAAGGCTAACTCTTTTTACAATGGTTCCTACTCTTAGGAACACCCAAGTTGACAATACTATTATCTTACTAGGGGACGGAACAAGGTATCATATGTGGATATAGGAGCTCATGTTGTTTTGTCAACATTACTTCGATTTCATTGGCCTTCTGGGATTGGCTGTGTTCTTGTGTTCGGGAGGGGGGTTGGGGTAGCTGGGGCATCAGTTTTAGACTACCGGAGGATTTGTGTATCACTAGGGTAGACGGCGGAAGGCTGCTGGATACCCAAGTGCGATACTGATAAGTAGCAGTAGGGGAGTGTTAGGAGCGAAGACATTTTGGGGAAACTAGTTTATAGATATTAAGTGATTGGTCCTTAATAATAACTATTCGCCATGGCTTTTTGAAAATGGAAGGTTGGTTTACGAGTGATACATTGTGAAAGAGGCATTGATAGTGAGAGACCGATAGAGGTAGGGTCTAGAGCAAGATTCTACCACCTCGTAGCAGGTCCCCTTTCCACTACAATCTTATTGAGTAAGCCCAAGGTCTTCAGTCTCCCAGCTCCCATAAGGGATAGGATTTCTCAACTTTCCTGCCCTATATAACAGATTATTCAAATCGTATGATAACTCGTGATAAGGGGAACTAAACGCCAGGGTTCCTGCAAATTGCACAGGGGCTAATTGGCTCCTGACATCTTAACCACTGCCCCAGCTAAGTATTTCACGCAATATTGCTACGGGAACGAATACTTATCCTGATAGCAGGTGGATTCGTCTTATTTTTTTTTCGTCCGGGTTTACCGACAGGGTTTATGCTATTAGCCATTAGTTATATTACAGGAGTAGGTACATTCTCAAGAGAACAGAAATTATAGAAATCGATAGCTAATCGACAACATGACCCCTTCGCGCTTAGGCCAGTAATAACAGCTAGAATGTCAACGATGGAGAAAAAAAAACAAACAAGGTAGGTTTAGCTGAGAGTAAGATAGGATGGCGCGTACTTGATAAGCGTATAATATTATTAACGTAAGAAACATAAGAGCGCTTCAATACTCGTGACCTTGGGTTACGGTAACCCCGTTCAGGGTATTGCGCCCGACTCTTAGGTCGGACTTCCCGAATTCCAAGATTTGTGACAAGAGCGAAAAGCTCCCGCGAGTGACTGCCCATGACAAACTCGCTGATTGTCCTCTCAAATCACCTCCTAACGCCGGCGCGACAGCTCTGAATAAATGCCCCTCGGGGCAATTCCAGGGAAGCGCTAGACCAACAGCTCTAACATTACCAACCCTTCCATCTAAACACTGTTGCCTCCGTCAATGAACCCACTCTACCTCTTCCTCCCCCTCCTACTCTCGAATAACAATACGGGTAGAGCCATACGACCATAAAGGCCCTTACTAGAACCCCTCTCCCAATACAGGGCCTCATCTACTAACCTACAAGCATAGCTGAACACAAAGAAGGGCAAGAAAAACAGACCAAGCCATCTATGATATAAACGCCCCAGCCCAGCACGGCAACCACCCTCGTAACCCATACTCATTGTACCCCCAGCGCGACCCTTTATTACATACAAGGCACGTACAAGTGAACGTCTAGAGCGAGGCCACCGCCATGCCTCAATCTGAGAGGGGGGGGGGAAGAGAAAGAAAACGCTAAATTATGCTGCGGATTGAGCTCCTCCGGTCACACTCTCTCACTCAGGCTGCTCCATGGCATCACCCATGACCACAAGATACTTTACGCAGCTCCTCAACGTTCCTTCTCCATCTTCCATTTCCCACGCCCAGCGCTTACACACACCCACACCCACTGGCGCCTGTCCACCCCCACTCACCACAAAAAGTAAAGTAAGCAAAAGCGCGCAAGCGGCGCCGATCCAGATCGCGCCTTATGCTCCCCACCCCTCAGACTACGGGCGGTGCAAGGCTGTACTATATTGCACACAATACTTAAAAAAGGCATTACAAGTGCAACCAGTCCGATCCAGCAGCCGCAGAAGGCATGCCTTGAACATTCGTAATGAAATACAAGGATCGGTGCTGGGGGCTTTGAGTGGTCATCGGGGATCACTCGGCTGATTAGTTGGTTAGTCAGTGCTTCTGGTTGAAGAGAGGTGAGAGGGGGGGGGCAGTCTACCTCACGATTTCGTTGCACGAAGTGGTATGCCTCTTTGAGATTAAACCTCTAGGATACTCGTTCATGCCTAGAAAGAGATCGAGAAAGAGGCAGGATTAAAGCACCAACTAGTAGCGCATCTATATACATTGAAGAATTTGGAAAGAGAAAAGAAAAAAAATTCGTTAATGTTATAGACTCATCTACTGCCCGCTGTACCCATCGATCCACCTGTCCATTAACCACCTATTTACCCACCAAGGACCCAAGGTTCCAAACGCAGAAACAAAGACGTGCTAATAAAACTTTAGACAAAAACGCCAGAGAAAAATTTCCGATGCCATCTCTAACGACCCACTAAGGAAAGGGAGGAGGGGTGAATCAGAAAACCAGAAGGAAACCACAGTCAAGTCGCACTTTTCGTTCTATAGAGGTTAGGCAAAATTCAAGAGACTCATCTGACGCCTAAGCGGGCTACTCTTTCCTGTCTCATCGCTGTCGGAATCGTACACGCCACTATCAGTGTCGATATCCCACTCTTCTACAAGGTTGGGTCCGTCGCTTGACGTGCTATCGCCTTCCCAGGCTTTCTGTTGTGCGGCGCGAGTGTTCCAACGGAGAGTGCGCGAGACCGAGTCGATCCATTCGTTTGGAGCGCTGAGGACTGTTGGGAAGGGGTATTGGGAGGCAGCGATGGTGACGTGGTCACCTTGCTTTAGTTCGACACGCCCTTTGCCATCGAATGCACACCAGGCGGTAGCGCGGGAGGATTTGGGGACGGATATGCGGAGGAGCATAGAGTCGTTGAGGAGCATGGGGCGGAATGACAAGGTGTGGGGACAGATAGGGGTCAATAGGATGGCAGGAATGTCTGGATGGACGAGAGAACCGCCCGCAGAGAGGGAGTATGCCGTTGAGCCTGAATATGTTAGCCTTGGTTGACAAGTAATATAGGATCAAACATACCAGTAGGAGTAGAGAAGATACAACCGTCAGCCTGAACGACGGTCAAAAGATCGTCATCTCCATACAGCTCCAAGTTAGAAACATACGGGGATGGGCCACGATCGATGACGAGTTCGTTAAGAACCTCAAATTGGTCACCCTCCGACATTTGACCGTTTCCCTCATCTCTATAGACAGTGCAAGTAAATCGCATCCTCATGTTGACCCTCATCCCCTCAGTCAAGACCTTATTCAGATGTTCTTTGTAAGACTCAAACTGAAAGTTTGTCAAAAATCCCAAGGAGCCCAACGAGAAGCTAAGGATCGGCGGAACAACACGCTGGAATAGCCAAGAGGTGAACAAGACAGTTCCATCTCCGCCAAGAGTCAAGACAAGGTCAAAAGTCTCCGGACTGCTCCAGCAGAGATCAGGAGTCCAGTATCTCAACATGTCTTTGAATTTAGGCTCCTCCCTGAGCAAACCCGCAGCATCAAATCGCTTTGACTCCTTCAATTTCTTGTCAACGTATACGTTGACACCGAGTTTGCTTCCATAGCGTGGGGTCTTCATGATCCAGTGAGCCAATTCCCGGGTGAGGTTGACGAGCTGATTATCCCGAGCCTTAGTAACAATCATGATATTTTTGACGTTCATCTTGCAGTTGCGCCGTTGCAATTGACGAGCGACCTCACGGACACCCAATGCAGTCTGAACGAGCCGAGAATGGGAGGTGTACTCATCGCCGGTGATTTCCTCGAGAACACGTTCGACATTGACAGCATTGTCGAAGCGCTGATGGTAGAAACAGGGCGACTGGAGTGCTGGTAGGAGCTTTGCGGTGTCGGGGGCACTGCTAATGGACTCCATTGCGTCGTGATACTCGGTAAAATTTCCCTCCTCGTTGAGTAGCGGTGAATAGCTGGCGGATCTTGGAAATGGAGAAGTCATTACGTTGTCGAGGCTGGCTGTAAGCTTGGCTGGATCTAACGACGGGCGTCGAGAAGCTAACGCTTTGAGTAGAGTCTGGCGAGGGACGCTCTCGACCGAAAGGATGGAGTTCCTGTGAGTGCTAAACGAGGTGGGAGACTTGAGAAAGAACGAGGGCTTCGAGGGTGACTGCGGTTGCTTGTGCTGTTTGGGGGAACTTGGGGCAGGAAGGTCATCGGCAAGGTGGAGGAGGGTGGGGGTTTTTAAGATTGGATTGGGCACAGGATTATTAGTTGCGAGGGTTGTGGAGGGTGGAGGAGAGAAGGTTTGTGGAGCAGAAGGAGTACGAGTGCATGCGGTTATAGCAGCGGTGCCAGTATTTGTTGCACGAGTGCCGGTAGAAGGGTTGCCCTCCACCATCACTTCCTCCACACTCTTCTCCAGATTTGCAGGCTGATTGTGCAAATATGATACTGTTGCGGCCGGGGCATTTGAAAAAGTGCCAGACGACATCGTTTGTGAAATAATGACAATGATTTTTTTGTGCGAACCGAACACTTCTCAGCTTGCTTTTTTGTTTTGGTATTTTCCTGGTTGTTTTTTTTCTCTTTATTTTTTTTCCCCTTTCTGATTTTTCAACCCTTCCTCCGTTCTATTTTATCGCAAGCCTTTCTTGTTCCAGCAAGTTAATGCTTAAAGTGGATCCGCGTATTCGGCGAGACTACCTGGGCAATCTGGCAGGAGCTGACGGGTCCTCGTTTTAATGTAATGTGAATGCAGGGACTGGCAGGATTAGAATATTAGAAGATCTCGATCCAGGGTTGACCGCTGTTCGCTCGACCAATAAGTTAAGAACCTGACCGATGACTATTGAGAATTTGGCAACGGCGAATTTCTCTGGTATGCAGAAGAACTACAATGGATTGTTGTGCCGGAGAGATATTGAAAGTGAAAAGAAAAGAGAAACCGCCGGGATCGGGGAGTTTCTCGGACTTAGGCTTTATCGGGTCGTAGGATTGCTATTAAGCTAAATAGATAAACAAACGATGCTCCGCGGCCCGCTCCCGAGTTCCAGAACTACAGAAATCTGCCGGATCAACCTCAATTGCACAGATATAACTCTATTCCCTTCAAAATAGAGGAACTCAAAGTGATTATCGCCCGGCTTGTTGACAAGTCGAGGTCGGAGGTACTGTACCGCGGGGTCGGCGGAGATAGAAAGAGTATAAAAAACAAAAAAGGAATTAGTCCAGAAAGGAATATATGGCGAACTGATTCTCTAGATCTCCAGTGAGCTCTTCTGCTTTAATCAAGTTTTACGATTTCGGGGGAGGGAATCGTTGTCCTGATATGCGCTCCTCGAACCATGCAGAAAGCTCGGCGACACCAAGCAGCAGCATTAAAGAGCGCCGTTAGGCTCTAAATTTACTACCCGGTTTTCAAAGTGCAGGAAAGGTGGGAGGGTTGTGAGGAAAGAAAAAGAAAAAGGTGAGTGAGCACTTACAACAACAAAATCCAAACTACCGGTATGGTAGGAAAAGTTATCCGGGGGGTGGACTAACAGTATTTTCGATCGTAGGGTGCTAGGATACTGTAGATTGATTCCTGAGTGGTGCCTCAAAAAGAACGGGAGACAGAGAAGAGAAGTTGGCTGCAAGACAGGGATTGAAAAATAGAAAAGGATTACTATGGTGTTTGTTGTGGATAACCGAACGCTTCCAGAGCGATATTTGAGAGAGAGGGAGAGACAGAGAGAAAAGAAATTGATGAACCAACAACTCTGCCAACCAATGCAAGTGCAAAGACGTGAGAGGAACAACGATCTAGAGGAGGTGAAAAAAAAAAAAGTGATATCCCTTCAGAGACAAGGGAACCACATAAACGGGACAATAGATATAAAAGGATCAAAAGAAAAGAAGAGAGAAAAAAAAAAAAGGAAACCAACCAAGAGAAAGCTATTGGTGAGCGGGTTCGTGTGAATGAGCTTCAAGCTACAGAAGAGATGAAAGTGAAAAAAAAAGGCGGGAGTAACCACCATTTTTGAAGGCATCACGAATTTCTGAATATAGCTACATTTGCCCTTGTACCTACTACTCCTTACTCGTACAGATCCACGCTTTGATCTTTTGCAATAGAATACTTTTACAGGCTCCCGTATCACCACCTTCTTTCTCTCACAGTCCTTCAGCCCCCGGCCCTGTTATTTCATGCATGAGCATCTTGATTACTCGTGTAAAGCTGCACTCCGCAATCTCTATAGGTACCGGTAGGGGAGTGCCCGCTATAAAAACAACAAAGCATCAGAGGGTATGATTCAGGATCTCAGTTTACGGGCCCTATTAGCACGAAGTGGGTCTTGGAAATGCGGCTTGCTGGACCTTTGCGTCTTCTTAGAGGAGGATGCTCGCAGGAGAGGGTGCTCGCAAAACACGAAAGGGACGACAGCTCGTTCCGCCCTACAGAAAAGGAGGTTGTTGCTGTGGTTGATACCAATCTGGTTTCAATATTTGACAAGGAAAAGAGTTTACCTAACCCGGTGGCCGGGGGAGGTTTTACTGGGCGGTCGTAATTCCAATTCTTAAGATCTTACCTGTATTGTGTAGTACTCGTACAATATTACTCGTACACAGCACCGCAATGTAACCCAAATCTATGCCTTCCACTGCTCCCCACCTGTCATTAATGGATACGGTATTCAACCAAGTAGGACCAAGACCATAGGTTAGGATGGGTACAGACCCTACAATACGGTACTCGAGTACGAGTACCACCAGTGCACGGGGGGGGGCTACAAGTACAGTAGAAGCGTGCCCGAAACAGGGATTGGAGAGACGTGTGGGTAAAAAATCTGAGCGTATCTGAGCGCCAGTATTTTGATACCCGCCCGGTTTTCGGGGTACGGCTTTCCAGGGACAAGTGCAGTAGTAAGTACTCTGCATGCATAACATATGGTTACGAACTGCATGGCGGGCAGGCATTTTTCTTTTTCTTTTCTTCCCTCCCCCCCCACAGAACTGGGAATGATATTTTTCCTGAAAAACTAAACCCTTCCCATAGTACCAACAGAGACAACAAATGCCTTTTGGCAAACCCTATCACCACACCCTCAATACAGTAAGCCTCCCCCAAACTAAGCATTATTGCCCAGTTTCTTCCAACAATGGATCGCATTATTCCTTGCGGCTCCAACCGCCCACGTGCCAAAGTCCAAAAGATGACACAAACTTTTCTCTTGTACAACACCCGACGTCTCAAGTCCTTCCCATACCCCCTCCCCCCTTATTAGCTCTGCTGTAACTATCTACCTTCTAAACTCGGCCGGTGGGCTTCGTTATACCGGCCTGAAGAAAGAAATCCTCTCTGATACGCTTCCTAAGGAGGGAATGGAAGGTACTGTCGGCCTCCACCTCACTTTGCTTTGGGCCCAGGGGCTTGTGGAAATGTAATGTATGCACGACGATGCGATAGCGGTAAGGCGCCATATCGTACTACCAGGGGTAGTAAACAAACACACAGTACCGTACATGTACGAGTTCAATAGCGAACTGTAGTGGATACACCCAGACCTCGCACTTTCTTGTTCGCGATCCCCTAGACGAAAGCCGAGAGGGGAAAAGAGAGAGACTAGCCAACACGAGGCGGTCGAATATTTCTGTGTCTTTCCTCTTTTTATTTTAAACCTCACTCGAGAGCAGGCGAGTATAATTAGTCGAATTAGTCGCATGGCCGATAATCCAAGCGATGCTATGGTAGTACAGTCTACCCCAACACAACCAACCAGGGGGAGGAGGAGAAGATAAGGTTCTTTCTCTCCCCGGTTGATGTTGGCAGTTTGATGACAGGGCCAGAGCTAAAATCAACGCCGTCTCCACACCTCGAATCATGTGTCTCCGCCGCACCCTTTTATATCACATATAAACAGTGCCGCATACCAGGGATTCCCCAAGTGCATGGGGGGACGCGCCAGATAAGGATAGGTATTATAGTTTCAGCGGTGGGGGAATCTCATATATGAATGAAATAGGCCCAATAATGGAGGTACTCGTGTATTTTCCGCACCCAATCAGTGGGTTCAAAATAAGACCCAGCGGAGAGGTGGGGTGGAAAAGTGACTTCTCGGGGCGGGTTGGGACGTACTCTGGTTCATATCATATCTCGTTTTTGCTGTTTCTCTGGCGCTCTTTTTTTTTTGCCATGCTCGAGAGTGCCCTATGAGTGATAGTGTATGAAGGATTCCTGCTGGCGCGGACCAAGTTACTGGCTAAACCAGTCATGTTTTAGGCCACACCTTTTCCATATGTAGGGATGCGATCGAGTGCTGAAGTGAAGCCGAGTGAAGGTGACATAATAAGCCCATACTACCAATATGTGCCGCATCAACATGTTTATTCTTGTGATGTGAGGCTTCTGAACCTTTAGAATACTCGAGCAGCAGATCAACCTGAATGCGTCGATTTTGATAGGCTTGAGGTATTATCATGAACTCAGGTAGCACGGTGAACGGTAACTTCCTTGCCGACAGTGTGCCGGTATAAATAACTCGATCATCGTGCGAAAAGCGGGGAGGTGGGTGGGGGGTTTAACAAGCCCTCCACACGATAGGACCAATTTATAGAAACCGTACCTGCGTGACTGAGACCACGATACCAACGGAAAGCGATCCAATCATTGGTCGCAGCCCTATGCACTGTGCTGGCTGTTCGATTGGCGGGGTAGAAAAAACTTGGGCTTAACGGCGCGATATTAGGGACTTTGCGACCCCGCTTACAGAGTCAGATCCTGTCAATTTGGTTGGTCCGGAACTGCACTTGCCTTACATTCAGAGTTTTTTCCTAAACTCTCCATTATGCTCGACTATCTCTAGGATGAATAAATTTAATATGAGAACCCTAAAATAGGGATACGGCAGTTAGGGGGAATCATGAAATCTGACAAAGCACGGGATCTGATTGATGTATTGACTGCACCAAGCAGAATACATCGATTCAGAAACGTATAGAATACGTCATATGAATGAATCGACTTGTCGTTCCTATTGTGTTAAACCAGAGTTGCGTGGTCACTTACCGCATCTCGAGAGCCGATCCCAATGCTCGCTCAAGCTAGCTAGGTCAACGGGAAAGAGTGGTTTTGTTAGTAGAGTATGGGATATTATCCTTATGGCCGTAGGGTGCTCCATGTAAAGTGTAACACTTAACCCTATAAGGAACACAATACCCTGAAGATCTTGTGTTCAATTAACAGCAGGCTCACATTATTAATAATATTTTAATTTCCATGCTTACTAATTGTAAGTCCATAATGCCGACTTCCCTATCTCTGAAAGTCTTGGTTTTAAGTTTGCTAGTCTTATTCCCTCTCATTGGGTATGAATGCGAGGTGCTGATACACAGATTAACCGGATAAGGCATGGGTGGAGCATTTGATGTGCGAACAGAATCTGATATTGAGAAAATTGTGTTTTCAGGATAGCCCCAGTTCCTTATAGGGTTGAGCGTTGAATGTTGCTGGAGCACGGTGCGTCTTTTAAGTGCAAGCACCATATTTCTTAGATATGATAGCTCGAGTCGTAGCCAGGAGATATGTCGTTCCTTCCATCCAGCTACATCCGTGCTTACATGTTTTTTCTAAATCTGTCGAACAAGATAGAGTTTAACGGAGTGGGGAGGCAACAAACAAGAGGGGTACAGCAAACAGCCTTACCAAGTTTGATGTCTTGCCACTAGATCTTCAGTATAACATTTATCATCCCTCTCTACTTGTAGTTCCCTCTACTATGTTAGTAAAGTCTGGTGTTGTGGGAGAGGCAGCCAAAAGCGGGAGAGAAGGGGAAGAGAGGTGGAAACTGCTTCTAGCCATCGATGCACCACAAAGGTGTAAAAAGTCAGGCTAGGCTAGTTAAGAAAGAAGGCAAGGCCATTCACTTCTGGAATGCATCCTAGTTGCTTATGCCGCGCTGTGCCCCCCATCGCTAGAAGCTGTTTGGCGGAGCGAATGCCTCTGCGTTGCATATTCTCTAACCCTCTAAAAATTACATGTCAGCCCCAGCACCCAATATACTTGTACCCTGTGAGGTCCCCATAGCACATCGCACGAGTTTAAGCAATCGACTCATTACCTTAGGGTCTCTTGTTGTATCTCAAGGCTTAGCGGCAAAGCAAGGCTGGGGACCGCAGCATGAGATTATCCGCTCCCCGCTAGGATGCCCAATTCGTTTTGCATCATTCGGGAATCAGGATTTGTTCCGGGGATTCCCGATTTTGGGTACGTAGCCATTTTGCTAGCGGTCAAACTAATTTGGTGAATGGTGATTCCGGAAGTTGTGGAGACTAGCTTGAAGCTCCGAAATATTGAGAATTGGATATCTGGATGGTGTGTTAAGGCTTTGGATAAGTAGAGCAGCTTGTTATAAAAACATATAGATTATTGTTTACTCCAGATTCTAGAGTTGGTTCAATTAGTTCATCGAGTAAAGTAGGTTGACCGATTATCGTAGGACAAGCTATGCCTGTGCGACCGGGGCTCAGAGAGATGCAGGAAGCATCAGGGTCATTGAACGGTGGTTGCATAGTTCTGCGATAGGTTTATCCCGAATCCACGATGTGAAGATCATTCAGGCACTGCGTGATGCCATTGAATGCTTCCAACCGAACCCAAAGGCTTTGTTTCGTGAACAAGAGCGACTTACTACTCAAGCATCTTGACCTCCCGAACAGGGACAAACAACTAATAAACCTAGCCGCAAGTTGGTATTAAATGCATGCCCAATATATTATTTGCCCTTCAGTCTTTCCGACTCAAGTATCCAATGCCATAGGCATAATACGCCTCCAGTACCCAAAAGCCCTGAAAAAACGCTCATCGCGCAGGTACGGTCTGTTCCCGCATCGCGAGATTCTAGCACTGAGACAAACCCCACAAAAATTAGACGCCGCCAAAAGCTTGAGCACTCAGACTTGACTTGACTTGCCTGCTGTCGTGACACCGAAGAGCATCGTATTCGTACTCGAGTATTTGTAACCAACTTATGTAGCCCCCTCATGCACACCAATAGGCACCACCAGACAGGAAACTGACACAGAAAGCCCGCTCAGTCGTTCATCCCAGTCACGTTACTACTCCGTGAAAGATATATTGTCCGCTTGTAAGAACCCCCCAGGAACTAGGATTAAAGAAATGTTGGTTAAAAGGAGCTAGGTATATCTGAGCGCCAATACGAAATATACCACTCCTCATCCTCGGTTACTACTTGCACAGAACCAGTACCTGAAATGGGCACCGGTATGCGTCAGGGGTGTTAAAAAGCTTCTTCTCCAATCATCGACTTGTTCACAGCCAACCACTCTTGACTTCCTTTCTCGGTTGGCGCTTAACGGCGAAAGGAAATAGAGGGGGAAGGTGTTTGAGCGCTTGGTGCCCGAGTACGTGAGCACCGGGATACCACAGTAATCACCTTATTGTTTATGATTTTTGGGTCCAAAGCGTTGGCCCGTTTCTCTGTTTGCAAATTATGTTGTTTCTTGGACTTCTCTCTTGATTTTTGACTTTCAATTTCTGAGTCAGCATCCTTGCACGGCTAATTAAATTAAGATAAGTGCCGTACTGATGGATTGGCCTATACTCGTCCTAGGGAAGAAGTGCCCGACCACAGGAGGAAGGTAAGCGCCATGTTGAGAGAAGGCGAAATATCCCTGAAATATCACTGTTTTTCCCTCAAAACTTCTGGTACTTGCCTGGGACGGGTGAGGGAGGAGGGTCCATGGAGCCCAAAAATTATACCGCCACCCTGACAGTTCAGGTGTCTGTTTGAAAAATAAAGTGCACGGGCTGTTAAGTGAATACCACTGATGCTTGAACAGTCTTGGACCCCTTCAGCCACCGAAACCAGCCCAGCAACCATGTAGGGGCTCGTCTGGAGGCCCAACTAGATATTTGATACCCCATTAGCAGACATTTCCAATAAGATTAAGCAGTGAAAGAAAGCAAACATTCTCCTACAAGTCGGAAGGGTCAGCGAGGCGATCTGAGGGCAAGTTTATGCCAGATGCCCAACCGCAGACATGCTTCTAGAGCGAGACGCCCGACGCTTATGATGCCACCTATAGTTTCCCTAAATGCAATTTTCCGGGTCCCAGGTCTCGTACTAGAAAAGCCAGTGTTTAGCCAACTGGATATGAAGGTTTAGTTAAAGGGGGAAGCACACATACGTACAGGGTCGGCTTGGCTAAAGGGCCTCAATTGCTTAGTGGACGAATGAAGCTCTAGCTCTTGCATTTTGCTGTACAGAGCTTGACGGCTCGCCCCTGATGTTGGGATAAAGTGGTTGTAGAGTGTGTGGTTTTATGGGGACCTTGAGCGAGAACTCCCTGTGGTTAAGACGAAGCTGCATAGAACGAGACTTTTTGTAGTTGAGGTGATATAGACTTCAGAGGGAAGCGTAAGCTGGAGGGAGTCAAGTAAGTAGACGCTTACGCTAAAATGTGGAAGTCCTAACTTACTACGGGACAGGGAGATACGACCTAGAAGGGTGTTTTGTAATCTAATAGTAAATTTAACATACATTCGGGCTTGTAACTCCCTAAGTATAGACTAATCCACAAATGGCGACCACAGGTCAGGCCCTGAGAAAGTAACAGATTTTCTAAGGGCAAGCTCTCTAGGTATTTGAACTCCGGAAGCATACGACTGCCATTTGAGAGAGAACTAGATGCTACTGCGCTAAGCTCAGAAATGGCGAGCAACAGCACAATCTTTCCTTTTAGGCCATTTCTGGCATTTGGCTGAAGGAACGCGTGAGGACTTGGGTTTTCCGCTACCGAAAACGGGGGAGTATGGAAGTGGGGACCCTCAGTCTATACACGAGTGATTAATCATGACGGGACTAAATCATGTCGGCACACAGCAAGGGGCTGTTTGGCACTCTATGATTTGAGCTGTTCGCTACCTCAAATCACGGCGTGCCAAACAGCCCTAACTTTTTTAAAAGAATTCAATTCTTTTACGAAGCACTGCTTATCCCGCTTTACGAACCACTGATTCACAAATAAATCCATACAGTACACAACTTACATTCACCTTCCAATATGCCCTCTTTTCGCTGTAATTCCTGATAGACAAGTAACCCTCTAACAGGTAAGGGGGTATTTGGCTGGGTGATTACAATTTGAAATCGTGATTTGAGATCACGTCTTAGCAAATAACTAAGATTATTACTAGCAAATCTAAGTACAAGGCCCGGCAAGAAGTTATGGAACAGTTATTTAAGGTTAACCAGCCAAATATACCTCTGTCTGTTCCGGTTAGAGTGGTCCTACCCTTGTAGTAGGCACAAGGTTAATAGTAGTGATAACTGAAGTTAAAGTTGCCAAGACCTGATCTCAAATCACTATTCCAAATAGTAATCACACAGCCAAACACCCCCCTAACATTCGGGCTATGGGGTCCATCATCTTAGGTATACCGCCCCCACTAAAAACTGCGACATCAGATAGGCGGATTTGTGATACTGGCACTAAGTACTCAGTTGGCCAGGGGAGACCATAGGGAAATTGGTCTCATGCATTAGCTTGGCTAGATTAGTTATATATGGATAAGCTTGGCTTCTGAAGATTAGCTTTAGTCCGGGCAGTGGAATAATGACAACCTGCTTTTAATGTCCATTATCAAATTGGTAACCAGAATCGACACCAATGCATGAGACCAATTTTCTCACGGTCTCACCAGGCCAGGAGATAAACTTCTTCCAGTTTTCCTCCTCGCACCTTTCAGTCGATATAGATTACGTTTGGGTAACAAATTCGCTCAACTTTCATCCTTCCTCGCCGAGCCACGGTGGGGGGCTAGTAGTGGTATTATCCCCTGCAGTGTTGATAGTGCTGAATTTCCCTACATCGTGCTAAAGAGGCACTAGTGAAATTAGCGTATTTCTTTGATTGGCAGATTCAACCTCACCTAAGTGTAATGCTATCACATGACTCCGGATATTAGTTAGTAAATATCGACTGGTGCATTACCTCACAACTACCGGTAGCACCACTCTCATATCAGGTTTAGTGGGCCTGTGAATGGAAAAAGATCTACATCATAATTTGACTTGAAATACTTCTGATATCACTCGATTGACATTTCTAGAAAAGTGCGAAGCTAGTTTTTTAGCTTGCATTTTAGTGTGATGTACGAGTAGGGAAATTCGGCACTATCAACACTGCAGGTGATAACTCTGTTATCATAGTTGTAAAGAACACAAGATCCCAAACCTTCTTTAATCTTACTAGCTTGAATTGATTTCTATTATATTTCTCACATATTTCGCTTCTCTCCCCTCCTGGCCCAAAGTGCTCCCTGGGGCCCGGGTTCCGATATATTAGGTTAGATTTAGGTCAGACTAAATTTGTGCATCAGAAGACTTGCAAGCTCATGGGTTAGAGCTCTCTCTCTGTCTAGGGAGCAAAGCAAACTAAGGCAAAGATATACTGGTAATCAATAGAGCAAATTAAGGAGCCCGGAGGGTAGTAGGATCAACCAAATGAGAAGGCCTCTCATGCAGTATTCATTTTTTTTTTCCTCATCGATGGATCTAAAGCCCACCATTCACACTTACCGTTATCAACGTCATTAAAAGGGACAAGCTATATACTTAACATAGGGAACTCATTATTTTAAACCCTCTCATTCACTTCTCATTTTTTTCCCCATGTATTTCGGTCTTTTTCGCTCACAACCTTAATATTTATCCCCAGCAGTAGGAATGCACTATCGTAAATACTGGAATAATTCGCCCTCACCGTGAGGGCCAATTATTGCAGTTTTTAGTGTTGGTAGGCGGGGAGGTAGCGGGTGATATCTGGTGATTATTTCCTAACCTTTATGTCAATGAGATGGGTATTGTGGGGAAGTCTCAAATGTACTCTTGTGTGAAAGTTAATCCCTTTCTAGGCTTTGAGCGGGGCTATCGTTTAGCCCACTAGGATAGCTGTAACACGTTATCGCGAGAAAGATATAACTTTCATAAGGTTCTCACACTTCTTTCATCATATCAGGAAATCAGTCAGAAAAACCACTTGGCACCAAGAGAGGTTAAATTATCCGGTATTGTGAACCCAGTTTATTGCTATTAGGAGCCCCCTTTGTGGGGAAGTAAAACTCCCAGATACGGTATAACCATTTGTCTTGGTGCTAAGTGACTATCTCTACATCCGGATACTTTATGAATTGGCGAGTGCAACAGTAGTACGATACCGGTAACTTGTCACCGAAGACAAATTGACAAGTTCACCCCCCCACCGCAGGGTATTATTCAAACGCGCCAAGTACCCAAGCACATTTGAACAAAGAATTAGTGACTTGGCATGGCACTGTATGATATTCCGGTAGCTTGTAGGCCTGGTGACATCGTCGAGGGCTATCAGTATGTGTATATAGGCGCACAGGTGGGTATACTACTATAGGTAAATGAAACTCGAAATTTAAGTTTCCAGGAGAATAAATTGGAAGTGTAAAAGGGCCAATGGCCTGAGTTTTTTTATCACCCTAGTATACATCACCTTACTTTCCTCCCCCCCTCTCTCCTCCCCTCCAAACCGTATAAAACAAGATCTATATCTATAATTGATACTTGTAGAAGAAATTAGAAAAGGGGTAAATGAAAAAAATGAAAGAACAAAAAAACTCCAAAGAAGCCGAAATAAGCCGCCAATAACCTTGATAGCAAAAATCTTCCCCTAGTGAATTCCCATCCCATCCAATTCCTTCGATCCTGAATATATATACGCTTCGCCTAAAGAACCACCCCTCCAAGCACAACCCCCAAAACCCCAACCATCACCATCACCATCCACCCCTCCACCCCTCCCCCCGCCCTCGCCCTCCCTACCGCAGCATTCACCCCAGTAGCCTTAACAACCCCTACACTCCCGGTAAGCGTTCCCAAGCCTATAGAACCAGCGCTGGGCTTACGCAACTCGCTCCAGCTGTTTGTGAATTGTTGGGTGTATATCGAGGCGACCTTTGTAACGAGACCATCGGCGAGGGTTAATGGTACCCTAGTGATAGTCAGCGGGTGAGATCGGGGAAGGGGAAAGGAGGAGTATACCAGACTTTGGTAGGCTCGATAGGAGCATTCGTAGGCATCGTGGTTGTCGTCGACATAGCGCCGCCGAGACCTTGTGCCAGTGTTGGTGGTAACAAAAGTAATGTTAATGAGATTATTAAAACGTAGAATTTCATTTCGTGTTTCTTGCAATTAATCTCGCGGGGAGGGAGAGAGAGTACCGGTAATTGAAGGTCTGTTTGAAGATCAGGGGGTGAACGAATGAGTGATGGTTCAAAATATTTGGTTTGCCGTATTGCCGGTACGATAACTTGAATAAGAGAAATATGTCCTAGGAAGTCGAAATTTCCCCCTTAAGTAACGCGTCGTTTTGGCATTTTCTCCTGTCTCAGTCAAAATAGGAAACTTGGACGTCCTATAATAAGACATATTTCTCTTATCCAAGTTAGTAGGGCATTGGAATTGGACGGGACGGATGGGGGACAGGGGCTCACATCCCTGTCAATCAAGATTCTAGAAGAGGACGCGGTTTGGAAGGGTGGAGCCGCATTTTTGGGTGATGTGGAAGTCAGGCACGGTGCTAGGACAGTCTATTTAGTTTGTCGGTTTCAGTGAATTACTAGCGCGCTCGAGTATCCAATAGCCTATTCTTGGTGGTGGGTGAATGATTTCGCAGTGAGAATCAACGATTGGTAAGGGTTCATCACGGGCTTGACCCTGCTGCCTCACTCCGTCACGACAGAGGAGACAGCTGGATGGGAAAAGGCCTGTACACTAAGTGCCGGTATGATACCGTGCTACACAGTTACGATAATGGTAAGCTCGTGACAAACTATCGGATGCTATCGCCTACCATAAGCTTAAGTCTTCTTGAGTATCTGCCCCTATGAGGTCAGCCTGCTGATCTCCCGAGCGAGAGGAAGAGTCGTCGTCACTTTAGATTAACTTGGCAGGGCAGTGGTAATGTGGCACTGCTGCACAGTGCGAGCAAGTATCATCGGGAGTGATGATGGGTGATGAGTTCTCCGTGGCGGGCGCTCTCGTACGAAAACCAGCAACTGAGAGGAAGACGCGCCGCCACAAAGTACTCATCACCTTTTTTCCTCCTCATCCCCTGTCCGAGTAAGCATTCGGTCTAGCGAGATGACTTACATTGAGCTTATCGTGATTCTCTTCTCTTCCACTCCACTCCACGATACCTCCCCGCCCAATGATCTGTCTGCCGTAGCAAGCCTTATTCGAACGGACCCCGTTGCCGTGCTTGGCAAGGTTCCGCCGTTAGAACTGGCGTTGATGGTGCTGGAGCTGCCAAGGCCATTTCCCATCTGAGTCCTGCATGGGAGATGTTCGTGTGCAGACAACATTTATTGGTCTGTCCCCTCTCTCTTTCGCACAGATGAGGTAGGGTACAGTCTGATGAACTCGGTTCCTGAGGAGGATTGTGCGGCATCACCGTATCACCTTATCGTTGAGTTACGGTACTCGTACTGCAGCGTGCTACCTGCACATCGCGATACGAATCCGGCGGGAAAATGGGGTAAAGGATCACTCGATTGAAGGGCTGCTGGTGGTAGCGTCCTGGGTTACAGGCTGCCGGTACTTAGTCTATGCCTGTGCAGCGGAGCTGTGCATTATATTGGCACAGAGTCTCGGCGTGGGAATTTTTCTCATGATGGCCATTTATTTTTGGGTGACATTACGCGTCTTTTATTGCTTGTACGAGTACTGTATGTAGGATACCGGTATGTATGCCTCTTCGGGGCCGGACCCAATCAAGTTTTTTCTTGCTGGACTGGGGTTGTCTCTGGGCCAACAGGTGATTGAGGGCCATCACAAGACACACCGTGATGGATAGTTTGAGAAATATAAAAAAATATAAGAACTGTGATAATATTATGACGCTGTACTCGAGTACATACAGACAAGGCGCGAAGAGCCAAGTTATCCATAGACAAAGCGCAGTTAGGTTAGTGGTAAGCGAATGAAGAAGTGATTTCTCAACCGCTTTCGAGAATAGCGGAAGACTTCATCCTGGCATGACGTAACTTACCCTATTCATTATTATGGAATTGCTCTGCACCAGCCACATTGCATCGGGGTGGCGGGTGGCTGCAACAGGTATGACGTTTGGTCTCGAGAGGTTTTTTTTGTGAGCCCACCCTTTTCTCTGACTACAAATAAAGACCCGGGTGTTCCCTCCCCACCACCCCTTTCCTTTCTCCTCATTCGTTTCAACAACACAAGATACCCAGTACAACTTTACTCTTTAAACACGCTCGATATTCCATCGAAACTATCATCGAACGCTTAAGCTTATAGAATACTACCAACCACCACCACCGCAACCACAGCATCATGCCTTTCACTACCAGGTTAGTCCCTTTCTGCTTGCGGGGGGGGGAAGGCGAGAAGCCTTGGGAGTTTGGGGAGGTTGAGTTAAGGAGAAGCGGAAACTGAATACTGATTGTTTTTCCAGTGATATTTGCAAGATCATTCTCGCTATCCTTCTTCCTCCTCTTGGTGTCTTTCTCGAGAGGGGATGCAGCGGTGATCTGTTGATTAATATCATTTTCACTTGCTTAGGTTACTTGCCCGGAATCATCCACGCTCTGTGAGCTTCTCTCTCTCTTTTCGGGCCCTTTTTGGAATGTCCCCGTTGCTAATTCCTACCGCAGATACATTATATTTAGGTACTAGAGAAACTCAAAACCCGCATAACCCTTATTTCGTCGAACGTAAACAACACCGGTTAATGGAGGGGAAGTGGTAATTTTCGAATTGGTATCGTCTGAGTGGGTGGTGATTGCCTGTCGGTCGGTCTTTACAAAGGGGTGCTTTGGGCCAATAATGTCGGGCTATGTCGGGCTCTTTTTTTTCCCTCTCTCCCTCTTCTAGTATAATTGCGAGCATGGGTCTTTTTTCGGGTTGGTTTGCTATTCGTTTTTCCTCCTGTATGGCTACAATATCATGAAGCGATGACTTGAAATCCGTAAATAATTCTATTTCTCCCGAGTTAGTGCAGTTGTGCACTTGTGAAACGGTATCGTAGGGCAGTTGAGATGTTGAGATGGTGTGGCTTGCCGCCTTGTGGGGCATGCACGCGGGGTTTAGGCTCGGGGAGGCACAGCAAAGTAGATCTTGTTGGTACTGAAGTTTACACCCTCATCTGTTTCCAGCCCCACCATCAACACCTATCCTAAGGGAGAGGGAGAGGGAGAGACAGGTTCATCGACGGCTAATATCTAGAGGTGTTTTAATCTTTTCGCTTTCTAACCTTTCTTTCCCATCTCACCTTCCTACGTCGGATTCTTTCACTTCGATCTCTCCGCTTGGTAGCTTACAATATCCACGGTTCACAACGCGTGGTCAGCCGCAAATCTGGCTGCTTCCCGCTTATCTTATCAGGATAAGGGCAGGCCAAGTCTCCCACAGATTTCCACACCAATCATTCTCCTTTCTTTTCCGCCTCTTTCACACCTATCGGTAGCCAATCCGCCAACCAATCCAGCCAATTCAATTCCCCCACATCTACTCACCTATACCACGCATCCAACAATGTTCCTCTCAACCGATCCATTACCCGCCGAACTAGTCCGCACCCTGACAATCTTCACCGACCCGTTTCAGAAAACCGCAAATGCCTTCCTCAGCATTCCCACCGTCCGGGAAAATGCCTTCACGCGCGTCTGCGAGCTCCACAACACCCTCGAAATTCTCTCGACTGTTCACGAGCCTATCAGCACTCTCATGCAAATCCTCGGGACCAGAACCTCTAGCGGCCACGAATTCGCCAGCAGTAGCGCCCAAGAATACGCCAGAGAATACCTCGGCTTCATGCTAAACGCGGAGTTCGTCCTGTTTGAGGCATACCGAATCTACGGGCTACGTATGAACCCGTCGCTCGCGCACTGGGTGGATGTTTGTCGGGAGTATGAAGCGGCAGGGAAGCAGAAGAAACAACAGTCTGGTGATGATGGGAGTGCAAAATCATCGGGCGTTCGTGAGGAGGTACTCAGGATTCGGGTTGCGTTTGTTAAGGGGATTCTATGCGAGCATGGCGATAGGCTGGCGGGGCTTTCGCCGCATGAGTTCGCTAGTCGAGGCTTGGAGTTTGTGGTTGATGTGGAGTCTTTTACGGAGGCTTTGTACGAGCAGGGGATTTATGATGCGCCAATAGAGGGGAAGAAGAGCCTTAGAGGAGGTAGTGGAGGCGCAGGAAAAGGGCACGGGAGAGAATTAGGCGTTGATGCCGGAGCAAGTGTTGGTGGGAGTGGATGTTCCTCAGCTAGTGGGCTTACCTCTGGCGCTCAAACACCGTCGAACGGACGCCCTTCACCACTGGCCCAAGACACAGCGGCCGAAGTCTCAACCTTCCTCGTCAGAGCCATGTCGGAAGAGCTCCGCCCGAATGTCGTAAACTCCCTACTCGCAACTCTAAAATCCAAGCCGTCCCTCCTAACCGTATACCCGCTGGACTTTCTCTCGTCTCCTACCCTCGCAAGCTTGATATCTAACAACCCAGTCTTAGCTCGAGGGATCCTCCTCCTCCTCCTCTTCCCGCCAAATACTACTGCTACTACTGCCAATACCACACCCACCCCACCATCAACCACGACTCCGCCATCACCACCCTCTACCTCTCAGCGCCGCCAGGAAATCCTCTCAAGTCTTTCCTTCCTAACCCCCACCCTCAATGCCTTGGAAACTATAAACATTTTAATCACCCAAACCTCGGCCCTCACAAAAGACGAGACAAACCTGCTAATACACAACTTTCTGTCAAACGGGACGCGCTCAGCGGAGGAAATGCTCGACGGCGAGTACCGTGATGGCGGCAGCGGGAAGAGGGCGCAGGTGCGCCAGGTGCAGCTGCTGTGTCTGTTCGTGCATAGCCTTTTGCGCGCAGGAGTCATTTCCCTACGGGATGTGTACTATGAGGTGCAGATGCTGGGTGTTACGTTCATGAATGTTAAGGAGGCGAGGGAGCTGTGGAGGGCTGTTTCTGGGTGAGTGAAGGGAGTGGAATTTTAATGATGGTATGATGGAATGGTTTGAGGGGGTGAGTAGAGGCTTGCTTGATTTTGCTATGATTTGTTTTTTCCTTTGATTTAATCCTCTGCATTGAATGGGACTGGGAGCTTGCATTGTTGGTTGGCTGGAGGTTCGGCTGGGATTTACTTTACTTTGTGGTGGGGGACCTGGCTGGCGTTGTGATGCTTTGCTCTACTTTACTTTGATTCGCTTCACCTTGCTTTGTATTTTATTTTACCCCCTTCCCTTCCATTCCTGTCATAATATTCCGAGTGTGTGCACGTATATAATGTCCCCCATTTTCCTTTGTTGCAACTTTCCTTCTTCCTGCATTTTCATCATTGTCACGGTCGTTTTGCAAAGTGTGGAGTTTGTTGGGTCGATCTGGTGGATGGAATAGCATCGTACTCATGTGTCGCGAGTATGATATACTCTTGATAATGTACAGAAGGCAGGAGAGTTTGTACCAATATACCATTGCAGTGTACTGTAGAAAAGTTTAGCTAGCAAGCAAGCTGCGAGTATCGCCCCCATCTACCTATTTCTGCCCCGCCGAGCTATTTACCGAGTGATAATTCGTGAACCGCGATTGTGTGTCTTCACCTGGACAACCCTCTAGCATTATAACACGTCTACTGTCTCGCAGCTCTCTTCCACTTTTCCACCGCAAACACGCCCGGTACCTTCGTTCCTACCGTTCTTGCAGGGGGGGTTTTTTTTCTCACTAGATTACTTAGGTGATCTCGCCGAGTGGTATTTTAGGCATAGCGCTTGTAGCTTGATGAATGAGCATAGTGTAGTGTAGCACAGTACAGTACAATAATCAAGCCCCCACTCGAAGCCTGGAGAATTGGCATCCCCTCCTAGTAGGCGCTCCCTCACTATAGTACGATATTGTTTTTTTTACTCCTCCAGGTGTTTTGCACATATTATAAAGTTTTCCTTTTCTTCCTTGCTTGCTCGCTTGCATGTAGTCCGCCTACCTCCTTTCCGGGTATGATAGCAGTTAGGGGTTTTCGGTAGGTGGGTAGTGGGGGATGTCTGCTCCCACAAGAAAGTCTGCAAGAAAGAAAGAAAACGGGTAGAGTTAGGTTATGGGCCAGGGCGGTATAGTAGTTGTTAGAACTTGTATGATACTCAATTCTGGAGAGCTGTAGAAGTATCATATTACTGATTCTTCCGAAGGGTGATGGATGGATTATTTTGGAAGCTTTAGTTATTTACTGAGGGGATTATGAACCTGTGTTTTCCTTTGTTATTAGTTTGTAGTTTGTTATTGGATTTTGGAAAACCTTCTCACTATAGTAATGCTTAAAAAAAAAAAAAAAATCTTTTTAATGCATTTATTGAGTTGGGATTTTGCCTCTTTATGGAATTTATATTATTAGTAACCTCTCATTAGAGGATAAAGACTATGATACTCGTAGGGGGGAAACCATGGTTAGTTTACGGGGGCTGCCAATAACGAAGTCGTTTGATGCTGAATGACCAACCGTTCCTACAAACCCGTTCAGTCGTGTTCGTACGACAGAGCCTGTATAGTATTCAGTTTTTTTGGTACAACTGTAACAAAATCTAATCAACTGGGGAAAACCCCCTTCAGCTTTCTTAGTTATTTCCCGTCTTCATCCTATTTTCCCCTTATTCTACTACCCCCCGTCCCCTGACCTCACCCCCAAGCGTCTGTCCAAGTCTCACTCTACCAATTGCTAATAGGACTCACTTCACGCTAACTTGCCACTCTATTAATGAAAGCTAACCTGCTAATTTCACGGGGGGCTAATCGGTTCCCGACATCTTAACCATTGCACTAATCATGTATTTCACGTAATATCACCCTGATCAAACGAATATTTATCCCCCATAGCCTAGGCGAGGCTACCACTAGGGAGGAACAGGAGGTAGCAATCGGATGCCAGCCATGGCACTGGTGTGCTCCATAACTTTCTACTATAAACCCTAGTATCCTCGAGTATAGGAGGGAGCAGTATTGTTTTACCCAAGCTGATGAAGCTCCGGCTTGGGGGGAGGATCATGGCAGAACAGCCAGCAAAACACTGCGGTCTTTGCAACACGGGTTTTGGCCCAAAACGTGTGCTAAGATGACGAACAGCTCAAAGGGCGGCGAGCCACAGCCCTTTAGTATCCAGCAACAATTAGGGATTTGATGCCAGAGTGGTATTATTTACTTTAAGCCCTAAAAGCCCCCTGCCTAATTCATTCCTCTACACAGATTGCCTCGTATATACTTACAAACTACTATGATAATAATATTATATCCTTTGCGTGAAACTTCGCATCGATCAGACTAAAGCACAACACACCACTTTTCACAACTAATATATCAACGCGTTCATATATACCAACTTACCCCAACGCTACTGCAACTAATTACATTATCGTGACAAAACATAAAACATAAAAGCAAATTATACATGGCTTCATAAAGGGTGTATATAATATGTGTATATAAAAAAAAAGAGATGTGAAAACAAGGGTATCTGAGCATTCATACTTTGTAGGCAGATCAACAAATGATACAGCAACCCTGGAGCTTCTTGATAAGTTTTGGTGCAGCCGCTTTGGCAAGTTCTCCAAGTTCGTTTGACGGCTCTTGCTGCTGGTATTGCTGCTGCTGGTGTTGCGGCTGATGTTGCTGCTGCTTTCCATACCTCCCATGACCCTGCCCTCCACCCCCACTATGCCCCGCCCCATCCGCTCCGAGCGTAACAATCAACTTCCCCTGATTCCCCGCCTCCTCCTCAACCTTCGGGCCCCGCTTCCTGCACAACTCTATAACCGCAGGCCCAATCTTCCTAACCCCACCTACCGAATGATTCCCCTTGCCCACAATAATGTTCAAGTACCCCTCCCCCCTGCCCTGCGCCGCATTGATCCTCTTCTCGAGGATCTCCTCGGCCTCCTCCACGTACAGCCCGTGAAGGTCTATGGTGTCAGAGGGCAAGTGCGCATTGTTGGCACGGAAGATGTAGTCGCGGGCTTGGGCGTTGTACTCTTCCATAGAGGCTCCGTGGCGCTTGCCGGCCTCGCTCAGATCATGGGCTGCTACACCGTCACCGTTGGCGTAGGCTTCACGAGAGCGGGTGAAGCAGTCTGTTCGTAGGCGAGCTTGCTCGTGGGCGACTACCGTAGCAGAGGGTGTTGGTCAGGTTGCGTGGTGAACGGTGGGAGAGGGCCACTTACGGGCGCGGAGGCGGTCGTATTCGACTTCATCTGCATCTGTTGCACCCCCGCTATGGTGATGGTTCGCTAAGTTGAGGTTAGGAATGCTACTGCAAACTTTCTTTTTGTTGTTGTTGTTTGGGATTGGGACTTACCACTACTCGTACTACCTCCTGCACTGGTTAACTGGTCCATAACGTATGATGCCATTTTATTTCGATACCCTAGATTATGCCTAGATATTATCGCGCGAAACCTTGGAATATAACAAAAACCTTCCTTTTTGTGATTATTTTTTTTGCTTCAATTAGAAATTTCAGGGGCAATCTCATATCAGACCAGGAGGCAAGCGAAATCTTCCCGCCTTCTACGATAAACGAGGGCCAAGCTTTCCTTCGGGTAGCGCATCAAGAAGGCATTCGATGGCTTGGCTGATCATTTTGGAATGGCGGCGAGCTGGCAACGTTCTTTCCCAGTTAGGACGCATGCCAGAACCGATAATTGGGCCTAGAATGTGTAATAATTCTAGCCTTTGAATAGGCTTAATTGCCCTTTTGTTGATGCTGCGATCGGACAGATGGGCTGGGGACCAATGGACTAACACCCGAGTGATGGGCTATGATGCCTAGTCTGGAGGTGCATCTTCCTGCATGAGCGCCCACCCGCAAATCCTAGGTTGAGGGTTTATGCAATGCTCAGTCAAGAAGTGTAATTTGGAACCCCGTGATCTTCCCTCTCCCGGACTATTTGAGCTAGGTACTAGTACTACGGTACGGTATCCCTTCGTCTACATTTGTCGCCTTTCAGTAGCCGTAGAGTGTTCTGATTTTAGGAATAGTTCAAACATGACATCGTGTAGATGCCTTCCACAAATCAGGTCACGGCAAGAGCTCCCCGGCTAGACCACCCCCGGCAAAGGTCTTCGGCTAACCCAGAGCCGTTAACTGCACACAGATTCAGGGATGAGATCATCCTGTCATACATTTTTTCTAAGTGCAGCACAGTAAGGGCACCGGTAGACACGCCTCCAGGCGTATCTAGGAGTTAAAGGAGATATCGGCTTTGCCCAATTGACCGAGAATTCCCTCGGAGCGATAGCTGATCCGAGTGGTGCTCATGGGGGGCTACATGCGGGATCATGTTATCGTTGCATCCGATAGACCGATCATAGATCTGGTGAAACGGGCTTTCTTTCCTCCGTGCCTAATTGCACCCTAGGAGGCTGTGGGGGTTTTCTGTCCCTGATAGAGTATTCACTTCGCAGACATTGTTGTTGTTTGTCGTTGTTGTCGTTGTGGTGGTGATGGTAGTTGTGATGTGTGCTGTCCATGAGGCTCTTTAGTATTCTCGATGGGAACCGCCTGACAGCACGGGCGACCCTATGGAGGGGCGGGACAACTCTAGCGCTACAATGCAATAATACCAGTAGCCGCACCGTGAACTACCGGTAAGTTGAAATCCACCGGAGCGTGAGAGAATTATTTAAAAATTTGCAGGTTATTATTGTGATCATTCAAGTGAGATCACGACTTTCTTTTCTTCTTCCTCCTCTCCTCTACGGTATTCAGCAATTGCACTTCTGCTTTCTCCCCTCTCCGCTTTTCCCTTGTGGTATTATATTCACAGTAATCAGATACCTTTCCACCTCAAGAAGTCGCACAGTGCATCATCCTTCTACTCCAATTGTTTTGCACTGGCTTTACTTGATAGCTGCAGGGCCACGCAGTCAGTTTCCCCCCCCTCCACCAGCACTCTTTTTCCTTCCCCATAATTACCATCATCATGGCAACCCAAAATTGGTAGCCCCGTCACTTTTTTCGCTGGCAAGCCCCACCCTTTCTCATCACAACATCTCACGGGCCCCCTCTCTTGGGAGGTGAAAGACAGCAATTAGACAAGCGAGCGGGAGAGGATGGAAGGGAAAGTAATAAAATATATAAACGGGCTTATATGCGACTCCATCCGACTTCAGGTCTCCCCAGATTCCTGCAAAGTTTGCGTTCGTGCTTGCTGCAGAGCTACCGCTTTATTCCCAGGAGTTTGTTTTCACACAGCCAAATCTACTACAATAACGTCGTACCACATCTCAGCGCCGTCTCTTCTCCCACGACAACCCCCACGAGGATGTCCAGCACCCAAGCAATTATCGCCAGCGTCTATAGCGCTTCCGTGTCTACACCACAGAACCTCTCGAGTTCGCCAGAGGGCGTAACTAATAAGTCTCACCACTTGAAGGATGGAAAAGGCTTCACAAATCCCTGGCCGAGGTATGAGTAAAATTCTTTACAAGGACGGGTGATATTCTGAGCCCGAGCACGCCTTTTTTCCCTCCTCCTCTCCTCCCACTCTTTCTCGAGTTGTTTGCTTGTTTGCTCCAACGCTCCTGCTATGCAGCTTTGTCAATGTTTCCTGTCAACACAAAATTGAACGTACACAAAATCCCTCCCTGCAATACCGCTTACCCCCATCCCTCCCTCTCTTGCGAAAAAGTGGACTTATTTGAAACTGAGCGGCAATGTACTGATATCTGCCAAAGTTGGAGAGATTTAGAGCCGTTCAAGGTTCTGAAAGCCGTCGCTCGGTAATATTTTTCCTCTTCCTTAACTTTTTCTCTCGTAATTCGAATACCGACCTGACCGGCTGCTTCTGCTTTTTTTCCTCCCTTACTAGAAATCGCATGGGCCCTGATTCCCCCGGACTTTTGGGCCCCTCAACTGCCCCGCCAACAGTTCCAGTCGTAGCCCCTCAATTCCTACCAACTCGCTCCACTTTCTCTACTGAATTCCGTGCGACATGGCTCGGCCATGCTTGCTTTTATGTCGAGTTCCCTGGTGGCTTCCGTGTTCTGTTTGATCCAGTGTTTTCAGAGAGGTGTAGTCCTGTACAATTTTTCGGTCCAAAGAGATACACCAAGATCCCATGCGATATCGTGGACATCCCTGTTGTGGACGCTGTGGTCATTAGTCATAATCATTATGACCACTTGGATCATAACACAATTATAAAATTGAAAAAGCACCACCCAGATGCCTGGTATTTCGTGCCGTTGGGTAACAAGGCTTGGTTTGTGCTCCCCCCTCTACAGCATGCGGCCCACTGGCGAAGACATGTGTTTGAAGCCGGCCTTTTTCTGACAATGTATTGGTGTCGATAGGTTTACCTCTTCCGGCGTCGAGAAATGTATCGAATTAGACTGGTGGGAGGAACAAGATATTGTGCTCACTCCATCCGGCTCTCAAACCTCAGCTGGAGCCTCTCCCTCTACCAATCCCAATGAACCGCCATTGGAAGTGCAAACAGAGCCCGCAGAGGAAGGCCTCAAGGCTAATAGCATTGCTGCGAGGATAGGCTGTCTTCCATGCCAACATACTAGTGCCAGAGGATTAACTGATCGAGGTGCGACATTGTGGGCCAGTTGGAGCATAGAAAGCGGTGGAAGAAAGGTTTACTTTGGAGGGTGAGTGATGATATCATTTCCCGGAGTGTTATCTCTTTGGTGTTGTTTTCCTTTTTCTCCCATGATTTCTTTTTGCTTGCAGTTTGTCCTTGTGTTGGTCTTCCCCCCACGAGGGCTCGGGCTTTTGATAACCAAAATTCCCCTGCTGCTCGTGCTAAACCCCTCATATTAGCTATTTGGTTGTGGCGGATTCCCGTGTGATACCAGGGCCCGAGCTGTGGGTCGACCGACGGCCCTAATGATCTCAGCAATGGGTTGTTCATATTTTGGATATAGGCGATTTACTGGGCTGGGGCAATGGCTTCGGATGGATGACGGAAGTCTACAGTTCGGGAGTGGTCAGCGGCTTCCCGTTGGGTGCAATATGAGGCAGTCGACCCTCCCAAGTAGAACTCTGTCAGGTTGAAGCATGGTCCCTTCCGATGTCGGGGAATTTTTTATAATTCTTGCGAACACCCGGCCCCCCCCCCGCCTTGCTCGCTCTGTTGATCACTTGTTACTCGAGTGCCGGTAGAAGGGGATTTGTCTATCCAACCTTATTGTAACCCCCTAGGCTACTGTTGCCCATTACTTTAACCCAATTTGTGTCACGACCGTAAAGGCCGAGTTATTTTTTCCCTTGTGTTTGATTTCAAAGCTCACTTGGTGTTTTTTTTCTTCTTTTCTTTTTCCCTTTCCCTCTAGCTGACAGGAAATCATACAGCGACACCGGGTACCGTGCTGTCCCTCCGGACCTTCCGAAATCTGTTGATGATTATGGAGAAGAGTTCAAAGATTTGCCAATATGTCCGGCTTTCAAGCAGATTGGGGAGTTGAGAGGGCCGTATGTGCTAGCCCGTCCAGCAGTGGCATTCTGGTTTTCATGGATTCATCAAACTGATTACCTTGACCAGGTTCGATGTTGGGCTAATACCCATCGGTGCCTACCAGCCAAGATGGTATGTTTCTTCCAACAATGCTTTTTTATTTCAATCTCAACTGAAGGCTTTCCTTTTGCTCCTGCCCTTGCTTTTCTTTTATTCCCTTTGCATGGAATATCCCAGATTTTGCACCCTGTTCGACGCATGAGATTTTGTCCCCCCTTTGTATGACATTGAAGTGCCTGTAAGGTGTGATTATGTACTCGAAGGTAGACGCGATGCCTACCGTGCTTGAGTGCTTCACCTCAGCATATACCCAGCGCGACGGCTCGGTCGGGAATCTTCCAGAAATCCCTCGTTTTTTGCATGGATGAAAGGAAGGTCACAATGTCGGGCTTAATTCTTGCTTTTTCCCACTTTTTGACTGTTACGGAGCAGATGATTTCTTGACTCATGTGAGATTTTGAACCCAACTAACTTTGGACTGTGTGCCTAGGGTCATGAGCCCCATGCATGCAAATCCATACGACGCCGTGCGAATTTTTGTTGATACAAAGTGCAAAAAGGCACTCGGAATTCACTGGGGTGAGTCACCTGGATACAATTCCTTCCTTCCTCATTTCATCCTCATATCCCCCCGTTTTTTTTTGCCATCTCGAGATCATTTTTGAGGTGGAGGAGGTGGGGGCAAACCGAAACCTCTTTCACGTATACTTGGTTTGTGGAATTGCCAAATTTAGGCGCTTTGGAAGGTTTACCCCGCATTTCATCTCGATGGGATGGAATCCATCTTCCCATCACCAGCATCATCATCATCGGGGATGAGGGAGAAACGGTGCAATGGGGGTAGAGTTTTCCTGGGGATCAAGACGGCTAATTTTGATTATTTTATTCACGGGGGGTGTGTTTAGGGACGTTTGTATTGACTGATGAGCCTATACTCGAGCCACCGAGGTTACTGAAAGAAGCTCTCGGGAAAGAAGGGATCGAGAAGGAAGGAGTGTTTGACGTTCTCAATATCGGAGAGACTAGGGAATATTGAGAACGGGGCCCCGATTTGTATGAGTGAATGGGAGCTGAAATAAGTGGGGGGGGGGGTGCGAGTGTCAGGGAGGGGTGGAGAGGGGGAACCGGAAAAAAGGTCTCACGATAAGAAAGGTCTTAACCGTGGCTGTGTTGCAGGGAAAGGCAAACCCCATCCCTCCATCAATCGATCGGAGGGTCGTGTGCCTGCCCTCGGGAGTTTTGGAGTGTTTGGGGTTTAGCAATCAATCAATCAAGAATCGCTCCGTCCGACTGTAGCTTTAGCGCACTGTACTTTATCTCGAGCGATTCCTTATTCGAATAAATCGCTGGTGCGTAATTCTGTATTGTATCGGACCGTACTTGCAATTTACCAACGGGGTGGCGATGGACCGGGGAGGCATACAGTATGAGCAGTCCGGCTGGATTACTTTTTCGCAGTGCTCTCCAGGCAACGGCATGAAGAACACTCTTCAAGTCCAGTTGCGGCAAGGTAATAAACGGACAGAAGGGGAATCATCCATGTGTGATCTGCGTTGCAACAGGAAAATTAACTCTTGTCTTGTCCGGTCACTACCTTGCCGCCACTGCGTCCAAGAGTAAAGCATCAACAGGCAACAGCCATCTATCCATCCATTCATCTATCGAAAAACCTTGCTGAGTGAGCAAGCTAGCAGCAGATCAGGGCAGGACAGGACAGGGTAGGACAAGGCAATGGTCGGTGCCTTGTCTGTTTAACCTATCCACCATTTTTGCACTCAAAAGAGGCGAGGAGACATAGCAACGATGATAATAATAATCATAATACGGCATCGTCCTCCCCAGCTGTCCACTTTACGCGCAAGCACACCATCTGCGACACACGCGCGCGATACGATACCAAACATTAACCTCAGGTTGCACCGTGGGCATGTAGGGCTATCCAATATTGAAACGCACATCCTATCCCATCCCATCGAAGGTTTCAACTTTTGATTTTGGGTTTTTGGCTCGGTTTGCGAACCACCGATCTGTGAGATAGATATAAGTACATATGCTGATGCTGATGCTGATGGTCGGTCGCACACCCGGAGCGGAGTGGGAAGGGATGCATCGTATTCCCTCCGTTCGTTCGTTCCTTCCGCGCTCTGCAGCTATCGGTGTCGCTGGGCAGTGCTGTCGCCGAGTACGGTAGTGCAAGGTAGGCAGGCAGGTAAGCCTGGGACAAGGTCATCTCAGTCAGGTCAACTATCAACTTTAGGCCTCCACAGTAGATGTCAGAGTATTGGGGGAGGGAGGGGGGGGGTAGGTAGGGGAGGTCACGATTCTGTACTCGGACATGTTGATCTTTTACCGGTTTTGTTTCCTTCTATTTGTCAATCATGAGACCAATACACTCTCCCTCCTTCCTCTTCCTGAAGAAGGAAAGAAGAAAGGAAGGAAGTTTTGGAAGCCAAAACCCTACAATAATGGAATAAATAGATGATATTGCAGTGCTCTTTGATCGTTTTTCCTTTTTTTTTTTTTCCTCCGAAGACCTTTGACATATATATTGATTGATCACAATTTGAATAGAGTACTCGTGCAGTAACGTAAGTTAGCGCCTGCACCACCACCACCATCATCATCATCATCATCATCACCACCACAATACGATACTGTATTTTGGATACTCGCACTAAAAACCGGCTCCTATATTAAAAATATTATTTATATCCCAATTCTAGACTCCCCCCTCCCCTACACTTCCCTTCCATTTTCCAAAAATTTGAAAGAAAACGCCATAAAAGGTGTGCGCATGACCGTAATTGTCCCCTTCCCTTTCCCTTCCTTATGCAAACCGTCAGATGGTTTTCCGAACAACCAAAACCTTGCCCTTGTGGCCAACTTTTGATTCAAAATTTTCTAGGTTTGGAATAGCGTCTTTTTGTCGAGGGGTGGTGCAGCCGACTGCCTAAATGACAAACTTGAGCTGAGTTATGATTTTTTGTTTTTTTTATAAATATTCACCTTAGGTTCAAATTTGTCGGGGTAAGACGTCGTTTTCCATGGTTGAGGGTTAGAATAAATAAATAAATAATTGGAGATGTTGTATTATTCGAGTAACCTGTACTCGTATATCTTCCGTTAAACAGCCCACTACCGTATGATGATGATAGCATTTCCAGTCATTGATTTGGAACTCATTAGTAAAGGGTGAAGAAAAGTGAGATATAGAGTAGAAAGGTCATCGGAGGCTTTTTGCAAAAGGGATCCCCTTACAAAATTACAAGGGGTTTTTCTTTTTCTTTTCTCGAATGTTGGTACAGTTAGTAATAAGTACCGGTATGCCGGTATACAAGTTACTAGTACAACTTACCGGTACCGTATCGTACATTACCGTGCCTACCGTATCACAAAACCTACCGTATGGTAGTCTACCATAGTTGAGTTTCTCGCTCGGATCACATTCTGATCGGGGAGATTAACACTTTTCAAGAAGGAAGGAAGGCAGGTCAGCGGTACTGTACGAGTACGGTAGTTGTTTATTTGTTTATTAAATTTTACAATATTTATTTGTTTTGTTTGGCCCCTCCATCCTCCACCCACCCCACCACACACTCTTGCCGGGGACGAGGGGCCAAGGTAGGTAGGACGGATCCTGGCTGATTTTGGGCCTTTTTACTCGGTGGGTGGAGGATGGGGGAACGGTGCAAGGGGACGTTATCTCGTTCGTTGAAATTCTATTCCGGTTGGATTTGGAAGTTGGGTTAGGTCAGGGACGTTACCTACCGTACTGGCATCATACTGTTACTGTAAGTGGTACCTGCGGGCTTACCAATTACTACTTTTACTTGTAATTATTGTACTGTGATTGTAGGTGTATTATACCGGACAAATATCAATCAACTCCAATCCATGAATGCTTGAATGCCCAAAAATCTCTCCACTTCTATCCCCCTCTTCTTTCCTTCCTTCTTTCACCTTTTTACCCCCCTCCCCCGAGAAAAGTAATAACCACCCGGCCTGCCACCGAAAATGTGTAAATCCATCCATCAAATACCGATACAGTGAACTAAATAAATTAAAAACCCACCAACACCCCTCTCACCTCCCATGATTGGTTTGTGATTTGCTTTTTCTATTTTTTTCTTCATTTTTCTATTACTGTACCGGTCCTGTGCACTCGAATTGAGATTTGTGGGCCTTGGAAAGAGACGGTTGATTACCGGTAGGGTTTTACTTGTGCGAGGTCTGATATTTCCCTATTTAGGGGAGTTACGGGATTGGAATCGAGGGCAGGAAGGGGAATGTTTTGTTGGGACACACACTTTTTTTTCTTTCTGTCTCTGTTTTTTAATTTTGGTTTCGTGACATATGATCTTTTTTTTTTTTTTTTTTTTTTGTGGCGGGATGAATGGGTGTGTGGGAATGGTTGAAAAGTTCAAGAGAAGGAGTCCGACTGGCTGCGGTATTCTGTTCGTTCGTTTTGTTCGTGGTTTTTCTGATGAGATGTGTGGGGTGAGATACTCCCACAGCACAGTACCCGTATGTAATGTAGGTAAAAGGAATTTATGAGCGCAGGTACGGTATGTTATGCGGCGCGCGCATTTTGTGGAAAAAGGCATTTTTGACGTGATGAATGATTGAACGCGTTCGTTTGGGTTTCGTGCCCTTGCTTGCCTTTGCTTCTCGACTTGATTAACTATGATGAGCATCCCCCCCCTTTTGATTGAGGATTTTTAACAGAGAAGGAGAAAGTAATCCTTCACGAATGAAGCACTTTTTTAGCCCGCTATCAGTTGCGGGGTCGCACAAGCATCCAGATATTCCTTTTTTTATATTTTATTTCATTTTTTACTTCACTCTTCCCGAATTCTTGTCCTTTCCCTCTTACTGAAACAGTTAATTCCTTGTTTAAGTCAGGGTGTCTCAGGAGTTGAGGGCGGTGTTGGGTCATACATGTATCGTACAATCCCAGCCGGCTCCCACCCCTCCTTGTTCACGACCGCACGGTGGAGGACTTGGGCAGTTGAAGATCGCAGGCACTCGCACTGAGTCGTACTCGACAAGCTACGGCAGTCTGTAGAAAAGTGGAGTGAATCTCCCTTCTTTTCCCTACTTGTCTTGCTTTTTTCCTCTTTATGCTGCTTCTTGCCCTAGCTTGTATCATGCTCGTACAGTAGTTTCGTCTTGTTTTTTTTCTCGGGTTTGGAGGGTTTCTTGATGATTTGCAAAGCTAAAATGTCAAGCATGACTATGTTTTGTAAGGAGGCGGACCGACTGACACCGGCCGCATCCATTCCTGACCGGCTAATTGGCTGAGGGGGATGTGAGTGAAGAGATGTGTGAGTGCCGGGGGGGGGCAAGGAGGGAAGAAGGAAGGATGGCGGAGAGAGAAGGGGGGGAGCAAAAGGCATGGGAAGGGAGGAAGGGGAAGGGGTTATGGAGGGGAGGGAAATTGACGATGCGTAGTGATGGACTTGATGGTGGGTAGGTTCTGGTAGGGCTCATTTACCTGTGCATATGCCGCAGGAAGAATGTGCAGAACATAAAAAAAGGGAAACTCCCCTTCCCCCACTGGTCCAACCCCCCCCTTCCCCCTTCCGCTTCGCCTCCTCGCTCGACCGAGTTCTTTCTCCCTTCGCCGCCCTTCCTCGTCCTATCTGCTTTCTTCCTTTCCACCAAAACTTTCCGCTGCCGTTCATAGGGGGGTGTTTATGCGTCATAATATGTTAAACCGAAAACAAAACCACAACAACCCGCTGATTTCTAACACTCTGATTGTTCGAACTGCTGCTGCTCCTATTTTCCCCCGTGCTCTCTCATCGCTGGATCTCTGCATCTGATTCCTGCGCCTCTTTGTCGTCGCAGTTACTTATTTTATTTTTTTGCTTGGAGAAAAGGAGAGACCAGGGGAACTTTTGATTTGGATCGAAAGAAAGCAAGGAAGGAACCGCGCGTTCGGTCAGCTAACCCTTTTTTGTGATAACGCTTCTTTCTTTTACTACCTGTGATTATTTTACGGATATCTTTTGCATCATCATACCTTTACCTCTTTACCTTACGTATCATACCAGCTTTCACCGTAACTACCCACAACCAACCACTGCCTTCTATCCCTGTCACAAGAGAAAAAGACGTTTTACCGTACCGGTCGGTGGAAGAATAAGGAGAAGAAAGAGATCATTTGCTTGGGATCAACGAACCGAGTGAGAGAAGAAGCATAGAAGGATAGGAAGAAGAAGGAATAATCTAATTATAAAGGGTACGGAGAAAAAAAAGGCACATCTGCAGTGGTAAGCATGTTCTTCCGGTTCCTTTATTACTGCTTCTTTACATCTCTTTGGCGCCCGGTGCGGTGGACCTAGTAGATTATTGGTGGGGAAGTATTTGGCAGGTTGCATGCAATGTTCATCGTTGCCGGGGGTTGGTTATGGGTTGCAGCGGATGCCTATGGATTCTCCTGGACAAATTGGCTGTTCTCTTTTTTCCTCTTCCCTCTTTTCTTTTCTCTTTTGAACTAAGGACAGGGAAAAAGGGCCATTCCAGTAACAACTACAGTCACGCTAATCGTTTGTGTTCTCCTCACTTCTCAGCTTTCAGGTCACCGAAAGTCCAAAAAAGAAGACAGGAAAAAGAAAATAAAGAGGGTGAAAACGGACCAAAAAAGAATAAAAATAGGAATCCATATTCCGAACAAAGGAAGGAAGGGGGAAAAGGAAAAGGAACAAGATCAAAAAAGTAAAATATAACCACTTTCCAACGAAAGATTTTTGTTTCTTGTCCGCTTCCACTCCTTATTTACTCCCTGCTGTTATTTACACCCCACTTTTCTTTTTTTTTCTCTCTCTCTTACCCAACACTACCCCCTTTTTTACGCCGTACATATCTTTCGTACAGATACATACATTTTAAATACATCCTACATCTGTAGCGTGTTGATCCCGTAGGTTGGCCTGCCACTGTGCTCGCTTCCTTCCTCGCGGGTCGTCGGATCGATGCTGATTCCCTTCCGCTCGTCATTAGGTATCAACAATAACAATAAACAACCCCTCATCTTCCCCATCTCTACGATCGAGAAACCCTCAGCAACCGAACAACAACCGCCAGTCTCGGGCGAGACTCCCAGTTCCACGGCGATAAAATGGACCCTGTGGAGTGGTCTCGCTGCATGGCAAACATCTTTTTCGCCCACGGCGATCCCCAGGGCGACCTTCAAAAGTTTCGCCATTTTATTCCTCCTTTCGTACTGAGGACCTTTTGCAATACACAGGACCAAAATGTCTGGGTGGTTTACGACCATCATCAAATGTACCACCTTAACCTCCTCCGAGTGCTCTATTCTCTTCTTTTCACAGAAGAACAAACTCGTGAAAAGGATGGAATAGAGCACGGCTTTGCTGCCAGATGGAACTTTTAAGGTTGTCCTGATTCTAACATGCGTTTTTCCCCCCAAATCTAGGCCAGCCATGGTTGGAGAATCCGAGACTCTGATCATCTACAAACCGGAAGCAAAGGAATTCGAGAAGCGACACTGGAGTGAAACCTTTGGTGCTGAGAATATCTACGCTCCGTACTTTGACAACCTGACTACAAGCACTTGGATGCGGGAAGGATTCCGCAAGTTTGATGTTTTAAAGAGGATTGATCGGGAAATATTCAATGGACTGATGGATCCCATCTGGCAAATTCATCAACAACAGCCCTCTGGAAGCATTCCCTTGATTCGTGGCGACCTCTATCAGCTGCGGAAATTTCTGTTTCTTATGACTTCTCAGCATAGTAGGGACAAGATTATGCATTTACTGGCCCACGACCCGAATATGGAGGATGCGAGAATTAGAAGGAGGAAGTTTATTGAGGCACATGGCATGGAGCATCCTAGGGACGTTTGGTTGGGCAACTCGGAACAGATCTTGGACTCTCAACACTGTGACATTCAGAACAATATGGATATCTTTGACTTGGATCGGGAGAACTATCGTGTGAATGCGAAGGAGAGATTTTTGGTGTTTTGGGAGGCGGGACCCGGCGAGGAGTTTATTTTGACCGAGAATGCTTTTGGGGGGTTTGAAGGCGGTCAGATTGGTGCAAAGAAGAATTCACAAGTTAGCTTGAGGGCAAGGGAACTCGAGCGGCACCTTTACACCCGGGATTTCATGTGGCATCAACTCTATGTTCTTTCACCGACCTTAGTCGCTGCGCTCTGCCATGGTACTTTAATGCACCCCGAGCTTACCCGAAACCAGAGGAAGCGATACGGTCTAAGGCGTTCTATCTTGGAAGGCTTGCCGCATGATATTGCGCCCAAGTATTACAAAGATATGAACAAATCGGATGCTTCGTTCCTCAAACCGAATTGGACTTTGCCGGCTGAGGTTGAGAGGGCTTTTGGTACCAATGTGTCGTTGGAGAGGAGGAAAGATGATGAGATCTTGTTCCCTGTTCAGCGGTTGACACCAACCCAAGTTGCCCTAGTCAATAGTGTTCTCCTACATAACCAGCAGTCTGGCGCGAAGGTCAAATCGGTCTGTTGCAGGTCCCCACCGCAATATCAGTCTCTCTACCAGTCATTGGTTCAGTTCCATCATAACCAATGGCACAAGTACTCCGAGGAAGAGCAGAACGACTATTCCCCATTGACCGATAGACTCCAGGTGTACCTCAATCCGGAACCCATGGCTGCCCCAAACCAGCTCCAATATGCCCAACAACAACCGTTCCCAGGACATCCCATGCTCAATTCGCAATTCCCCATGCCAATGCCCGATCCAAGACAGCTCTTTGCCGAAGGAAGACATGCTCTTTCTGTTCCCGAAGTCCCCAAATACGAGCCCATTCATGTTGATATGCGTCCGGCCCATCTTCGTGTCAATTCCCATACTGCCCCAAGTCAGACATCCTATCACTCGTCTGGGACTTCTTCTTTTGCTCCCTCTTCCCAATCTTCTCATGGATATTCCTCGGCCTCCAGTCAGTCCTCCGCTAGCACTCGGTCCACTAGCATTGATACCCCCCGTTTCGAACCCAAAGAGATCACTCTTGATAAGAACCGCCAGTCCCCAACCCGCAAAGCCGAGCAGCCTCTAGGCCGGCGTCCCTCTCATTCTCAACCTGAGCCTGTATCACGTGGAAGCGACAGTAGTGGGAAGACGAGGACTGACAAGACCAAGCCAAAAGTGACCAACACAGTCCTGGACCGTACCGAGATACTGGGGGAGCGTACTGGTGTCATTTCTGAGCGGGGAAGGCAACTCGATCCTCCCAAGATTGAGCAGCCCAGATCAAAGAAGAATAGCCCCAATCCTGGCCCAGACCGCTTGGAGTTTGCCGCACCAGAGTTGAATAAGACCCGTCGACAGGAGCCTGTAATTGAGCACCGCCAATCACATCCCAAGTCTAGCGCTCTTCCCGACCGTCCTATTTACGTGGTTGAATCTGTTAGGCCGAACCCACCTGAGAGGACAAGAACCGATCCGGCCGGAGCTCAATGGGGAAACACTTTCACTAAGCAACAACAACAACAACAAACCCAACCACAGAGACCCGCTGGAGAGCGCATACCCCAGAGCAGTGATAACGTGAGGCAAGGCAAATATGAGGTTATCCGGCCCTCACAACATCAAGCTCAGCAGCACCAAACCCTGCATCAGCCCCAGCCTCAACGCCCAGCCAATGAACGCACATCCCAGAGCAGCGAACATGTCAGACAACGCCGTTACGAGTCAGCCAGATCAGAGGAGCAGCAGCATAATACTCACCCTCAGACCCAACCCCAGAGGCCGACCATCGAGCGCACGTCGCAAAGCAGCGACCATGTCCGTCGGAGCCAATATCAAACCGTCAAGGTTGAATACAGCCAGCCACAGCCCCAGAAGCCTGTCGAGACTCCGGTTGAGCGAAAGCCCCAGATTATTGATACTTCTAACAGAGATAGAGGAAGGCAGTATGAGGTTAGGGCTGAGCTTGGTCAAGTTCAGAGACCCTCCAATCCTTCGACTGATCGCTCCCACCCTGTTGAACGCAAATACCAGGTTGTCATGCCGGAGCAGCAGGTTCATGCTCAAATAACTGTCAATAATAGCAACACCCGCGGCCAACGTCCGATCACCAAGTCCGATAACTCAAGGGTTTATCACCATGTCTTGAACTCCGAGCAGCCAAAGCAACAGCAACAACAACCTCAAACGCAGGCCCAACAACAGCCGCAGCCGCAGCAGCAGCAGCCCCAAGCCCCGCCTCCACCGCCGCATCAGCATCTAAAACCAGTCATCATCTCCCATGACAACCAACCTCTCGTTACGGATGAACACAAGGGTCGTCGATTCGATACCTCGGAACAAGTTCAGCAGACTGAATCTCAACGGATTGTAAATTCGTCCACAGAGCGAACTATGCGTCCGGGAGTTGAGATAGTGAGACCACATGTCCTTGAGCCCGCTAGAACCGCCGAATCCCGTGCTCAGGAGCCAGCCCGTGTTGTGTTGGAGAACCCGAAGATGAAACACCTCCGCTTTGAAGCCGCGGGTAAGACTCTTACTCACAAGCACTCGGATTCCAGTCTCGCAGGATCCATGGTTGTTGAGATTGGTGAGGTTGAGAGTCAAGTGAGTGATGGTGATGAGGAAGAGGACGACAATGGTGATGAGGGAAGCTGGGAGGATGAAGGCTTTGGAGAGTTGGAGGAGCTCAGCAAACCTCGCAAACCAACTGTCCGATTTGCTGATCGCCCTCTTTCGAGAACTGGCGGTCGTGGTATGCACATTGAACGACCATCTTCACGTTTGGCGCGGCGGGTGGAGATTGCTAGACCTTTGTCTAGGAACAGCCAGCGAGTCGAGAACGCTAGAAAGTCTAGGGGTGCTCATGCACATCGTTGATTCACACGTGAAGGCTAATGATTCTTTCGCTTTTCATTTGCCGGATTAACACTTTTCCCGTTTTTCCCGTCACCTGCATCATCTTTTTTTTCATACTTTTTTTCTTCAATTTCCCCGATTCAGCCTTAATTACTCCCATTTATCTTTACTCCTCTGTTCACGTTTTCTTATCATTATTTCACTTAAATTTCCTTTTTCCTTTTTCCTTTTTTTATTATTTTTATTAACGGTAACCTATGAGGTCAAAATCTTGTATCAGGCGTTCGTGTGTGGGAAAAGTCATGTATCTCATGGTTAATTATGTATCTTTATGCGATGGAGTAACTGGGGAAAGGGGAAAGGAGCCACTGGAAAGGGTTGGTAGGAGCTAGGGCATTTCATGGTTATAGACAGAGGATAAAGAAAAATTAGGGCGAGGTCATTTTTATCGTTTCGGGGAAATGTTTTGGGAATTTTAGCATTAAGTAGCATAAAGGCGGGGGGTTTCCTGGTTTTGTTTTCTTTTACCTTCTCTTTGTATTTCCTTATCATGATTCCCCATTTCATTAAATGTGTATTGTCATGTAAGAGCCGGAAGCATTTTTGGCCTTTTTTAACTTTTTCTTTTCCCTATCATCGTTCCCATATCTTATTACTCGTCTGGGAAGAGACATACGTTTGTGTATTTTGTTCTTTCTATGATACCTTTCTCCCCACATGCAGGACGGGAAAGACTTTTCCTTATGCCCATCCCTGTTCCATTTCTATCAATACCCTACCTTACCCCTTCATAGCCGGAGGATTTGTTATTACGATTGTGCTTTAGTGTGGTGATTAGTTAGTCCTGGTGACGATGGCATATGACGGATTTAATGGAACCTTGGACATTTCGGAGGGGCTTTTTTCTTCAAAGTTCTCGTGGCGTCGCACTCTGATGATCTTTGCCCTATTCTTCGTCTTACTTGTACCGTGCTTGCATTAGGGAGATTCGAAGTTGGCGGCTCAGCCTGAACTGAGTATCATACTCGCGATGTCGAAGCGTTTTTAAAAAAGACTGCTATTGCATACCACCAAATTTAGCCCTTTTGCTTAGATCTAGGGGGTATGCAATAGCAGTCTTTTAAAAAATCGACATCGCGAGTATCAGTATACCACAAATCAGTGTCCTGCTTTGAACGTTACCTGTATAAGCTCTTACCGGTACAGGCGCATTGGCCTGATATCTTTTTCTTTTTTTTGCTTGGTAGATTTAAGTGCTATTATCTTAGCCTGGACATACTCCTATCATTGTTTGCTATAGCGTGAGAAAGTGAGAAGGGTGAGTTTATCACCGCCTGCCGGTATCCGCACCATCCTTAAAATTCATTCCCACACGCAAGCCACAACTCTATCCCACAATTTATTTCCATAGACTCTGTTAGCTCCTATATAAGACAAATTATTGGGGGGGGGAAGTTAGTTTTTACGATTGGTGAGCTACACTATCTATGCTCAACGGGTTTTCGCATGGCATCGTGCAATAGCTGGCTTGATAGTGAAATGAACCAATTTCTATCTATCTCACGTATGACCTTGGTGCGGGAAAAATCTCTTGAAATCCACCACCACCACCACCACCACCATATTATATTGTTGGCGGAAATCGGCCCGTTAGCACCTGATAGGTTTGGTTTGAAAGGTTAGGGGAATTGTGATAACTGGTTAATGGGACTCAACACATCTAGTTGGCTGATCTTATATTATACCATTCCAGGGAAATTCTAATCCTTCTTAGGGGGGTTTTTGTTTTCGGATCTGGGGATTGGAGAGGATGGCGGAGGTGGTGGTGGTAGTGGATTTCAAGAGGTTTTCACTGTATTCTAATAAACTGTTCTATGGGACTGCTTTGCTTTTCTTCTCTATCACCCACCACCCCATAGTACTAGTGCGTTCTGAATCCCCCTCCACCTACCTATGGTATTCTTATGGACTAAGTAGAGAGCTGGTTAGTCCCCAACAGCGATGAGAGAAACTAATGCCGATGCTCTTGTGCTCACTCAGTGTACTATTTGTAATTGAATGACGTTTGTGAACACAACTGCTATTGCGTACCCCCCGAAATTCTACTTTTTTTTGCCCAAATCTTAGTATCATGCAATACCGCAAAAACTCGCTTTTAAAGAACTGGCCTGGGCCAGGGCTTTTTGAAATCTTTGGCACTGAGAAAGACTAAGTTAAGCTTTTGAGAATTTTGGAAGAGATGAGATGCTTTGCCTATCATTAAATTCAGAAACTTGGCCGATTGTAAACTGTCCTAGTTCAGGCCAGTTCATTAAAAGTGAGTTTTTATGGTAGTGGTCGTGTTCATAAACGTTCGTTCGGTCAATTATGAGTAGGTGCTGGAGTGCGTGCGTGCCTTCTTGCCGGAAGGTTTACTGAGTATGATACCGTATTTTCCAAAAAAAAATCCACTTTTACCGAAACATACGCGCCTTCGATGTACGTGCCGATGACTTCGAACTCCCCCTATTTGTGGAGCACAGTGAGGTGTAGTGCAGTGTAGTGCTCTAGCATGGAAGAGTTTTTTTATCGCTATTACATACAACGAAGGGATAGGTTTAGGCGGAAGCAGAGGATTTTCATTCGTAATGGGGGCACAAGGCAAGGGCAGGGGGGGGGGGTATCCTACGCTGTCCAGCGATAGCTATAGTTAGCTGGATTGTTTGGGAGAGTGAAAATTGGGATTCTTGCATACTAAAATTTGATCCTTTCTCCTGGACCAGGGTGGCACGCAGTGACAGTTCCCCTTCAAAACCCTTCGACACTGCTGGTTAAGCTAAAGGGGGACAGAGAGATATCTATAGCTATTTTTACAGCATCATACAAAGATATCACAGCTCCATGGTTATTACTTTCATAGCAAATTTTTTTGCCATGTTATGCTGTGTACAGTACAATACAGACAAAAACTCCATAAGACGTTTTCTAAAAGTGTCCGGAACCTGGGTCACATCTCCTTGACCATAGGTAATGACAGTTCTTACAAATCCTGATGCCGGTGAAGCCCTTGATTATACCAAATTGAATCATTTACATGCTATCTCGGAAGCTTTAAACAGTAATGAGTATGATACTTGGTACGATAGACCTTGCGGCCCCCTAGCATAGATGCTCCAAGTTTTTGGACAATTTTCAGAAGTGGGGAAGGAAAAAAAACCCCTTCCATCTTAGACTATACTAGGCCATGTTTTAACTTTGCCAATTCTGTTAATTTTCTTGATAAGCCCTTAGTTTTGAGTGCCTAGAAGCGTGCATATGGGCGAATCTTCACTTAAAGAATGGTATTCTTTCTTTATTTACGTAAACAAATGACTATATTTGCCCAAGACACCACCACCACGATGGAGTCTTTTTTTTCAACTCTGCTCAAACGGTCAAGACTTCCAGAAATAACAATACTCAACCTTGACTACAAATGCGGGTGAGATGAGAGGGTGAGGGAATATAAAACTGAAGTCTGTGCTGTACAGTACATTCCCACCGTACAAGCACAAGTACCACATCAAGATTGGGATATTCGTTCCGCGGCTTCGTGTTAAGCGTACAATAAAGTACATTAACTCGCAGTGTGCATCCGATACTATACCATACGAGTATATAAAAGCTCCTTGGTGCCATGTATGCAATGCATCCCCTAGTCCCTGAATGGCCAGACAAACGCCCTCTACTACGTGTCCGCTTAAGCTAACTAATTATTTAACGCAAGGGGGGGTTTATATCGTGTCATCGTCTCTAGCCTACAGATTCGCGTTAGTTAAAAAAAAAGAAAGAAAGAAAGAAAAAAAACGTGACGTCGCGGCTGCGCTTCGCGTCTAAAACGGTAATTCCCTAGGGGACTTTTTTTACGTGGTTCTTCGCTCCCGTCTCCGGTAGCCTGGTTACAGCAGGGGGGGTTGTGTAGGGCGCCCGCCAGTCGTTGCGCGAGATTTGTAAGACTGACAGCACATACCGTACCGATTCTGGAAGCACACCCACAACACACCCACACTGACAAGGCCAAAAATACGCACTACGCACTGGAGGGAGTCAAGTGGTTGCCAGTATGTGGGCGGATGGGATTTATGTTTGTTTTTTTGTTTTGCTTTTATTCCCACTTCTCTCTCTGGTTGGCTCCAATATGGTGGATGCGAGCTTTGCTTTTTTTCTTCTTCCCCTTCTCTTCTTTTTTGGAACCGCTGGCTGAGGGTATGATATTATATCCTCTCACTGCCCCGCTCCACCCTTCCTCTTTTCTTTCCCTTCTTCCCTTGCTCTGCTTACTCGCGCTTGCTGCGTTTGGTGGATTCGGAATTAATTAGAGGCTTATTTAATACGTACCGGTGTCTCTTTTACTTAATCCACTTATTCCCCCCCCCCCATCGCCGCAATATCTTCCCTTAGTCTACCGCCCACCTCTCCAAACTTACGTTCCCACCTCACCGAGTGACCGATGCGGAGCAGGTGTGGTTTTGGGATTTATCTTATACTTGGTTGCCAGCCCATCTCATCACAGCAGCAGTAGCGCCATCTCTCACATCCCAACAACATCACTCCATCCCAGACCTGGTTGTCTTCCGCTTGCTGGTCAACGACTTTGCATCATTCAACGATACACACGACGGGGAAAGTAACGACGGAACAATACATATATTTTGAAATATATCAGGAAAGGGTTGGTTATGGGGCAGACACCTAGCTCTGCATTTCCGATTTATCATATGGAGGCCCACACAGTCATTAAAGCATTGGAATACATCAGCCAGAAGTTGTGCAGGAAGGGGATTCACGTTCATTTGATTGTCGCCGGGGATGCGCTTTCTTGTTTATTATTCAAGTCGAGGCCTACAACGTATGTTATTTCGGCTTCGCTTTCATTATTATCATTATTATTGTTTCCATTATCGTTCCATTTCCGTAGTCTTGACGATAGGTATTAATTCATTATCGTGATTGTGTAGTCACTCGATAAGCATCCTCCAGGCATCGACACTATCGCCCCGCTCATTATCAGTCCTCTTCGATGCCGTGCACCGCGCGCAGAAGAAATTCGGCCTGGCAAATGATTGGGTGAACACCGACCTGGGCCGACAAGTAGACAGCGACTACCTGGACTACGTCATCCACAAGAGCCTGCTACAAAACGAGATAGTCTTCTCCTCGGAGGGGCTAACACTAGTAGCAATAGACCTCTGCTTCGCCCTGAAGTCAAAGCTGGAATCCCTGACCAAAAATTACACAGACAAGGACCTCGAGGACGCCGTCGTCCTCCTCCGCCGACTAGTAGTGATCTACCGGGGTAGGCCGCTGACGAAGGGGTACATACGTATGAGCTATCCGCGCATGGAGGTTTCGGACCAGATCCTGCTCAGGCTGAATGGATTGTACGAGTGTTACTATCACACCAGAGGTGTTGCGGGCGTGCATGACGAGTATATGGAGTGGAGGAGGGAAGGAATAGTGGATTGGTCGTTCGGGTTCGAGGAGTTGAAGCGGCAAGCTTCGGTTCGTACACCGCTGGAGAAGGGGCTGTATTCTTGGAGGGATAAACCGCTGCCTGATACTCCGTATCGGGATGACTTTGCGGAGATTTTTACGCAGCAGAGGGTTTATTGATTAGCCTGCTGCCCTATCGATTATTGGATTGATTTGCGGGCAAACGGACGGGACGATGATTGACTTCTTTCACGACAGAGATGAACGGATTGGGTGTGCATATTATGGTTGGGTGGGCAAACGATTGATTTTTGAGCGACTTTTTTTTTATTTTTTATCTTCATTGTTCATTTTATTAACCTCATTTTGTCCTGTCCTTTTAGCGTTTCATACATTGTATTTCTTTCTTGCGTTTCCTTCTTACTCATTCTCCTTGTATTATCTTTTTTTTTTTATATTCTCTTCCTGTTCATTATTTTTCTTCTTCTCTACATTCGTTTCTTACCTCCTCGGCTTTGCTTTCTCAAAAGGGGGGTTGGTTGGTTTCTTGGGCGGTGTCGGTGCACGGAGTTTTTGCTTTTTTTTTTTCCCTTCTTTTCTCCCTCCATTCTTTGTATTTTTCTTACCATTTCTACCATTTCCTAGACACCAACCGGTGGTGCATTACGATCATTTTGCGAGAATTTCCTTTGTTTTACTTTCCATCACAATATTATCATAGTCCTTTCCTGATTCCAAAGGGGGGGGGGAAGGGGGGCAATATCAACAAAACCTGAATTAGCATTTTATAATCCTTCTTCATTTTCATCTCTCCGCTTAACTTACCGGAGTTTCGCAAGGTACGACGAGTACTTTAGTCCAGTGGATTGTTTATCATCCCTACCAACAAATTCCATCCAAAACCCTCCTTGTACCACAAGGACTAAAACACAAAAACTACGTGTCTATCTCGTGACTTATCAATCCCAAAAAACCCCGCTCGCTCGCTCCATCCCGTAAAAAAAAAAAAGGAAAAATCCCCTAATGCACCGTTTCCAAAGATCTTAAGTTCAGGCGAGGCATCAAGTCAGCCTTCTGTTGGTTGGTTGCAAGTTTGTTTACGAGCACCTCTCTCTACATACATACAAAGAAAAACCTGGGCGGCTGAGGCGTGTGCGTGAGTTGCTCCCAGCCAGTTCCAGTTAACCCAAGGCTCCCTCCCTCCCCTCCATCAATGCATTAAAGTGGGGGCTGGTTGGTTCGTGACGAATAACCTGAGCAAAACCATTGGTTGGAGTTGTTGGGAAAGAAAAGAAAAGAAAGGCCTTTTCGAGTTTTTCTTTTCGTTTGGGATCCCGAAAAAAAAAGTTTGTCCTGGGGTTATGGGAAAAAAACTGTTTTCCTTTTTTGTTCCCCCCCTCAAGGTACTTTTCCTTGTCTGTGACTTATGATCTTGGTTATTTACTTGCGGACTTGTGCGAGTCCTTTTGCCTCGGTTCTAACTAACACACACAACGGTGCCGTGCTAGATGGTAATTATCATATCACGCGAGTAAAATTTTACTGGGATTTACCATACATACCAGTGCTACTTGCAAGAGGGAAAAAACAATAATCGAAGGCTGTTATTAGAACGGTCTGGGGTAGAAGAAAGTACAATATGATAAACTTTGTTCTAGTGATTTCTAAGTGGGGGATCCACAGCAAACGGCTGAAGAAGAAAAGAAAAATGTTGTACTAGTACAAACGGTCGCACCATCCATCCTCCTCACACCTTCCCCACGAAGATGGTAACAAGTAACGTAACGCTGTGTGCTACAACGCTACGATAACTGTGCTACTGTGCTACTGTGTACGGCGAGACAAAAAGATAACCCACTTCAGGTATGATAATAAGTACCGTGTCATACGCTCACGCCTACCGGACCACACCGCCACCGGCTGTGGCTTCCACCCCACAACCCCTGGTTCGCTAACCACTTTGTATGACTAGAGGATCAAATTTGGGTATTAGCGGTAATAAACGCAGGTACACAAACAATACAAATAGACTTTTTTGGAATCCATGACAATTTCCTAAAAATTAACAGCGTCACGGGGGGAGGGAGGGAACCAGCTTCCGGGTGCTCTAGCACAAAGTTGAGGAAGGAAGTGATCTGTTGTGGTTGTGGAAGTCGCCTATCAGAGCTTTTGGCGGCTCCGTACACCCGTTTCAATGTGTTTGGGATTGTTTCGCGGGTCCGTTTTCGGTAGAGTGATCTAGTCTGCTAGGGGGTGTTGCTGTGGGGGAAAAGGTAAACTTATGTACCGGTATTATAGTTTTAACTTTTTTTTTTTTTTTGTCGGAGCAGAGTATGTGCGTTTTAGCTGCTGATTATCTATCGGATTTACGGTAGGGTACTATGGGTGCACATGGAAGGGCGTGCAGTTGTGCATGTGGTGGGAGTTTGTTCCTGGGTACCGGTACCGGTACTTGTATTGCTACCACTTCTATAATACTAAAGTATGGTACGGTACAAGTTATGCATGCTACTATTGATTACGGCGATCAATCAATGCGCCTTCGGCGAATCTTCTCCCGGAATTCCCTCTATTTGCGAGGGGTGGGGAGAAAACTTAAGGAAGCAAGATACTGTAGGTGAGACCTGGGTTCCATACCTCCTCCTCCGAAAAAAAAAACACTTTGAGCGGCGAAGCCTGTTTCAAAGTATCACGCAAATATAATATACTTAAATCCCCTTCTTGACGTCTGGAAGCGTAAATCCAGGGCATCGGTCGGACAGGTGCTGTTGCAATATCCTGTAGCGCAAGAAGATGAGGAAGGTGAGTTCATTCCTTATCCCACACACCTTGAGCAGCTCACCAATCATAAATATCAAAATCGGTACTGCTTTTCATAGAAGTCGCAGGGTTCAGGAGATTGAGGATTTAAACTGTGGCTTGTGTGTGTGAAAAATTGATTCCAACCATGGTTGTGAATAGGGGTGATGAGCTCACCCCTGTCACCCTCTCTTGCCCTACTCTCGCGGCAAAAAAAAAAAAAAAAAAAAAAAAAAGACTCCAAGCGCAAAGGCGCTTTTTCACTCTCCTGCTTTATCTTGAAGAAGGAGAAGGGAACACAGTCAACATATCTATTTATTTATTTTCGACTTCCACTCCTACCCCCCCCCCGAATAAGTAATAATTGGGCCTATACTGCTTGCAATCCGTTTCGAATAGTACTCAAAATGGTAGGCGGTGCAAGAGCCGCAACCCCGGAAATTGGCAAGACGGCACGCCACTATTTTGGGGTATGTCCACTGCGCCACGAACGAGTGAGGGTTGGTGAAGTGGTCGTCCCGCTTTGCGGTAGGCGCTTAGTAAAAGGCGGAGTAATGCGTAGGGGTAGGGTAATAAATCTCGGGGTTGATTATGGTGCCATAGTGTATGAAGGGATTAGTGTGGGGTATTGGTAAGTGCGGCTCATGAGGGCACGGTGTGGTGCGGTAGGACTTATTCGGTGGTAGGAGGACTAGGAGAGGTGGAGGGGGGGGGAGAGGGAGTAAGCTGGCGGTTAAAAAATCTATTCTCTTCAGATATCCTATATAAGGGAAGGAAGGGCGGATCTCGCTACGTCTGGGGGAACTTTTGGCCGAATTTCCCTGTTAGGGAGCGGAGTGCCTCTGACCGGTGTTTAAAGTGGATGCTTTATTCCCCTTATGGTGGTTTTTGTGTGGCATCAATGAGATAAAGTTACTAAGTAGAGATAGTATCGTATGTTGTTATCCTAGGTGCATCGTGTCTGCCTATGATAACTAAATTTCTTTCCTTCAGGGCTAAAATTACCCTGATAGGTTGTGATGGAAAAGCACAATTGAGTGGTAGAAACCTACTATGGGTATCATACACGTATTTTCTCCCGAGTGGAGGGAGAAGCCTATAATCTGGCCATCCTCTCCCGACCCTCCACTCATATCGCCCTCTTGACACACACTTGCCGATTAGACTTCCCAAAAGTTTCCCTTTCCATCTCTTTTTTGGCTTCCTCGCGGGTGCGCTTGTTGCTAAAGATAATTGGGTAGGCTGGGACTAGCGGCACCCTCTCACATCTATTTCCGCTGGAACGTTTTCATCAATGGGAATCTTAAGAGGTACGCTAGATATGGAGACAATTCGCCCGAGCAATTGTGGTATTAAGGGTTGCGCCAATTGAAAGCTTGTTTATGATCTTGGTGGTGATAGCCAGCTAATTGAGCGCGCCCTGGGAAATCATCGATCCAACACGTACTGATACGCACTGGCCCTCAAAACTCCTCTTCCCACGTATGGAGGTGATAGATCAAGAGGCTTTATGCATGTCTGTGGCACTGAAGCGATCGAGTGAAGGCTGGAATAGGTATGTCGCTAATAGCAGTATGACCATTGGCCAAGTTTGTTTCTATTTGTTTCTTTTTCTTCCGCTTCTGGTTTCTTTTTTCCACCATCCCCCACTCTCTGGGTATTCGGAACTGCCCAAAGATCAGAGATTTTACTTTTGGGTTTTACTCTTTGCTTTTGTTTTTCACTTCCTTTTTGATTGAAATGGATGCAGGTTTCTTTACTTTGGTGGTAGTGCATTGCATAGGGTTCTTGTGATAGACGACGTTGTTTGCACACCACTACACTCACAATTTCCTCTTGGGGATAGAGGAGGAGCGGGATAGGCGCGCGATTCCGAGCCTCAATTCGAGCCATATCAGTAGACAAATTCTGCATGCAAGCCTGCATAAATAGATGGGGAATTCAGCCTTGTAGGAGCAAAGCTATTTCAACTACCACATCCACATCTTCACGACGATTTTGATAGATAGATAACTCTGGACCCTAATTTCGTACTACCACCCTTATCTAACCTTCATGCCTATCCGGAACGGACCCGAATTACTGCACTGTACTTTCTCGCCTAGATATCCATCCGCTTAGGCATAGGGCACCCTATCGCCGCAGCAGTATCATACAAAGCTATAATTGTATTGTACCATAGGGTAGGAGGTTTACTCTACCCTTTCCCCGCATAAACTCCGGGACGGTGGCGCGATTCTACCGAGATTCCTGAAACTCACTTTAATCCACCCTGTCCGTCCCCCCGTCCCACGCCACTCATTGAGGCAAATGGTTTGTTAACCCCATACCAAATTTGGAATGGTCAAGTTGCACATGAAACTCGCTTGTGGATAGGTTTATTTCTGTTTGGGACTCACCGGGTTTCTTGGCGGGCCCTTTTTGGGCAGTGCATGGTAGCCAAGTTTTTGGGCTGGTGCCGGGTGTGTGTGTGGTGGGCGTCTGTCGGATCTCTACCCGGCTAAGTCGATGGGGGATTATGCGCGATTTACGCAGGACGCGGATCTACGTGTTTCCTGGGTTTGGTGGGCGCGGTGTGTTTTTTCTTTTCCCCTTTACTTTGGCGCACTCTCGTCAGGTGTTTTTGTTGGATGACTAAGGGTTAGTGTTTGCTTGGGGTGTGGATTTCGTAGACTTGATGCTCGCTGGCAGCTTATGATGTTGGCGATAATAGGACTGGTGGCGTTGGTCTGGTTGTCAACTTAAAACATTGCCGTTCCCGTTACCATTATGCTGCCTTGCGTAAAGTGCCGAGATGTTCACCGTTCGTCATACTTTGTTGGTAGTGATTCGTATATTGTCGATCCCGTTAATATCAACAGCACGCACACAACTTCGACCTATGAAACTATACCCCTTTCGTCAGAGCTTTCTCTCTATCACACCCACGGCAACAACGACGACGACAACGACGACGACGACGACCCGCACAGTCCCTGGTAAAGGTAGAGGGCCATGAAAAGGGTGTAAAAGTGGGGCATGTGGGTAGTCACATATGATATTCTGACTTCATGATGTGTTGACCGCTGGTACGTTTATCGGACCTATCCAGTAGAATGATAGTAGGAACCTCAGGGAAGATTGAAAACATAAGAAGCAACACAAGGCTCTTGAGAGTAGAACGCCTCATTTCTCTATGTGTATTTCAAATCGATTCCTAACAATCCTGGAAAATCTCCCCCGATATTTCACCTCAACTACCGCGCATCCTTATCCTCCGAATGCCCATCTTCCGCCCACCGGCCGGCCGCGCAAATGCGTAATTGCTCTCGCAACAAAAGGTTATAATTAGATTTTTGAATTGGTAGCGAAAAAAAGAGAAGAAAACTCTCATAACCCATTCCGCAGGCAAGGAGTTATCGAGCTTCCGATGATTGCGACTCCATGACTCCCCCAGACCGGCGCACTATTAACCAACCGGCAGTCATATTGGGCCCCTAGACCACAACCTGCCACAGTGCTAAGTAGAATAAAAAAAAAAATGCTACTGGACCGAAAAGTACAATGCTTATCACACAATAAGTTGTCTCATAGGCTGGAATCTAGAGGTGTGTGGAGGGGCAGTTATTTATCCAGCAAATACTAAAATGTTGAGCATGGTAGTTGCCATATCAGGTAAGTCTCAGGAAAATAGGAGGGGGGGGGAAGGTAAAGTAAGGGGGAAATACTGGATGCAATCTTCATTGGTTGTCACTCGTAGTATTGGTTGGATTAAGTGTTTATCCGCGGTCGGCCTAGTCTCTTTTCGCAATTAGCTTTTTTCCTCACTAACTTACCCTTGACTCTTTCTCATCTCTTCTCCGTTCTTATCTCAAACTCACCACTATACCGCATCAACTATGGTATGCCGCTTTCTCATCATTTGTCATCATTTTTTTGGTTTCTTTCTTTCCGTGTTTTTCCACATATCCACGATCCTGGCTTTCGCTTCGTCTTCCCTTCTTTTTGTTTCCCCCATTGATCATGGATATAATCCAACCCTTGTGTATGTAGTAGGCAATCAAGTTTGTTTTCTCTCTCTCTAGCCACCCATAATTGAAATATTGTGTAGTCGCATTTGATGGGATATTGGGGTGATACGCTGGGTTCTTTGTGAGTGCCAGCGGGCGGAGTAATTAATGAGGCTTCTTCCTCTGTACGCGCTGCACATGGGTAGTGTAGCCTAGTGTAGTGTAGTAGGGAGGCTGGGAGAGGGGGGGTTAGTCGGCGATGCAGCTCTTGTAAAGTGCACTGCGGCCTAAGGTCGGCTCCTCAGGATTTGTGAAGAGGGAAGGTCATTGGGAGTTCTGTATTGACTGGCGGCCTCAAAGCCTGTTATTATTGGAGTTTGGTTATTACGTGCCGTATCATATTGCTCTTCAGCGAGGTGTGAAGTGTTGGGCATATCAGGTTTTTTTCGTCCTTGACAAGAGGGAGGCGAGGATGACACTGCGGCTGGGGATCCAGTTCGCTATAGCAAGAGCGGGGCTTAAATAAATAAATAAAATTTTGCAGGAGGCAAGGTTTGGCAATTACCTATGATGTTCTATATCCCTACCAAACATGAGCAAGGGCAGGTGACTTGGCTAGTTTGAAGTCCGGGGAAGGTCATTTGCTAGGATTGTTGGCGAATAGGCGGTAGACAACTAGGGCATGTTGTGACTGGACCCCTACGACGAGCCTTGTGCGAGAAGATTTGCGAAGATATTCCTCAAAGGGGAGATATTAGAAGTTTGATATACAAGGCGGTGCTCTCATTTGGTAATTGGAAATCATGACGGCATTGAATAACAAGGTTATAGTTGTATGTGATTGCACGCTGAAGCATTCAGGTCTGTTATTATTGCAACCTTTTAAAGATGGAAACCTCGCCCGCCCGCCCGCGCCTGTGGGATAGAAGCATCAGGGTATGGTGGGGTTAGTGGCTTGGTATCTTCGAAGTTATTCATGCGAAGCGAGCATAGGTCTTGCCCACAGCCTACCAAGATCCTTCGTTAAGTGTATGAGGCCGGTTTACCATAGAGCCTGTGATAGAGCCTGCCCGAAGTGTGAGGATGCACCTTTTGTCATGAAACATGACACAGGCACGCTATATGCCGAGGTAGATCACAAGGTAGCTATCGGCTATCGACAGGGTGGGGAGGGCAGTAGAACGACAACGACGGGAGATTCAATCCCTGAGGAAAAAATATTGATCTACCGAACTGTTAGTAGATCGAGATCTTATTGCCTTACACTTTATATCATCTTGCTCAACTTTTCTGGTATGACCCTTCATGCCCGAGCAGAAGCACCTACGAGGTTCCAGATTTTTAGATCTGCCTAAATCCTGTCCGGTAGCTGGGCACAGTATAGTACAGATCCTATCTAAAGCGAGGCTTGCCATGTGGGTGTATCCACCAGAGCTTAGGCCCGCATATCTGCATGATCTTCCAGATCCACATGTTATTCAGGGCTCGTGGGATAGGAAGGCGCGTCTCTTAGCTTACGTTATCTAACTATAAACACTATCGTACTTTATGCCATTCGGCCGCCGCAGTTATCTCCCGAGGGACATCCTATGAGGTGGAACAAGTAAATTCTGCACAGGCGCCGGTACACAGTCAGTTACCCAGCGCGCGTTAAGCGCAGTGTTAGAGTAACCCCAATAATCCCCCGAACTACGGTACCGTATGTGAAAGGTATATGAGTTTTTACTTTGACTCCAGGTTTTGGCCAAGCTTCTTCCCCTCTATTTTCCGCGCAAAAGAAATAGACCAATAATATCCCCGGACGCAACCGAGCTCAACACCAAGAACCTCGGCCACGATACCCCGGTGGCAACAGGCCACCCCACCTCAACCAAACTAAAAACTGGTGTAGCTTCCCAGTTTGAAAGTGAAGACATGGCAGCAGACTCTCCTACCCCTGGAGCACCTCACAAAGACCCTTGGTTCCAGGAGATTTTAACTGGAATTACAAGAGCACTCCCCACCCTATCGTTCCCTGAAGGCTCGGCACCGAGGGAAAAACTTGCAAATCCTGACGTAGGGGAGTTCACAGATGGTGAAACTACCACGGTGACCCTTCAACTCGAGATGCTGGCTATGATCCTAGGATTACAGCAACAAATTAAAACACTAAGCGAGACCGTCACGAACCTCTCAAACAACGCCAGGGACCTATCCACGAACGTGGCAGCATCCACAGCAAAAATCACACCACAAGTCAGCATTTTAAAAAGACAAC